>LPNX010845020.1:0-46681 GCA_001517045.1 Pseudotsuga menziesii
TTAGGGAGGACATTGACGTCGGATCCCAGATCAAGGATGACGTCAGTCATATCATATTCGCCTATCTGAACATTCAACCTCATCTCCCTTCCCGTTCGTCAGACACGACTAACAGTTTTCTCCTCATCAATTCCTCTCTGATGGTCTGTGACAGCAAGAACTTTTTGCAGCTCGTTTAGAGCGTTCTGATTGCGCAAGAGTTTCATACAGCTCTGCAAGAAAGAAGAAAGTGTACTTACTTTATCCGTCGCGGTCCCCTGTAGCTGCGACGCCGGCTGGTTTTGCCGCGCAGGTACTTCGACGGCATCATCAACATTAGCACACCGGGCCTCCGGGACTGGTGTGGTATCCTTCGCCGGGCCAAGGGCAGGGCCCTTATAGCAGACCTGTTGTGGGCTCATTGTGGTAGGTGGTCTTGGTGAATTTTGAATATGTGTCGTAGCTCCACTCCGGGTGACCACATTGAGGGCTGGGAGAGGTCTTTGTTCCACTGAAATCAACTGAATACTTGAGGAAGGGCTTCGGCTGTTTTCCTGTATCTTCGCAAGGAGCTGAGGGCATTGCTCAATGACGTGATCTACTGCACGGCAATACCGACATGTCGTAGTGGGGTTTCGACAGTCGCGGGCCAAATGACTGGCTTGATTACAATTATAACACACGACCTGGCCTCTACCTCGACCGGTCATTCCGCCACGACTACGGCCCCCAAAAGTACCTCTACCGGGGTTTCCACCTCCGTATCCATAACCATCAGTGTTTTGGTTTTCATGGTGGACGCGGTAAGCATCAGAGGTGCGCTCTCGCATAAGGTCATAGCTGCGACATTCTTCTTCATTATGGCCAACAGACTTACAAAACTGGCAGTAGGGATTTTTGGGAACTGGGACATATCTCTGGAGAAGAGGGCAGTGCTCAGGGCGATGCTGGCCAGGGGTGCGGCAAATCTCACAATAAATTACACCGGCATTGACTTGGGTGGGCGCGCCCGCGGTAAGATAAGTTCGAACCATGGGGCACTGGTCCCTATCATGACCCTCAGAGTGACATTGCGTACACCAGACCTCCTCTCGACTGGTTTTTGCTTTCTTCATATCTTGAAGTTCCAGGGCCATTGCTGCCAATTGTGCTTGGATTTGAGCCAGACCAGAATTGTCTCCGATGGGAGCGGTTTCTAGCTTCATGGCGATTTCCAGCGCCTCTGGCTGGTCAGCAACCTTCTGTTGCATGAGCGGCGTTCTAATATGCGGCAGTAACGCAGCGATAAACCATTCTTTGTGCTGCGCAGGACTAATAGTAAAGCTTACTTGATCTAATAAGACTTTGAATCTCTGGTCGAAGTCCCACACGGATTCTCCGTGCCGTTGTTGGATCTCTTTGAGTTCAGTGATGCTCTGTGATTCTGATTTCGGTTTCTTAAATTCCTTAATGAGAGCGGCTTTGATTTCATCCAAACTGGGGTTCTTGTTGCTAGAAAATTTCATAAACCACGTCAGAGCCCTGTCGCGGAAGGAAGTAATAAGCTGCGCAGTCCTCATATCCAGGTCGGTAATGCTTTTCGCATTCCAGACGGCCTCACACAAAAACCAAAACTGTTCTGGGTCTTCTGATCCCGTGCCTTTGAAAATGGGCAGCTTGATATCATCAGCTAGGTGGGCCATGTTGGGTTTGGGAGGTTGAGGAGGAGGGCAGGGCGTGGGTGTGGGGGGGTTTACGGGGTTAGGTTGACCGCTGGATGGTATACTTGGACTTGGTTGCCGGATACCCTGCGGCCGAACTTTAGGGTTAACAAAGCGACGCTGGGGTGTAACAGGGGGGTGTCCTTCGGTGTCGGATTGTGAAGGGCTGTCTGGGGGAAGTACGGTGGTCTGTCCTGAAGAATAGGATTCAAAAGTGCGTTTGTACCGTTGCTCGCTTTGGGGCAATCCCGTTTGTGTGGCGAAGGTATTTTCTCTTGCAAACATATGTTAGTACTAGCAATCTGACTCAAATAATAAGATGCCCTTTTCAACCAATAGTATTTTAATCTTTAAGCTTAAGGAATTTAAAAACTTACCGCGGGGCCCTTTAAAGAACTGCCGTTCAGCTTCACTGAAAGAAGTGCTTGTATCAATGGCAAACTCTGTCACAAAGGACTCCAACGTTCGCGTCGTCCAGAAGTCGACAGCGCGAGATACCTCGTTATTCACGTTTTTCACCAGGTTGACCCTTGCGGGGGTCCACGCAGGGACCTGTTGAGTTTGAAAATTCGTCCTTCTTTCTGTTAACCTAGACAACCACTGGTGCAACTCTAGATGGAAACGACCAAAGAAAATTTCATAAGTATCACAAAAAACATACCGTTGTAAAAAGTCACGTGCGCTTCGACACAGGTTCGTATTTTCTTTCTGCGCGAATTGCAAACAGGTCTCAACAAACCAATCACTGATGTCCTGCACTGAGGGCCGCCAGAACATAGCCCCCTGTGGTACAAGGTAAACCCCTCGTGAGCAAGTACTGAGTTCAGCCGGCAACGGAACCAATTTGTTGGCACTTGGGCAGACCCGGGTAACGCTTTCTACTTCGCACCAACAAACGACCCACTGTGTTGGCCCTTTCGGCAACAACCTGCGCGCAGGTTGTAGTCTCACCCGAAATAGCAATGGGGTGCCGCAGAATCAGGTTTCTGCATGCAAAGAGGGGTATTACTGTACCGCAGCCTTTCTAATAATTATTATTCAACTTCCTGTTTACTTATCATTCATTCACATACAAATTCAGAGTATAAAAGACAAACCAAACTTGCATAACCCACTACAGGGAATTCACTGCGAAACTTAATATTAGCAGAGATCTTATATTATCAGATGTGATCAGTTAGATGCATGAAAATAACAGAAACGGAAACAACACAACAAAACCACAACACCACATATAACGTGGTTCACCCCCAGTGTAGGGGCTACGTCCACAAACTGCGTTTTATTCCTCTTTCCTCAAAACCACAGTTTATCTGCGCACACAGCTGCAGATTCCTTCCGTTCTTAACAGCCGCGCACACAGCAGCAGGCTTCTGCGCACACAGCTGCAGATCTTTCTTTCTTCCTTACAAATTCCCTCTGCGCACACAGCTGCAGAGGTCGTCCACGCACACAGCTGGGACTTTTCCTTTCCTTACAAAAACCAATCTTACTTGCCTTATCTTTTCTTACATCAAAAAGCCTAACCTCTCCATTTTACATAAGCGCTTATTTATACTGCGCGGCTTTACAAAACCCTGGTCTTAAACCATGGGCACCCACAAAACCCTAAACCCTGGATTTAAACCATGGGCTTATTACAAACAGAGAGGATTTTTACTTACCCCGACACCCCTAAGACTATTTTGACCCATAGCTCCGCTTACAAATTTCCTATCTAACCGCGGAGTTACCGTATATGGAGTATGCACCCCAACACAAGGATCCCAACTGTAATATTTCCTCAAACTTAAGGGGATATACCCATATCCCATGCTCTGATACAATGAAACCAAGTAATATCCCAAAATCCACGCAAAATATGAATTTATGTGGATTAAGTCTAATGCTATACTAACGACATCGAAGGAAAACAATATGTAAATGTGCACAATGTTAATCTCTTCTCCTAGATTTGTTTGTCAGGTCATCGAGATAAACCTGAACGATTTTCTTAATATCATGGAAATCATATGACATGGCTCTTTGAAAAGTATCCCCATTGTTTTTAAGGTTGTAATTTTTCTATACGCAAAAGTGCCCCATGGGAAAATGAAATTTGGTTTATGTTGGTCTTCTTTCTTAATCTGGATTTGGTTGTAACTAGAGAATCCATCCATAAATGAAAAGATTTCGTTACTATCACACTCATCTATAATATGATCAATAAAGGGTGTGGGATAATTATCTTAGTGACAAGCCAAATTTAAATCCCTAAAGTCAGTACAAACTCGGATTTTCCCTTGTTTTTTATTGACCATAATGGGATTGGATACCCATTCAGTCAAAGGTACAGGGTAAATGAATCCAACTTTCAACAACTTTTCACTGTTAGTTCCAATTCTTTTAACATGTTAGGTCCTAACATCAATCGATCTACTAGATTACTCCATGTAATATGAGTGTTACACTTCCTACCATATAATATTTCAAAATGACTAAGCTTTGATGAAGCTTGATAATAGTTATTATAAGAAAATTCAACTAAGTGTAAATATTCTTTCCAGTTCTTGGGATACTCCCTAACATACATTCTTAAAATATCTTCTAATACTTTATTAACTCTTTCTGTTTGTCTATCCGTTTGTGGATGATAAGTAGTACAAAAATTCAATTTAGTGTTTAGTCCTTTGAATAAATATTTCCAAAAATTACCAGTACATTTAGGATCTCGATCAGAAATTATTACCTTTGGAATTACATGCAAGCGGAATATTTCTTTCATGAAGATGTATGCAATGTTAGCAATTGTATAAGTTGTTTTAATAG
Source organism: Pseudotsuga menziesii (assembly GCA_001517045.1). Taxonomy (NCBI): domain Eukaryota; kingdom Viridiplantae; phylum Streptophyta; class Pinopsida; order Pinales; family Pinaceae; genus Pseudotsuga; species Pseudotsuga menziesii. Next base: position 4,488 of record LPNX010845020.1, read on the forward strand.
GGATAAAGTGTGCTTATTTACTTAATTTATCCACAACTACCATTATTGAATCATTTTATTTCTGGTTTTTAAGTAAACCAGTTACAAATTCAAGACTGATGACTTCCCATTTCCAATTTGGAATTGGTAATGGCTATAAAAGGCCTGTTGGGTGTTGATGTTCAACTTTAACTTGCTGACATTCGATACACCTAGCTAAAAATTCAACAACCTCATTTTTCATGTTAGGCCAAAAGTAATCCTTTCTCAACATGGTTATCATCTTCTAATACCCTAGATGTCCAGAATAAGGACTTCTGTGTATTTCATTCAAAATTGGCAGTTTAACTTCCAGTATATTTGGTACATAAAGTTTATTTTTAAACAGTATTAGAAATTTTTCATTAAAACTGTAATCTGTAATTATATTTGCCGATATATTCTAAGCTACCTTTTCTTTTAAACTCTGGTATTTTGGATCCCGCTTTATTCCTTTTTCCAATTTATCTTCTAAAACAATTTTATAACTGCTAATGGAAGCTACAAAAATTGTTACTGCATTCATGCTTAAAGCAGCAACCACTTTATTTTCTTTCCCTTTAATATGTTTGATTTAGAAATCATATTCGCTAAGGAAATCTAGCCATCTATCTTTCCTTGCGTTTAGATTTTGCTGATCAAACATATATTTTAGGCTTATGTTATCAGACATTAGTAGAAATATTTTACCTATTAAATGATGGCGCCACATTTTTAAAGCATGGATTATTGCATCCAACTCTAAGTCATAATTTCCATAGTTCTTATTGTGATTTTTCAACTTTCTTGATTCATACACAATTGCATGACCTTCTTGAGTCAATACCCCACCCAAGCCTTCGTTGCATGCATTAGTGCATATGACAAAGTATTTATTTGGGTCTTCTATTTTTAGGATGGGTACAGTGGTTAATAATTGTTTTACTTTATTAAAACTTTCTTCGCATTTCTAATCCCAAAAAAAAATCTTACCTTTTTTCTGTAATGAGGTTATAGGATTTGCAATTTTTGAAAATCCTTCATTAAATTTTCTGTAATAACCTGTTATCCCCATAAAAGATCATACATCAGTTATGTCTTTAGGAAGGAGCAAATCAATTATATCTTTTATTTTATCTGGTTCCACTCATATCCCTACTTTGGATATTACGTGCCCTAAATATTGTATTTTATATTTATAAAAATTGCATTTGTTGAACTTAGCATATAGATGATGTTCTCTTAATACTTGTAATATTGTCGTTAGGTGTTCATCATGTTCTTATTTTGTCTTAGAATAAACTAATATGTCATCTATAAAGACGACTACAAATTTGCCTAAGTACTTACTTAGGACATTGTTCATCAAGCACATAAAAGTTGCTGGTGCATTTGTCAGCCTGAAAGGCATATTTACAAACTCGTAGTGCCCATATCTTTCCTTGAAAGTAGTTTTAAAGATGTCTTCATCTTTAATTCTGACTTAGTGATACCCAGAACTTAAGTCGATCTTTGAGAATATCATCACTCCGCATATCTGATCAAATAGATTGTCAATGCGAGGAACAGGATACCTATTCTTAATTTTCATTTTATTAAGTTGACGATAATCTATACATAGAAGCAAAGTACCATATTTATTTTTAACTAAAAGGATCGTTGCTCCCCAAGGGGATACACTTGGTCTTACATAATGTTTGTCTATTAATTCTTGTAATTGCAATTTTAATTCATTCATATCCAAGATGTTCATTCGATAGGGATCATTTGAGTTAGGTACCGCTCCTGGTACTAATTTGATTGTAAAATCCAGATCTCATTTAGGAGGTAGTCCTAGAATTTCTTCTGGGAATACATCCTCAAAATCTTCCAGAATCGAAATTTTCTCAAATCCTGGTTTATATTATTTACTAAATTGTTCATTATTTATTATGTGTACCGCAAATAATTTACAACCTTTTCTTACATCCTTTTTCATCTACAAGACTGAGATTTTTCTAACATATATCTTCCTGGGTATTCCTATGACAGTAATTTTTTCTCCTTCATTATTTAAACAAGTAAAATTTTTCTGGAGACAGTTTAAAATCACTTGGTGTTTGTACATCCAATCCATTCCTATTAGGACATCGTAAGATCCTAAAGGTAACACATTTATCTTGACCTGAGTTTCAAACTGACTCATAAGCAAATTACAACTTTCAACATAATTTACCACCTTTCTTTTAGTTCCTATGGCTAACTGTACCATCCAGGATTTTTCAATTTTTTTTAAGGATAAATTGCACTTTTCCACTATGCTAGGAGATATATAAATTAAGCTAGCACCTGGAACAATCAAGATGGAAACAGAGAAATTTTGGATCATACCTTGCACTTCCACCATGGAAGTCTGTTGATTCTCCTGTGGGTTCTCCAGAGCTACATTTATCCTGTGCATCTCGTTTGCCACATCTCCAACTGTTTCCTCTTCCTCGACAATGTGTATGTTGTTGGCGTTCTCCTTTCGGTTTGGACATTACTTGGCATAATGTATTCCTTGACATTCCCATCATTTGACAGGTTCCCTATGTTCAATATTTCTAACAAAGTTGTTAGGCATATCTCTACCTTTTGGTGTTGTAGTATTCTGGGGTACTTTATTCTTAAATTAAATTTTCTGATAGTTATTCTTGGAGAACTTATGAGATTTACTCCTAAACTCTTATTTGACTTAAATCTTCTTCATCTTTGTTCAATTACTTGTCTTTTTAGTCTTCCATTTAGGTAAACTTTTCCTTTTCTTACTTTGCTCATAACAAAAATCAGCCTTGTTAATACAAAAAATTTCTCACGTAGCTCTACATGGTCTGAACCACATACATACATCATTTTCCTACCATGTTTCCCTTACCTTTGACCTTCACAACCATGGGTTACCTTCATTCTCTCTCAAAAAAGTCCAAAAAACCCACAAAAAGAACAAAAAAGCTCACAAAAGGGATAAAAACACAAAAAAGGGCTAAAACACAAAAAGGGCTTTAAACCCCCAAAAAAGGGCCTAAAAACCTAAATAGGGTTCCAAAATCCTAAAAGAGAGAAGAAGACAAAAAACCTAAAAACTTATTATAAAAATAGTGTGGAGGTATCCATCAACAAGAATCTTATCCCTTTTTCATTATTCTATTCAGTGAGTATGGTGAGAAGCCATCATTCTTAAAAGTACTCACACCATTTTTCCAATAATTCCATAGCCCCACCATCTCCCAATGAGTATGTTGAGGCATCCTCTGTACCAACCATCCTGTGGAGAGGCAGTCCATTTCCAAGATCGGGCACAGTGGCCCTTTCAGAAAAAGAGGGTATAATTTTCATGTTTTCTGTATTTATTTAATTTAGATGTATTTACTTATCAATTTTGTTTAATAATATTAGTGCTTGATGTATCTCTTTTCCATGAACTCTACCCTTCTGTCTCATTGACAGAAGGAAGGTGCTTTTGCACGTAGTTGGGGTGAAAACTCCACTACAATTTTGGCGGCCATACTGGGTCAATCCTCTTGGATCCCTTTTTTGCAGGTGTTTATTTTTTTTGTATTCACAGCCATCACTGATCGGACCAGTGCCTGCCCCCCTTGGCCTCTCTCAGCTTGCATTTTTTATTTTCTCAATTTTATTCCCAATTCATACCTTTTGGGCCGAAACCCATGACTCAGTTGTGCTTTTTTTCTTGTTAAGCGCGAACCAGGTCACGGCCTTAGCCCCATAAAGTGTGACTTGCCTCCCAGGGCTAAGTCGCACCTATTTTTGCAGGTTGTGCAACCCAACCGCCTCTGTTTGGCCTATTTGAGTGACCCAGCTGTTCCTATTCATTAGTTAAGTGCGACCTATCTGTTTATGATCCCAGTCACCTCTGTTTTTCCTATTTGAGTGACCCAGTCGCGGGTGTTGACCTATTAAATGTGACTTGTCTATTTCTGATTTGATTTCTGTAATTTAAATTTTTTATTGCATTTTAAAAGTTGGAAATCAACCCACATATTTGGCCCCTCCTCCTCTACTCGGTCATTGCCATCCGAGGTCTTCTAAGATACGACGGGGGGTTGATTAAGTTTAGTAATAGGAATCCACTTTAATGTTGTTCTCTTCAACTAAAAACAAGTGACTTTGAAGGCTACAGGGAGTGGTAGACCATTGGGGGTCTCATGGTGTTAGTGTCCTCCCTATTGAGCATCAGGAACTTGGGCTTTGGCTTTTGGATCTACAGGTGGAATTGTTTCGACTTTCTTGAGAGCCCAACAATCCCTCTTTTATTTGAAGGATACGAAGTCGGGGTATTCACACTACTGTTTTGCAAACATAACAGTCAGTCACCTATTTTCAGGCCCTTGTCTATCTTACACTTTGTTCTGAGTTGCTTTTACCTTTCAGACATGCTTTCGTACAACCCTTTGTTTGTTTCTTGCAGGAAATCCATTTTTATTGGTTTATTTCATATTTGAAAGTAAAAGTTAAATTTTCATACACAAGTGCACACACAATCACACCAATAATCAAACAAACTCGGTTCATGGCCCCGAGCAAAACCTTTAGGGGCCAAATTCACTTAATAACATTTGGTTTGGGACATAAGTCTCATCTGTAACAACTGTGGGAACTACTAGGGCTTTTCCCTGAAACTCATTGTGAGGAGTACCATAGGAATGTTAGGATTATTAATCATCCCTTGACCATACTATCTATTAGATTATATTTTCCTAACTTAGGAACCTTAATTCATTATTTGGGTCCACTAGTACCATTGGGGCCACCTAAATCAATTACTAGAGTGTGGGGAACACTGCTAGAGGTCAAATGCCACTTACTGCATGTGCATGCATCAGTTTGGGCGCCTCCTAGACCAATCCCTACATTTTAGGAGCAACTGGGAGTCTCGGCACCAACCTCCATCAGTTAGGTGGATTTGGAAACTAGTTAGTCTTAGTTAGCCCCCAGTTACCTTCATTTAGTTCACAATCAGTTATCTATTGCTAGCAATGCATGGCTAATGCATGGATGCATGGGGAGGAGCACTTTTCCTACCTACCACACTCATTTGCACTAAGTTACTATAGCTCTAACTAATTGATTGAGTTGTTGGACATCAGGAGTTGATCTTTGGACTCATACTTTGTAAGTTACATCATAATCAGTTAGCTATCACTAGTAATGCATGGATAATGCATGATTGCATGGGGAGGAGCACTTTTCCTACCTAACACACTCATTTGCACTGATTTAACTAGCTTACATTGATTGATTGATTTATTGGACATCAGGGAGTTGATCTGTTGGACTTCAATATGGATTGAGAGACCATGAGTTAGAGATTCAGTTAGATACACTCAGATCCACTTAGTAGATTTGAATTGCTACCTAATGCATTCGAATTATTCCTATTTGTAACCTATTGTACATTGGATTTATTATTGTGAATGATACTATAAATTCCGGAGAAATTCTTGTCTGATTCCTGTGTGGTTTGTTTTGTTCAGTTTGTATCTTCATTCTCCATCTATTTGCTGCAAAGATTATTAGAACTATCTACTTGAAGATCTAAATGGCATTCAAATTCTAATAAGGAACCCCAAAGTAATTCGCCAATGAGAGGACCTACCAAGCAAAACAGGAAACGACCCCCACCAGATTGACTAGCTACCCACTTGCGAGGAATACCAAAGCATTGTATTTCGACAGTCTTGGTGGTTGAGTGACGCCTTTTGAGCCAATAGGAAGTCGATTTAAATTGGGGTCCAAATTCATTAGTTGTTACTACTACAACCATCATTTATCCACCACGGTATTCCCAGTGACTTAGGGGGCACTCCCCTAATTTTGGTTCTTTAGACTGTCACCATTGAAATCCACTGTGACAACCCTCCTCACCTTCAGAAGGACACATAACCTCTGATTCTGATTCAGAATCCTATCACTCAGAACCGAATCTTTTCATTACACTGTCTAGCCCCATGGTTGGCACTAATCCCGATCCCTTCCTTGGAGGGGGGAATGGTAGTTGACCTATGTCCTTGCCACCCATTATCACATGCATCCCTTCTAGTGGTACCACTTTCATTGTGCATGCTGTTGTAGGTACGCTACCCATTAGTAGTGGCCCTGCACCAGCTACAAAAATTCCTATTGTACCATCTTATATACCTTGGGGGAAGTGGCCCTTCCATGACCATTCCAACTATCTCAGTGCTGGGAAGTCAACCTCATGTACCCCCAACCATATAGGGTTATGACACTCCTACAAACTCCACCGCCATTGTCATTCTGTCCTGAGCCAACCTCGGGTCTAACCTACCATTTATGGATCATCTTAACTTGCCAAATTTGGCTAGGTTAACGAACAACCCCATCAATCATCAACCTCATTAGCCCCCCATGCCGACCAAACTTCCTTCAGACATCCCAAATTTTGAGGGAAAGGTAGGGGAGGACCCCCAAAAAAGTATCATGTCCTTCAATTTATGGTGTTCCTCAAACAACATTGTGGATGACTCCATCAGACTGAGGCTATTACAACATACGCTTATGGGTGTTGCTGGAAAATGGTACATCAAACTGCCACATGCCTCCTACCTAGATTTATTTTAACTAGCCTCCATGTTCCTCCAATACTTTCAACTACCCATTCGATATGATGAGGGACTGGAGATCCTTCTATCCTACCGTCAAAATACAGCTACCCACATCACCAAAAACATCCATGAATGGCAGCAGCAACGTAGCCTATGCAAGATCCAACTGGATGACGGGATCTTCCTAGACTGGTTTTTAAAGACCTTACTCCCACCCATAGCCAAGGACGTCACCTCTGAGCGACCCCAAACCAAGGAGGAGGCCATCTTAAAGGATCAACAATTCGACCTAATCTGCACTCAGTTTGAGCATTTATATACCATCATACCAGATGCTCCCTGTGCTGGCACCTCCCGCTGTGATACGCCGGGTGCATCCCATGTTGCAGATGGTGTCATTTGCTCTATCACACAACATCCTCAGTACTATGTAACACCCCCTACAATGCAACCGCACCTAGGAAACACCCATAGTGTTGCACAAACAAACCATATGCCCGATTACTCATGGATGATGGCTCAATCTAGAGCAACCTCTTCCTATGCACATCCCACGCCAATTCAGTACACCCATGGGACGACTTGGATGGCATAGTCGTATTCAGACCCAATGGCTGGATTTGCAACTTCCCCCAACTCCTCTAGTCTATTATGCTCCACTAGCACAGCATAATCTGGCTCCAACCCCATCCCCTCTGTTTTCCACAGGACATGTTTTCGCTCAGCAGAACCTTCCCAACCAACCTTCCCTTAACAACCAACAAGGGCAGGGTAAGAAAAACAGAGGAATAAATCAAGTTAATAATCATCTACAAGGAAGAGTCCAACATCCTAATCCCCCTCAACAACAACGGTGCCAATCCACCGGCACAGAACCCCCAACATCCTGACCGACCAGGAAAGAACCCATAGTCATGAACCAATAATCCATGTGTCCTATGTAACACCTATAGTCACTAAATGAATCTGTTCCCCTCCACTTACCTACACCCCCCACTAATGGAGAAGCTATATTTCCATGATTTCCTATACGCCGTATTGCCAACAATGTGGCTGCTCGAGCTGCCCTAAATTATAGCATCATTGATGAGTTGGCCCAATCATTGATAGCCATGTCCACTCTAGAAGTGCTCAAAACTTTCCTGAGATAGCAGAAAGCATTGTTATCCGCACTATGTATCATAGATCCCCTTGATTCTAGGTTGATCATGTTTGATCTGGATCATGGAGAGCCCAGAACACCATCTACCATTTCCTTCCAAATTCTAGTCTCAACTCGAAATCTGGTCGTGCATTGATGTATGATGAAGGGGCATCCACCTGTGTTATGTCAACTTTTTTCTGGCAGAAACACAGGTCCCATACCCACCAACCGTCCACTACCACCATCTGCGCTTATGATGGTCGCTCTATAAAGGCCCAAGGCATTATTCCGAATGTTCCTATTTCATTATCTAGTAAAATGATTTTGATTGACATTGAGTATTAACACACAACTTTATTATAACCTCCTCCTTGGACGTAGCTACATGTATGCCATGAGAGTCGTGGCATCCACTATCTTTCGACTCCTCATGTTCCCTCATGATGGAAATATCATGAAATTCGATCAATTAACTTACTATGATCCACAGGGACCGGTCACTGGCCACACTGAAACATGTCAACCCTACCATCGATAGCATATCCATCCTGTCTTTATATTTTCTTGGCTTGGGATTGTTTTTCGAAGCGCCTATGGCGGAAACCTTCCCATCTCTTCCACCTCTGCTTGTGCCGACTGACATAGCCAACTTGTGTACTATTTCATCCAATACCATCCCAACCACACCACAAAATCAGTTACAAACCCAACCAATGTCACCTGAGAATTATTGGGGTTCATTCTCGATCCATACAATTCCCTTCCTATTCCTACCATCCGGCATCGTGAGCAAGCCTGTCATGGCTACTCTAAATTTACCTAATTTTACGTTGGGAATTTTTGTGTGGTACCTTGAAGTACCTACCCCACCTCTAATGCCTCAGGTTGTGTTGACACCAGTCCAACCAATCGAGATATAGTCACTCCCTCCTACGGTCCCATTGAACGTGCCTTCCATTCCCAAACCTGCCCCAACTCTCCCAAAGAAGGCTGGGGGAAAGGCCACTAAGCAACAATCGAGCCTCGTTCGACTCCACCTTGCACTTTGTGCGATGTCCATGGTCATGCAAATAAAAACTACCAAGAGATACCTATCCTGTGCACACACATAGATGCCATGGAAACAACCAACAAGATTCCAGTAGTCATCGTCTCAACTCCACTGGCAATCAAGAACAAGTCTTTGAGGAAAAACCATACATGTGCAATTTGCGGATTGTATGGCCATTTTTCTCACCATTTCCTAGAATTCTCCAAGTATCGGTCTGTCCTTCATGATCTTTGGAAACACTCTTGTGAGTCTGAGATCATAGTCATCAAGGAGATTCACTCTACGACTTCCTCCTCGAACACCACCACCATTTACATGATTTCCAACTACGCCAACCCTTTTGTCTCTGCAACCATAGATGATCCATCTGATCTATCCAACCATTGTTTCAACAATGAAGAGGAGATATTTGAAGCTATGTCAGCTCCTGAATACCCTTGGGATGATATGCACCATCGCTCATTATTTATTCCCGAGGGACCTTTTTCAACATCAGATCAATATTCTATTGAAGTCAAGGACTTCATCCATGGCAAGGTGGATTGGTTCAAAAACCCCATTCTGTCTCCCAATTCCTTTGAAGAGGGAAACATGGCCAACATTTCTCCCACTATTAAGGTCAATATATCAACCAATCTAGAGGTTGTTGAAGAGATCACACTCGAAGCATCGTGCTCCCCTGAAGAAGTCGCTTACTACAAAGCACTTTTCAGGAATTCTGTGATATATTTGCTTGGTCTTATACCGAGATTCTTGGGTTAGATCCATCTATCGTCAAACATCATATCAATACATGGCCTGATGTGGCACCTTTTTGTCATAAGAAAAGACCAATTCATCCTTCAAAGGTCACTGCGGTCAAAGTCAAGATTGAGAAACTGCGTACAGTAGGCTTCATCTACCCTATCGCATATACCACTTGGGTTTCTAATCCTATTCCCATGAATAAAAAACAAGGTACCATCCGTGTCTATACTGATTTTCAGGACTTGAATTTGGCATGTCCCAAAGACAACTTCCCTACTCCATTCATGGACCAAATCATTGATTCTTGCGCTGGACATGAGGCCTTTTCCTTCATGGATGGTTTCTCTAGGTATAACCAAATTCAGATCTGAAAATAAGACCAGTACAAGACTGCTTTCACAACCACCTGGGGCACGTTTTCATATCCTGTCATGTCATTCAGCCTTAAAAATGCTAGAGCCAATTTTCAGCGATGCATGACATTTTGCTTCCATGGCCTTATCCACATCATATTGTTCTACTTGGATGACCTCACCGCTCACTCACGAAAGCATTCACAACATCTAGATGATTTACGACAAGTCTTCTTGTAGTATCGCAAATACAAAATCCACTTGAACCCTCTCAAGTGTGTGTTTTGTGTCACATCCAATCATCTACTTGGGTTTGTTGTCTCCCACAAAGGGATTGCGGTCGACCCTCTCAAGGTTCAAGCCATTCTGGACCTTCCCTCACCACATACTCTGCGTTAGTTGCAGAGTCTTCAAGGAAAGGCAAATTTCCTTCGTCGTTTTATCCCGGATTATGCGACAAAATCCCATGGATTATTAATATTGCTTCATACCAACATTCCATTTGTTTGGGATAAGCATGCACAAGATTCTTTTGACACATTAAAACAAGCTCTAGATTCTTCCCTGTTATTGTCCGCACCCGACTTCACCAAGTATCATTCTCTATGTGTCGGCATCCAAAAATCCCATTGCTAAAGTGTTGGTCCAAGAGGGTGATGCTCGTCAAGAGCACGTGATTTATTAAGTTAGTCAAAAGCTGACTAGTCCCCATTTATGTTATTTGCATGAAGAAAATATGGACCTCGTCATTGTTTTTTATGTTTAGAAGATGCGCTATTACATCTTTTTGAACCACACTAGGCTCGTGGTCGCCCATTAGGTGCCTCTTGAGTCACCGCCTCCTACAAGGTCGCGCTGCCAAGTGGTTTGTCATTCTTCAAGATTTTGACTTGAAGTTTGTTACCCCTGAGAGAACCAAAGCTTTAGCACTAGCTACACTAATGACAGACCTTCCTCTATTGTCCAGATTGCCATCGATCGTGATCAACCTTTGTTACGAATTCTTATTTGTCATTTCCACAAAGGACCCATGGTATGGGGGTATCCCCCTGTACCTACACACCCAAAAATTTAGGGCTCACCTGAGCTGCAAAGATAGACGACGCATATGACACCAAGTCGCTCTCCATATTCTCATCAAGGATGTTCTGTACCGTCGAAGCATTGATACCATATTACATCATTTCCTCACCCATGATGAGGCTGAAAAAGTACTTAATGACTGTCATAGTGGAGCCTGTGGTGGCCACCTTTCTGGTTTGGATACTGCCCAAAAGATTATCCATGTCAATTATTTTTGGCCTACCATATTTGTCGATTGCATCAAGGCAGTTAAACACTGCCATAGTTGTCAACTCTTTTCCCCAAAAGCAAGGACTCCCCCTGCACCATTGCATTCTATGGTCACGTTTGGTCCCTTTATCAAGTGGGTGATTGAATTCATGACTTGTAATCCTACCTTGACCGACGGCCATAACTATAGCATTGTGGTCATCAATTATTTCACTAAACGGGCCGAGGCCATGCCTACTTTCAATTGCAAATATGACATGGCGACGCAGTTCTTTTTCAACCACATCATCTCACAATTTGTTATCCCCCAAAAAATAGTTTCAAACCATGGTTGTCACTTTGAAGACACATTTTGGACCGAGATTTCAACCATGTTGAAGTTCAAACACCAGTACTCCTCCTCTTACTACCCTCAGGGAAATGGACAAGTTCAAACTATCAACAAGATCATCAAAACCTTGCTCTAGCGGATGGTAGGTAACCATTAAACCAACTGGCAGCATATGCCCTTCTCTGCTCTCTGGACCTACCGGACCTTAACCAAAAACCAACGCCATATTTACCCCTTTCCACTTAGTACATGGTGTCGAATAAGTACTTCCCATTGAGTGCCATATTCTATCACTCCGCCTTGTCGTAGAGCTCCTTCTCAATACATCACCATTATAAGAACATCTTATTCTGCTTGAACAAACCAATGAGGTCCATCGTGCTTCCCTACATGCAATTGAAGTAGCTAAAACTCAGTCAAAGTCACATTTTGACTCCCATGTACTTGCTTGATAAACCTAGTGTGTGAAGGAACCTCATAGACCGATCTATAGGGATGGTTTTCTTATTTTCATACTTTGAATAGCACTGGAAGGGAAGGCATGGCCTGAGGGAATATGTAGCAGAGAAGGGGATGCTTCCTTTTGTTGGGTGTGTAAATGTTTAGAAGTCAGGCTAGATTTGGTGTATGTCTCCATAGATCTGGGATTGAGATCACTAGATTAGAAGTCATTATTTCCACCTCCTTGGTGGCCTGATAAACCCAACTGGAAGGATGGATTGGCTGGTATCCTGATAAGCCCATTTGTTGGCTTGGCTGTGTCTCATGTGAATTTTGGCTAAGTGTAAACCACTGTCTATGTAAGCATGATAAATCCAACTGTGCTTTCTTGGATGAGTTTTATTGTATCCTTGGCTATGGGGAAGTCTGCTAGTGTTCCTTATTCCTTGGGGAAATCATGCCTAGCTCGGGGGTGGTTGTGTTGCTGAGAGGTTGATAAGCACACAAGCCTATGGTTGGGTGGAACGTTGCAGCGACATAGCTAATTGTGGGATAAGATTCTGATAAAGATAAGTATTTCTTTTGTTTCAATCCCTGTAACTGTACTTGTTTATAAATGAATATGAATATGATGAATGCTTGAATGGAATGTATTTGATGCAGATGTATATTTCATGAATGATGTATATGTGTATGTAATTTNGGCCAGATTGGTGATGGCCTGGATGTTGGAATCAGTTTTAGACTTAGAAATTTTTATGAACAGATTGAATTTCCGCAGATTTTTCCTTCCACAACCTGTGGGATGCAGGATGTGGAAATGCGCTTTGCAAAAGTTTGCACTCTGCATTTTCCCTTCAGCGATTCCCTTTCCACAACTTGCGGGATGTGGGATGTGGGATGTGGAAATATTCTTTGGTGAAATATTCTTTCTGCAATTTCCCTTCCGCAATTTGCAGGATGCGGGATGCGGAAATGTCGTTTGGAAAAATCTTCTTTCCACAATTTCCCTTCCGCAATTTGCGGGATGCAGAAATGACTTGTGGTAAATTTTGATTTCTGCAACTTTGATCTCTGCAGTGGCCATTCCACATGCGGGATGCAGGATGCAGCATGCAATATGCGGGGTGCAAGAGTGAAATTGCATATTTTCTGATTCCACAAGTAAAGCTCTCCGCACCATTGATTTTATGCGAGATGATTCTCCACCGTTCGATCTCTCTGCGATTGGGGAAGATAAAGAGTTATACACGGTATGATCAGGATGTTATAAAGAGAAATTCTTTCTTGTGTAGATATTTAAGAAAAAAAAAAGAATCAGGAATTATCATATGAATGTAGAATCAGACATAGGTAACTCAGGTAAAAGATTTGTGTCGTTTTTTCTCCTCTAAGGGGTGAGGGGACGTGAAAGTGTGGTATGAGAGCTGTTGGTTGAAGCGTTGGGATTCGATGGGCTGGAAATAAAAGTGGTTATAGTATTGGGCCTCAATGGGCCAAGTTAGATAGTTATAGAGTTGTTGGTTAATAGTTCCAATGTATTGTTTCCCACATAACAGAGAAAAAAAAATACCATGGGTAGTGGGTAAGTGATTTTGGTTTTGGTTATATCTAATAGTTTTGTTATCTAACACAATTTTGCAGAATTACAATCACCTTAAAAAAGGGCAGTGCGATTCTGAATAGTTGGTTCGACCATGAGGACAGATGATATGAATTATTATTCACGGGACCCAAATGCACACGAGGAAGATGCTATGGGTGAAAATGTCAAAATTGGAAATGTTCAGATAGAGTCTAATGGGAGGAGGTTTCAAGATACTCCCTCAGACTTTGCAGCCACTATGATAAGCCTCAGGGTGGAGATACAGAGCTATAGAGAAGACAACAAAAGACTGATTAAGGCTGAGGAGGAGTAGAATCAGTTGAATGAAGCCATATTGTACAGTTTGACAACATTCAAATAAATATGAACTCTGGGGACCAGATAGTGAAGCCAGAAGGAAGTAAGAACACTACTAGAGGAAGAAAGCGATCTCCTAGTAGATCGTCTGACTCTGAAAAATCCACTGATAGTTCAATTTTATCCTCTCATGAGCATAAAAGCAAGAGATATCCTAGTGGGTCATTTGAATCTGAAAGATCCACTGAAGATTGAGGCTCTTCATCTCACAGGAGTAGGACGAAGAGGCATTACTAGAACCGTTCACGTGATGAATTTAGGAAGGCAAGGCCTCCTACCTTCAACGGTGAGATAAAGAATGGTCAAGAAGTTGAAGCTTGGATTCTTGGGATGAGTAAATATTTCCAAGTCCAAGATTATTATGGAAATATGAAAGATCGAGTAGCCATTTTCAATCTAACAGGAACAATGTCTATTTGTTGGGAACACTTCAGGAAAGTAAAGAAGATAAATGAAAGGAAGATTGTATGGAAATAGTTCCTTAAATATTTCAAGCAGAAGTACCTCTCTGACCGATACTATGATGATGAAATCAAAGAATTCCATGAGCTGAGATTGGGACAACAGACTATGGAGGAATATGCAAACAAGTTCTTGGAACTACTGAGGTATGTTAGGTATATTAAATATGAGAAGGTAAAAATCCAGTGCTTTCTGAGTGGACTGGCTCGGTCCTACAAAGCATTAGAGGAAATTTCAACTCAAAATGGACCTCCTAAAAAGAATTAATAAAATAATAGTTAACATAACAAAATAATATTTATTAATTTTGGTGGAAGAAAAGAAAAAATTTACCTTTTTGTTTGTATTTTTGACATATATCCCCATGGTTTTACTCAAATTTCGATCAGAGAGCTCGTTGGATGCGGCATTAAATACCGCATCCAATGAGTACCCACTCGGCATACTTTTGACGGACCCCGCTACCCCAAAATCAAGAAATACCTGAAAAAACATGATGATGACATCATCATCACATTTTTTCAGGTATTTCTTGTTTTTTGGGTAGCGGGGTCCATCAAAGTATGCCGAGTGGGTACTCGTTGGATGCGGAATTTAATTCTACATCCAACGAGCTCTCCGATTGAAATTTGAGTAAAAACATGGGGAGATAGGTCGAAAATACAAACAAAAAAAGTAGTTTTTTTTTATGATACCTATCCCCAAATTTATATTAAAAAAGTGTTTAATACCTATACAGTATTTCAAATTTAAATCAATTCCATTGGCTAACACATGATGACATGGAATTTGAATCAAAGTTAAAAGGCCCATTTTGAGTTGAAATTTCCTCTAATGACCAAATTGAGTTCTATGAACCTAGAACTCTGGAAGAGGCGATAAGAAAAGTTAAGTACTACTACGAGCAAAGCAAGAGCAAACCTGACTACCAGAAGGCATGGAACAACAAGATGAATGAGAAGTCTAATCAGAGGAAGAGAGGTTTCAAACCTCCTAACTTCCAGAATCAGTAGAAGCAGCCATTCCAAGCTGAGAAGCAGCCAGCCATAGTAGTGGGAGAAAATCCAAGAGAACCACAACAAAACAAATATCCTCTCTAGTGTTGGAAATGCAGATGAACCCATCTACGCAGGTTCTGTCCACTGGAGAATGAGAATGCAAGGACAACATATAATATTCAAAAGGCATAAATAGTGGGATAAGTAGCAAGGGTCATACCTAGAATTTATGCAGCACTGGAAGACCGCCAGGAAGATCACCAATCAACGGTGGTTGAAGTTGCAGGTAAGATTGTTGAGCAAGCTGTTTCTATTTCGATTTACCCTGGCTCTACTCACAGTTATATTGCTCCTAGATTAGTGGAGGTTTGTGCTCTTAGGAAATAAAATCATAGCAATTCATGGTTAGTTCATCTAGCCACTGGAATTAAGAGAAAAGTTAATGAAGTGGTGGAGAAATGTCCATTGGTGATGAATGGACTGAGCACTTGCATAGATATGAATGTTCTACCACTTGGTTCCTATGATGTTCTCATTGGAATGGATTGGTTAGAAGCTCACAGGGTGAATCTTGACTATTATAACAAGACTTTTGAATGCATGGATGGAGAGGAGAACCTAGTAGTTGTAAGAGGCATACCAAAGGTAATTTCTGTAAGGCATAATTCAGCGATGCAATTGAAGAAGTTTTGTAGAAAAGGTTGTCAGTTGTATGCATCCCATATTGAGGAGGTAGCAGGGAATGAAAATATCAAGTTGGAAGAGTATCATGTGTTGCAAAAATTCAAAGATGTTTTTCCTAATGATATTCCAGGGCTTCCTCCAAAGAGAGACATTGATTTCATGATTGAGCTTTTGCCAGGAGTAGCACTAGTGTCCAAAGCACCTTAGAGAATGAGTACACCATAAATGTTAGAGCTGAAGATGCAGCTACAAGAATTGTTGGAGAAAAAGTATATCAGGTTGAGTGTGTCTCCTTGGGGAGCACCAGTTATGTTCCTAAAGAAGAAAGATGGTACACTCAGATTTTGTATTGATTACAGCCAGTTGAACAAAGTCATGGTGAAGAACAAATATCCCTTGCCGAGAATTGATGACCTCTTTGATCAAATGAAAGGAGAAAAGGTATTTTCCAAGATTGACTTGAGGTATGTTACCATCAGGTAAGAATCAAGGATGAAGACATTAATAAGATAGCCTTCAAAACAAGGTATGGAAATTATGAGTTTGTAGTGGTACCATTTGGTCTCACAATTGCACCTACAACATTTATGTGCCTTATGAATAGTGTCTTCAGCAGGTATTTGGAAAAATCCGTTCTTGTTTATTCTAAGAATGAAGAAGAGCATGAAGAAAATTTATACTAACATTGCAATTACTTAGAGAACATCAATTATATGTAAATTTGAACAAGTGTGACTTCTGTAAATATAGAATTCAGTACTTGGCTCACATTATTTCAAAAGAGGGTATATATGTGGACCCTGACAATATTGAAGCTATCAAGAATTGGCCTACTCCAAAGAATGTGACATAGGTAAGATATTTTATGGGGCTTGCAAGATACTACATTAGATTTATAAAAGGATTCTCCAGGGTTGCACATGCTATCACTTCCTTGCAAAGGAAGGGTATAAAGTTCGAATGGACCTCGAAGTGTGAAGAAAGTTTCCAACGGTTAAAGTATCTTCTCACCAGTGCACCGGTCTTAAAAGTTTCAGACTCAGAGAAATATTTTGTGGTATGTAAGGATGTATGTGATCAAGGACTTGGAGGAGTTCTTATGCAAGAAAACCATGTGATATGCTATGACTCCAGAAAGATGAAGGAGCATGAGAGGAATTATGCCACTCATGATCTAGAACTTGCATCCATAGTACATGTTCTCAAGATGTGGAGGCATTACTTGATGGGAAGAAAATTTGAGTTAAGGACAGACCACTATGGTATGAAATATTTGTTTGATCAACCTACTCTAAATGCTAGGCAAGCTAGATGGCTGGAATTTTTATGTGAGTTTGATTTTGAAATCAAGCACATAAAAGGTAAGGAGAATAAGGTAGCTAATGCACTTAGAAGGAAAGTACAAGAAATGCTTGTGGCATCTATTAGCATTTTCCAATTAGATTTGAGATATCATATTATTAATCATAATGCTGAAGATGAAATGTATGTGCGAGTAAAGGACAAATTACAGCAACACAGCCTTGAAAAGAAGTATGAAGGTTATAAGTTAGAAGAGGATGGAGTTCTTACTTATAAGAGCATAATGTATATTCCAAATGTGGCACATTTGAGGAGGGTTGTTATAAATGAAATTCATCAAAATCCCTATTCTCATCACCCAAGTTATTAGAAGACAATTGCTACCACAAGGAAGCAGTACTTTGGTCCAGGCATGAAGAAGGACATGGCTGAATATATTTCAAGGTGCATGAAGTGTCAGCAGGTAAAGGTGGAGCATCAACACCCAGCTGGTTTGTTACATCCTTTGCCGGCTCCAGAATGTAAATGGGATGTTATTTCCATAGATTTTATTACAGGATTGCCAATGACTTGGAGACAACATGATTCCATCATGGTTGTGGTGGACAAGTTGATGAAGGCAACGCATTTTATATCGGTTAAGTCCATGCACAAGATGGATGAAATTGCTAATATTTTCATGAAGGAGATTTTTAAATTGCATGTATTGCCTAAGGCAATAGTATCTAACAGAGATGTCAAGTTCACCTCTAATGTTTGGAAAGGATTGTTTGCAGACTTGGGGACAAAGTTGATTTCAGCACTTCCTACCATCCTCAGACTGATGGTCAGACCGAGAGAGTTAACCAAGTGCTTGAAGACATGCTTCACATGTATGTGATGGACAAACCATCCAAGTGGAAGACTATTTACACTTGGTAGAATTTGCTTATAACAATGGATAACAAGCATCCTTGGGGATGATTCCATATGAAGCTTTGTATGGCAGGAGGTGAAGAAAACCAGTAACTTGGGATAACCCAGTGAATAGAGTTGTGATCGGTCCAGAATTTCTCAAGGATATGGAGCAGGAAGTTGTAAAAATCAGACAAAATCTAAAGGTAGCCCAGGACAGACAAAAAATCTATGCAGATAAGCATAGGGTGAATAGAGAGTTTAGTATTGGGGATCATGTTTACCTTAGGGTGAAGGCAAAGAAAATTTCCTTGAAGCTTGGGAGTTGTGCCAAGTTGTCTCCTAGATACTGTGGGTTGTTTGAAGTGCTTGAAAGAATAGGACCAGTTTCATATAGAATTGCATTGCCTGCAATCACTAGGGCTCATAATGTTTTTCATGTTTCTTTGCTTAAAATATATGTTTATGATCCTAACCATGTAATAAATTGGGATGTCATCCAGTTGGAACTTGAGGGAGAATTTCAAATTGAGCCAAAGCATATCCTTGCCAGGAAGGTCACAATGCTCCGGAACTGAGCCATAGGGCAGGTAAAGGTGCAATGGGAGCACTATGGTCCTGAAGAGGCTACATGGGAGATGGAGGATGCCATGCGACTGGAACATCTATTTTTGTTCAATTCAGTTGAGTGTTGAGGGAAGTACCAGCATAGAATTGTTGTTCAATGTTGTAAAGTGCTGAGGACAGTGTTGTTGAAGGGGGAGGGGAATGTAACACCCTGATTTTGACCCCATTTGCATTTAAATAATATGATGTAAATAATCATGGTGTGGAGCTCAAGGAAAAATCCCCACCATCGATTTAGTGTTTTGTTTCAGCGATTAAGATTTAGGCCGATGGTGTTTTTATGCTAGTTGAATGTTATAAGTTTGAACATCATGTTAAATTTGCAATTTATAATTAAAATCATACATATAGCTATGTCAATGCAACAAAATGATATGGGCGCATGATTTTTCCTAAGGATAAGAGGGGGGATGGGAAAAGGAGGTAGAAATTTGAAATGGGCAGAGCAGCCATTTCTGAAAAACCTTTTTTTTTAATTTTCTTGGGTAAGAAAACACCCAAAGAAATTCCTTCCTTTCCCTCATGCAGTCATGTTTCACCTTCCCCTCACGATTTGGACTGTGTGGAACATTTTGGCGGGGGATTATGGAATTCACGCGGCAAGCAAAATCGCTCTAAGCCTTGATCCTTCAGGGAAATTTTCCTGTTCTGTGAATTGTTTTCCTTTTTACAATTTTTCCTGCCTGTTAGTTGTTTCTTGAATGCAAATGCCCAAAATCTGATTTGTGTTTTTTTTTTTAATTGGATGACCAGAAAACAATTCAATTTTTTGTAATTATAGTAGTTGGCCTGGCTCAGGAAATGCTCAAAAAATCGTAATTGATGTCTATGTGTATTCCTTGGCTTCTGTTATGTTTTGTTAATCCTAGAACTGAGATTGCGATGTGTACATCCTCGTTTGAGGTCTGAACTGATATGGGGAATGGAAATGGAGTCTATACTTGCTTGATAAACCTAGTGTGTGAAGGAACCTCACAGACCAATTTGGAGGGCTGGTTTTCTTCTTTGCATACCCTGAATAGCACTGGAAGGGAAGGCATGGCCTGAGGGACTATGTAGCAGAGAATGGGATGCTCCCTGTGTTGGGTGTGTAAATGTTTAGAAGTCTAGCTAGATCTGGTGTAGGTGTCCATAGCTTTTGGATTGAGCTCACTAGCTTAGCAGTCATTCTTTCCACCTCGTTGGTATCTTGATAAACCCAACTGGAAGGATGGCTTGGCTAGTAGCCTAATAAACCCATATGTTGGCTTGGATGTGTCTCATGTGAATTTTGGCTAAGTGTAAACCACTATCTATGTAAGCATGATAAACCCAACTGTGTTGGCTTGGCTGATTTTTATTGTATCCTTGGCTATGGGGAAGTCTGCTAGTGTTCCTTATTCCTTGGGGAAATCATGCCCATATTGGGGGTGGTAGTGTTGCTGAGAGGTTGATGAGCACACTGGTCAATGGTTGGGTGGAACATTGCAACGACATAGCTGGTTCTGGGACAAGATTCTGATAAAGATAAGTATTTCTTATGTTTCAATCGATGCAATTGTACTTGTTTATAAATGAATATGAATATGATGAATGCTTGAATGGAATGTATTTGATGCAGATGTATATTTCATGAATGATGTATATGTGTANAGTTTTTATGAAGTTAGATCGACCGGATTGGTGATGGCCTAGATGTTGGAAATTAGTTGTAGACTTAGAAATTTTTATGAACAGATCAAATTTTCGCAAATTTTTCCTTCTGCAACCTACAGGATGCGGGATGTGGAAATCTGCTTTGCAGAAGTTTGGACTATGCATTTTCCCTTCCGTAATTCCCTTTCCACAACTTGCACGATGCAAGATGCAGAAATGTCATTTGGAAAAATATGCTTTCCGTAACTTGCACGATGTGGGATGCGGGATGCGAAAATGTCGTTTGGCGAAATCTGCTTTCCGTAATTTCCCTTCTACAATTTGCAAGATGCGGGATTTGAGATGTAGGATGGGGAAATGACTTGTGGTAAATTTTGATTTTCGCAACTTTGATCTCTGCAATGGCCATCTCGCATGCAGGATGCTGCATGTTGGTTGTGATAGTGAAATTGTATATGTTTCTGATTCCGCAAGTGAAGCTCTCCGCACCGTTGATTTTCTACGAGATGATTCTCCACCATTTGATCTCTCTACGATTGGGGAAGATAAATATTTATACATGGTCTAATCAGGATTTTAGCAAGGGAAATTATTGCTTGTGTAGATCTTTAAGAAAAAAATAATAATCAGGAATCATTATACGAATGTAGAATCAAAGATAGGTAACTTCGGTAGAAGAGTTGGGTCGCATTCTCTCCTTTAGGGTAGGAGGGGATGTGACACTTACTATGTTTTTCCTTGAATGCTCCAGATGGATCTTACCTTGCATCACTACATTGGATTTTCTTACGGATTAAGTAGATGGTCTCCTAACCTCACCTCGGTTGTGTGGGTTATCTATTCCCCATCACATGAGTTGATCCATATCAATGGAATGTGTGTTGGCATTGCTACCAACAACCAGGCTAAGTATGATGGTGTCACTGGTCTCTTGGTCACTGCCCTCTATTTGGGTATTCATCACCTTGATGTCTTCTTAGACTCCCAGCTGCTTGTCTCCCAGTTGAATAACCACTACCGGGTACGTGAGCCTTGTCTCTTTAGAAAGTTCATGTGCAGTAAAAAGTTAGTTAGAAATATTGAATCCATCACATTCACGCATGTTCCCAAAAACCTCAATAGTGTAGCAGACCAAATGGCTAACGACATTCTAGAGTGGCATATTCATCATCGCATATAGGAAATAAAAAAATGCATCATGCATCATCATATAATCATGCATACATATGTTATATACATCATCTAGGAATTTTCATCATAAAAACACTCATATAAAAAACCATAAAAGTGCATCCACGTGCATAAAAAAATATATATATATGTATATCATGTCATAAGTGCTCAGTACAAAATGAGAAGCTCCACAGGCTTTCTCAGCTGATAATATATATTAATACAAAAATCCTAGTGCACCACTGCAGTAGGGGCGACACCACTAGCTACTAATTAGAATCAAAGTCCTCCCCCTGGTACTCCGATTATGTATCCTTCACTATGTCATTTTCCTCGCTGGATCTATCCTTGTCCTCCATCGGCATGTCACCCTACGTTTCCACCCAAACTAACTCGGTGGTGACTGCGATCATCTTCATCAAGGGGATCCACTCGAGAGGAGTGCGGTAACAAGAAGGAATCGAATCATCATCCAAATGCTGCTAGCCATCATCAGTAACTCCATCCAACAAGAAATCAATTTCACGATGGAGCGATCGCAAGGTATTATTAGGCTCAGGGACAGGTGGATCTACCCCCTTCACCCTTCCCCTCCGTCCCTCATAACCTACAGGAGACAGTGGTCCAACATTTGCACATACACATAGTACATCATCAGTATATGTCGTAAACAGAAACTGACTACCACTAAACACATAAAACATCATGTATGCATACCATTAGGTCCCCACGCCTATCCTAGAGGTAGGAGCATCTCTGGATCTCCCCTGTAGTCCATCCCTACATACAAGTAGTCCTCAATGAGGACTGAAAGCTGCCTCCACTACACTAATAGCTCCCAAGTAAAGAAGTGGCCTACTAAGCCGCCTCCCTCTCGGACCAGCATCTCGCTCCATCTCCGCATCTAAGGCTCCTAAGGCCTGCCATCTCGCACTTCCACGTGTGGTCAAAGGATCAATAGTCTCTTGAAGAAGAAAGAGCACCAAAACGAGGGGAAACAAAAATCCCCTCCCACAGTCCTGGTGTTGTTCAGCGAATGCCTAACCACGAACAAGTACATATGGGCCCACCCATAGTAGGTTCCTGCCATCATTTGCTCCACAATCTAGAGCTGCACCCCAGAGATCTTATGGGTCCCATATGACCCCAAGATCCATAGCACCATCGCTGCAACCGCCCGAGTCGAGATACTCTTAATGTTGCACATCAGGATGTACGACCCATGCACAGTAGCAGAGGCATAATAGTGCCTCTCACAGAGATCATCCAGCGTCACCTAATGTGCAAGCTTCGACAACGTGTCGCCGGTCACCCCCAACATTGGGAGCCCAATCAAAAAATAAACATCATGGAGTGTGATCTCAAGCCTCTCCCCTTAGATAATGAAGCACTATGTGTCTGTATCCTAGAAACTCACCATTGTCTCTAGTAACAGCCTTACAATTACCATCAGTGGAACCTGAAAGCACTTCAGTAACCCATTCAAGGCAAGCATGTCCCGCACTCCTGTGCTTCTCATGTCTTACCCCCGCAAGTTCCCAAGGTCTCACTCTCTCCACACAGGTTGGGCCATCTTGCACAACAAACACATCCCTATCAGAAACAACCTCACACACGAAACCTCATCCAGGTATGAAGTCGCACTTTTTCAGCCATTATGAGCGACCCAAGTTGCACTTAATCCCTAAACAGTCGCGACTCAATAGCACTTTTTGTCTGAACAGATGCATCCCATGTCACGCCTGTCCCTTATATAGGTGTGACTGGTCGTGACTGTCAGGCCAAAAAGAGCGACCCAAGTCACGGATTTTCCTTTGAAAAGCTCAACCTAGCCCTACCGAACCCTTTGAGTTCAGTAGGGGCACCTGGATGAGCTAAATCCAAATGTAAACCTGTGAAAGGGACGGTTTTGATGAGTACTCTTACCTGCAAGTCACGAATATGAAAACCACCTGTCGGAATGAGAGAAATCAGCAAAAGATATATGGGGTCCTCCACTCAAACTCAGCACTAAAGTATAACAATGACATATGGCATGTGGTCCCCCCTTGTTTATAGGCCTCCATTGGGTCTATTGTTCTTTTGTACATCACAGGCTCATCCGGAGTCCGTTTGGAATGCCATTCGCACCACTAGGTTCGGTTTTTTGTCCTTTATATTTTGACGAGAACCTTGTCTTGCGATCTTACTATTATTTTCCAATCCAATTCCTGGAAGCCACCTCAATTTGTGTGCCACCATGCAAATCTCTACTATGGAGTTTTTTTTAAGCTCTTTTCTAACTCTTAAAAGAATGAAAAGATCATTGAGCATGCTTTCTTCCTTTAACTCTCGTTAAAGTGTTTGAAAGTGCATCTATGTAACCTTATTTACCTCCTCTTTTGGACTATGTAGACTATCATAAGAAAAGGACCACCTTAGCACACTCAGGCTAGGAATGTTTCCCTTTGCATCCTTTATGCTTCATCGGGCATTGGGGCTGAAATTTATGAAAATCTCATTATGGGTTGTCTTTAAGCTCTTTTCCATCCTTCTCGTCAAGAAAATATTGTCGAGCAAACTTGGGTTCGTTCATGCTCGTAAAACTATTTGAATGACCGTCCAATTAATATAGGTTTAACCTTTTTCGTCCTGATTGGATTAACAACGGTAAAGAAGTATTCCTTCCCCAAAGGTTGGGAGATCTCTCATACACACACTTTTATCCTTTATCGAATTCAGGAGACTACATACGAAAAAAATACCACACTGGATTCTTCTTCCTATTTTCATACTCTCAAAAAATGTAAACACCATCGAGCATTTACTTTCTCGGGCTCGCTAAAAATCCACGATATCATGTTATAACGGTGCCTTTTGGCGCCACCTCATATATACAGTTTGGAAGCTTCACCACTATTGGTCACCT
The DNA here is from genome assembly GCA_001517045.1 of Pseudotsuga menziesii. Classification (NCBI taxonomy): domain Eukaryota; kingdom Viridiplantae; phylum Streptophyta; class Pinopsida; order Pinales; family Pinaceae; genus Pseudotsuga; species Pseudotsuga menziesii. The sequence continues at coordinate 29,096 of LPNX010845020.1, forward strand.
TTGTCCAGAGTATTCTGCGATGATTCTTCCCTGGATCCTCTGGATATCACTAGTCTAGTTACCTCCCTTAGTATTTCCCATCTGTAGTTACATTCCTGGTATTACAACTATGATCCTAATCCCATGATTCAGTTTCATTTGCTTCCAGGTAAGCCCTTCCATCATACTATGAACAAAGGAAGTTTAAGTCCCCCATACTCCCCTGCCCCTATTCCTCCATTCAGTGTGCCAGTCTCTAGATTGTCCCACATCTTTGATTACCCCCCTTGTGATTCTTGTCATGGAAACATTATTGCCTTGATTAGTTGTAGGTCTCCCTCTGTCGACATCAAAACATCTATTTCATAGGATAGACCCAGAGGTCCCTGTATCCTAGTTTCATTCACCTTATTGATGAGTTCCTTGGTCCACTTGAGAGGAATCATAAGTGCCTCTCAGGGTGGTTGTGTCTCACATGCTCGACTCTAGCTACATCAACGCATTGTTGATATTTTCACACAGTATTGGTCTGTGCATTATTTGATTGAAGAACCCGGTTGTCACCTGACTCTAGCACATTGGTGAGTCTATTGTGGGAGCTAGATAGGTTTGTGTCCCTTGTGATTTCCGAGTTGCATTGGAAACAGTGTTTAGAATCCCCATAGCAGTGCTTCTTTGTAGCTCCAATATTCATGCAGCATATTGTACCACAGATATCCTGACCCCCCATCATGGAATCCCTTCAGCTATGTACACTTCCAGATTCAACAGAGCATCAGTTATGATAATATTTCTTTCTAAGAGAATTCCATTGTTCTTATGTATCATCTCTTCAGATCAGCAGGATATTCAACCTCTCATTCAGGCCACCATTATGTAACATTAGTTGTATATGTATTGATCAGCTCCCATATTTTTTAGCATCAATCCCATTATTTATTCTTTTGACATTGTTACGAGCATGGGTATGCTCCTTTTTCCCATATACATGTCACACATTCTTTGTATCTCACCCATTGTTGGGAACCAATATTAATACAAAAACCAAAATCCATTGTGGTTCGAACAAGGAAGTGTCGCTTCTTCACAGGTCTCTCTAGTCTCTTCACTACCCCCATGATTCTATGATGTATGTCATCCATACGATGAGCTCCTGCCCTCACACATCAGGGGGCAATCTGTTAATGCAAAAGATTGCTCACCTAGCTCTACATGGTCTAAACCACATACATACATCATTCTCCTACCATTTTCCCTTACTTTTGACCTTTACAACTATGGGTTACCTTCATTCTCTCTCAAAAGAGGCCAAAAAACCCACAAAATGGCCAAAAAATATCACAAAAGGGATAAAACCCCAAAAAAGGGATAAAAACACAAAAAGGGCTTAAAAACCCAAAAAATGGCCTAAAACCCTAAACAGGGCTTAAAACCCTAACTAGGGTACCAAAACCCTAAAAGAGAGAACAAGACAAAAACCTAAAAACTTATTATAAAAATAGTGTGGAGGTCTCCATCAACAAGATTCTTATCCCTTTTTCATTATTCTATTGAGTGAGTATGGTGAGAAGCCATCATTCTCAAAGTACTCACACCATTTGTCCAATCATTCCATAGCCCCACCATCTCCCATCTAGTATGTTGAGGCATCCTTCGTACCAACCAGTCTATGGAGAGGCAGTCCATTTCCAAGATCAGGCATAGTGGCCCATTTTCAGAAAAAGAGGGTATAATTTTCATGTTTTCTGTTTTTATTTAATTTAGTTGTATTTGCTTATCGGTTTTGTTTACTAATATTATTGTTTGTTGTAGCTCTTTTCCATGAACTCTACCCTTCTGTCTCATTGATAGAAGGGAGGTGCTTTTGCATGTAGCTGGGGTGAAAACCCCGCTACAAGCCTTTCTCATAGCTTCCTCCAAATTTTTCGGATTATCAAACTCAATCCTATCTTTGAAACTAGTAGGAAGACAACTTAAAAATAGTTGAATTTTAGGCTTTTCATCTATTATGTATGGTACATATCTTAACAGACTTAAAAACATGTTGCTCAACTCTTTCATGGACATGGAACCCAATTTTAATTCATAGAACTCCTTGCCTCTTTCCTCATAGTATTGTTCAGATAGAAACTTTCTTTTTAAATGCTTTTTAAAAACTCTCCAGGTTAAATACTTCTCTTTCATATTTTTGACTCTTTTTATATCTTACCACTAGATATCGGCTTTTCGAGCCAAATTGTAATTAGTCATCCTGGCCTTTAATCTGTCAAAATAGTTGTAAATCTAGAAATATTTCTTCATTCCTGACAGCCAAGCTTTTGCTTCCTCACCTTTCTCTACTTCCCCATTAAAAATGGGAGGTTTTATTTTTTTGAATGCCCCAGAAATTTCTTCATAAAGTTTATACTTCCTTCTCCTAGGTTTATGGTCACTTTCACTACTATCACTTACATACTTATACCTTCCCTTACACGACCTTGCATTAACCTCTGAAGAATATTCACTATCAGAATATTTTTCTTTCTTTCCTTTATGTTTGTAAGAGGTTGTTTCAGAATCAGTTTCATAAATATTTCGTTTATCTTTTCCTCTGTTATGCATATTGTCTAGTAGCATTTGATTCATTTCCAGAATTCTTTCATTGTCTAATTTTACAATCTGCAATTCCTCTTTTAAATCTTGCATTGTCTGTATTAACTCTGGTTGTTCAAATCTACATAAAAGTTGTTAGGATTGTTGTGTTGAGAACCATTTTCTGCATATGCTTCAGCACTTTCCATTTTCCTGCAAAACAGATTTTATATTTCTGTACAAAAATAAATGCAAAATAAAATTAGTATATTGGTTTTATTTCTTATATGTGAGTGAGCCAATCAGACCTAGTGTTTGGAAACTTGCTCTGATACCACATGTACCATCCCTCAAGTTTCACAAATAAAAAAAAATTATTTACAATAATTACTATGATGTTATAATTCATATTTCTCAATTCCTTTAGTTAGCAGTAAGAATCATGTACTTATGTTATCATCAGTTTTCTTTACTTTATTAAATGTCGTTATGGCATACTTTGTGACATAAAAAAATGACTTAAAAGAAACAGTTTGAGCTTGACAGTTTGTCGTTGTCGTTTGTTTGATTCTAACCATGAGACCCACAAGGGATGCGTCATGGTATTACTTAGTCATCTCGACTAATGCATGAATCCTTGACTAGTGTAGCCAATGAGGTATCTCAGCACTACAGTTAAAGGACAAAATCTAAGCTATGACACCATAAGGGGTGATGACCAAGAAAAACTAAGGTTTGGACAAGGGATCTATTCCTAACCCATTTCTCAATGTTCAAATTCCATACTATAAATAATTATTTTTGAAACATTACAAGGGTTCCCTCTACATTATTAACTAAAACCCAAACTTTAACAATACAGGTTGTATCACAACAATAAACATTTATATGCTAAGTCCTGAAATGGAGAAAATTTGATTTATGTTAACCTTATGATGGGATTACGTTTTGTAGTACCTAGGGATAAACCCATGCCATGTGCTTAACCTTAAAGGATTGAAAGGATGGCTGACTTGGGAAAACATTAATATGATAGTAGAGGATCAAGGACCCAGTATTAACATGCCTACCCTTGGACCATGTGATGGCCATGAGGATTCCAACTAGCGGTCACTTATTGCAATGGAAAACCCTAAGGGTTTAATGCACTTTGGTGATAGTGTCTATAATTTCGTCGATGTTTTTGTTTGAGTGTGCACTTTGTTCTGCAACCACATTTCACTTTTGGTTTCTTGGTCTTATTACTCCACTACCTGTAACTACCAAATTCAGCCTTTGTCATCATCTGCACCAGCCTAAGCTCGTATCACTTGTCAATGGAGTTTGCAAATCTCGTTTTGATGGTGACTAGAGTTTTTTGAACTCCAAGAAGGTAAACTGTTATCTACACTCATCTTCTATGTTTTCTTTCTTGCATAAGGTTATAAACTACGTTCTAACTTCCATTCGGTATAATGTAATTGTAGGGTGAACCTCTGGGACGAAGGTGTGGTTTGGACTCTCGCTGAAGAGACCCTTTTAATCGATAAGACCCATTTCTTCCCTTATGTGGCTCTGTGGAACCAAGCTGGGCTTTATTGTGTGTTTTAAATACATGTCATTGGGGTTTTCAACTCGGTGTTGGTTCTTAGATGTGGAAGTGATATAATTCTTTTGTATTTATACATTTGACAATGTAAGGGTGTTATTATCACCTATGGAGTTGTAGATGACTATGCCACTATGTGTAATTTTGTTTGGTTCTGGAACTTGTTAAAACTATAAGCACTCGTGAGGGTTTTGATATTATATCTCTGTTCATTTCTCCCTTTTAAGTCACTGTGTAAAATTACAGAATTGTAAGGAGTTGTTGTCTATGGATTCTTGCAACCATGCCACTTTCTTTTGGATGATTAAATACTTATAAATACTCCTATAGTTTTCTATTAGTTGTATCTAAATGCAACCTTTATTTCTTGTTGACCCATGAGGGATTTATAACTTTAGTTGGTTTTGCAGTACTATGACCGTGAGCCTTACTCTGTCGATTTTGGTTTGGATTTTGAAATATAGTCTAAAACAAAGCTTGATATTTTTGTGGGTAATCTAACTGGAAGCGTTGGGGTTTGATCCCCAAACTGCTTGTCGTGTGATAGAAATGACTTTTATTGATTTAAAAGAGGACTTGGTTTCGATCTCTATTAGGGAGATAATCTTGTAAAAGTTGTTAGTGATGTTTAAACCCGTGAGGGCTTTACATTTTTCTTAGATTTGTTTCAGTACTCAAACTGTGAGTGAATATTTTAACCTTTTACTTGACAGTAATGGTTTGGCTATAAGCTACTGCCATAACTTCATTATTGTTTTGTTATTATGATGGATATGATATGGGACAAATCCGGTAAGTTTTCTCTGTGTACAACCCTTGCTGCGTTTTAAACTATGCTTCGTTTATTGAGTTCTCCATTGGTTTATAATTTGTAATACAAGTCTGGCTATGCAGCTGTGATGTATTGGTAAAATATTTACTGTTTAAAATTGTTTACTTGTTGTTAACTTAAATTATTGAAGCGATTTGGTTTTGGAGTCACTTTCAGGTTTTGAGAGAAGGGGCGTAACTTTTGTCTAAAGACAATCGACTGCCATCCAAACTCTACAGGGTTTTTAGATAAAGTTATAAATAAGGTTTTTATTATTTAAAAGATTGATTACAAAGTTGTTTATTCTTTTATTGACAATTAATATTATATGACTGTGTAGATGAAAATGAACTCGGTTATAAAATATCTAGGTTTTCATCATTTTGTGAAGCTTTTACTTGAGCATTTTACTTTATTTATTTAATTTTAATGGCCATGAGACTGTAGGTAAATTCTCATTACTATTGAAAGAATTTAAACTTTGTTTAGTTAACCATCTTGTTTTGAAAATAAATAATCCATAAGGCTGTAACTTCCTTCTGCAAGAGAAAATATGCAGAAACAACACCAGCCCGACCTGAAGCCTGTATCCAATGCTACGGTCTGTCGATGATCTCGACTTGGTGTTACTAAAATAATTTAATGGTTAGGAAAACTGGGCTAAATATTCCCTTATATGATCTAGCTTAATTATTTATATTTCTGTGTGTGTACTTATTCTGTAAATTAAAGGTTTGGTTTTACTAATGTAGTTGTTTGTAATAGTTTTATCTTTTAGATTAAGAGTTGTAGCTTATATATTTAACTAAATACCAATCTTATAATTATCAGTGGATTGTAATCAATATATATATATATATCACTTCTAAATTATGCAATAATCAAAGATACACAAAGATTTAGTCATTCTGGTACTACTAATCAGACCTAATTTCATATCTTCCTATACCAGAGTACGTCACTTCGATGAGAGGAAAAATATAGGAGATAATTTTAAATTCATTTCTCTATCAATCATTTTCTATGCAAATACTTAATCGCATAATCATTGAATAATATCTATTAACTATAACCTTATTTGAAAAAAATTACAGCTTGGTCAAATAGAATTAATACAATAACATAATACAGATATAGAGTTGGAACTTGGATCTCTTGCGGTAAAAGGGGACTAACACCCAAGGGAGACTATTCCACCCAACCTTTTCCCAAAGCAGCCAATCACTTGCTTAGGACCCCTGAGCTTGTTCATTGAACAACTAGGACGGAGATATCTGCCACACAACAGAATTCTACAACTTAGCACTCAGTAGCATACTTAACTCAGCAAAACACTTTAGCGATCCCCTCATCAAATTCTTTGTGTGCCTAACTTTTCAATTTGCAGTAGTCACAAAGTTCATTCTCTCAAAAATCAGAATGAGTGGTGAGCCTCCTGCTCAATTTGATGGTTTATATAATATTTCCAAGGTCTTTGGGTCAGTTTTGGAATTTAATGAGCCACCAGCTCAGTCCCCCCCTCTCAGGGAACATGACCACTTTTTTAGGGATTATGCTCCTACAACAGCTAGAAAGTGAATTCTAGTGTTGCCACTTGTCAACCAACCTTTTACAGTTGCTCCTTCCTCCTAGTGGGTCAATGAACACTCATTGAATAGTCTCCCCTGAATAGGTGTCTCATTTTATTTATTATTAAAATAAATAATTCTTCAATTACAGTCATCCATAACCCACTTGGTCATAAAATTTACAATAAAAATTAACATAGTGTTTTTACTGAAATAAATAATAAATATTTATTTTTCAGTTCTGGGTATGTTACAATAATAATAACTTAATATTAAATATATTTAATATTAATTTATTATTAGTAAAGAATAATTAAAGTCAATAGTCATTCCCTTTGGTGAAAAGGTGCAAGACAGGCTTATATAATCCCAAGCAATTGTAATTATTAATTATCTTACATATATCAATTATTCTTACTTATCCATTTATGGATTACTTATTCTATCTAAATTGGGTTTTTACCTAAAAAGCGCATTTTATCGCATCAGTATATTTCAAACATTTAAACAATGTCTGCAAGGTGTTAATCTATGCTTACGATGCTAGTAATAGAGCGACTATGGATCCTTTGGAAGAAAAACGTGTGTGTAATGATGAAGGGAACTACATAATTTCAAAGACCTATGATTGTGATGATGAGAATGATACATACTTGTTAGATCAGTTGTGTCTTTTTTTGCTACGCCTTAACGGTGTTAACAATGTTAGATATATTGTGAAAAAATATGAAATTAGTTTGTTTAATAATGTGCTATGATTATTTATCTTCGTGGTATTGTATATGGGCGACATTGTTATCTAGTTGTGTCTTATTCTTTTAATGGTATTTTTACGGATTTGTTACCAACAATTAAAGTTTTGAACAATATGTTGTTAAATCATATTAGAAATTTATAGAGTGGGTTTCTAAAGTTAGCATATTTAGATTCTAAAAATTCTAGTCTCGGTTTCGGAAAGTGAAAAAACTAATTTAAGACGTTTCAATATTTGGTTTGAAAAATGTCAAAAAATTTTCTAAAAGTGTCAATATTGGGTGCAAAAAGTGCTTCAAAAATTGCAATATGCAGTTCAAAAAGTGACAATTTAAAACCCAAAAATGTAGTTTCCAAACTTGATATTGACACTTTTTGAACCCGATAAACATTATTTTTGGACTTTAGAAAGTGTGCTTTTGACCTCTTTTGGAAGGGGCTTGGAATGGAATATGTCAATATTTAATGAAATGGGTGTTTTTTGCTTGGTAAAAAATCATGTATATGGAATGGGTACAAGTTTTACTCGGTAGTATGTTTGTTAAAATTTATAATCACCAGAAGTAATATTTGAACAAAAGAATAAGTTGGAATTCAATTCATTTACGTTATTTTATAACTTGAATGTTTAAATTGTAAATAAGTAGTTATGATTGCAATTTCCCTTAGAAATTGCTAGTTACTAGTAGCAATTGCTATTGTACTGGGTTTTAAATGAAAATGTGCATTAAAATATTTCTAAGAGTTTAAATCTATTATCCCTATAAGAGGAAGAAAATATAGTTCCTAATAAATTAAATGATATGTTCCACATAATTATTCAAATAATTTTATATGTGTATGCCAAACGTAAACAATTGAGAGAAAATGGTTCCTAAAGAGTTAAAAATAATGTTTGAAATGATCATTCAATGAAGTATAAGTATTTATGTGGAAGGTGGGATCGACCCATTATGCTTGATAGGTAAATTGTAAACCATTACCATGTGCTAAGGATTCTTAATAGTGTTGTGCATTGAGTGGTACTATAGGTGGGTTTTGCAAATACCGTGAGTTAAGTCTTGTTTATAATGTCTTCCACTACATGGTATATTGTATTTAAAAACCACAGGGTGAATTGGTTTATTCAAAGTAGAATAAATGTTTATATGTAAGCTTCAAAGTAGAATAAATGCTTATATGTAAGATTAAATGCAAGATTGTTTATTGTTCCTTGCATGGATGGAATTTTGGTTTTGAAAACCACAGGATGAATTTGTTTTTTCTATTTTACCAGTGAAATATGGTAATTTTTTTTATGTTATAAAAATTGGAATTCATAAGTGTTTCACTTAAATTACCATGGGTTGGATTAGTAAGGAAATTTCCATTACATTCCATGACATAGAAATATTGGTAATTATTACCCTAGTTAATTTAGGTTATTTAGGTGAACCCTATTTCCCATTCCTAAGTCATTTCTCACTGCACAGTTCTTACTATGCAGTAAGTTAAAATAAATATGTTGGAATATGTCTTTCCCTTCTCATAATAATTGAAGTTGGACTATGTAAACGGTTATAATTGCTTTTGTTTCATATATGTGAACCTTACTCAGCAAGCAAGTCTTAGGGTAATTCTTCTACGAGGGTTTTACTCCACAGGTATTAAGTTAGGTCCTACTATGCAAGTCTTAAGATAGTTCTTACTGCATAGGTTTTATTGCACATGTCTTTATTGTGCAGGTCTTACTGCACAGTTCTCATCCAAATGAGGAAGCTCTCGGGAATGATTTTATAATGTAGAATTGGAAGTGTTTCCTTCCCATCCTTGGTTCCTTTGATCTGATATATTGTATATTAATAGAATTCATTATGTATATAAAAATGGTGCAAATTTTATATGTGCTAAATGAGTGGTACATGAAAATATGTAAGCTTTGTGTGTTTTTTTACTTTATGTCTCCTAAAACATTTTATACTTCCACTAAATTATTTCTATTTGTTATTTTATTATGGATTTGTTAAAAGTGTTAATGTGTCTTCTGAAGTATCGTAAGCTTATGCTAATTACTTATACCTATTATGAATTTTCTATGCATATAAATGTATTTTTTTATGCACTTTTATAAGAACGCATCTAACTTTTTAGAAAAAATAAATTAATGTGTTTTAAGTTTAATGTAACCTTGGGTGTGCTAAAAAAAAATTAATGTGTTTTAAGTCTAATGTAACCTTGGGTGTGCTACATGATCTTTTTGGTCTAGGAATTTTTTTAAATAGAGTAATAACCCTCTAACAAATTTAACCATTTCTCCAAGTAATTTGCATCTATATAACCTTAAAATAAAGGAATGTCAAATTTAACTTGTACCTTGAAGGATTTTTCACCTTTAAAATCATTTCTTGTTGAAGATGTCTATACCATTGTTGGCAGTTATTGAAGGATTTAGGTGAAATTATCCAAATTTCATGAGAGATCCATTTTGAAACAAATTAATAGGATATATTTCTTTATAATATCAATTTTATTCCACCATGTAAGACTTCATGTGTTAGAAAGGGCAGTTTTCCCCTATCTCAATTGGTTTGATACCCGAAACTTGTCAAGGACATGCAACAAGAAACAACAAATAGAACATTTCTTTGAAACCACTAATATATATTATTTAGATAATTAAATGACAATAGGAAAATAAAATGGAGAAACAAATATATATTGTAGAAATAATAATAATATAGTAAAACACAAATTTTATTAATGAGTAAAATGGACAAAAAAATTGTGAATTGTAAAGCAATACAAACTAGCTAGAATGGTGGTAGCTTATCTCTAAAGAGATATGTGTCGGCTACATTCATTCATAAGAAGAAATTACAATAAGGAAAATTTCATTTCAACATAAACCATGATTCTCTAGGATGCAAAAACCCTAAATATATAAAATCGTAATCCAACGAAATGATGCGGAAAACAAAATGTAGGTCCTCAGGAGGCAAGATGATATGTCAACTTATTAGGGGTGTAATTTTTGCATACAAAGATAATTTTAGGAGTTTCTTATTCTGTTACAAATCTTAAATCATTCTCTACAGGTTTGGAAGGCCACATAATCAAAGATTCAATCAACTACATGCATTGCCAAAAAGTTGGTAAGGGAAATTCCCAAAAAATACGCTAGAATTTTAGGACCTAAAAAACGTAAAGTAAGATTTTCAAGATGTGGAATCATTATAAATCAGTGGATCAAGTGATTTGCCACTAGTATCCACCTATATTAGTTACTTCATGCACATGTTCACTCAAATTTTGAGAAAGATAACATATATTCATTGGTAATATAAGTTTAACTCATTCAAATTCATCTTGATCTGTACTTATAATCTATCCTGATCTTTTGATATGGACCATTTTTTGATGTTATTATGTATGAATTAAAAATTATCTCCTCAAAACATCATCATGTTGTATTAGTTAGTTTTACAAAGAAAATATTCCTGTGGCTTGGGGTGGACCACAACAGACAGGATTACACCAAAAATCAACTCTAATCCCAAATATGCCATATAAATCTAAATTCTAACAATGAAAATAAATGTTTGTACCTCAACCGAAAGTTCTAAGTAGTCTTTTGTTGATATTTCAATCTAATTCTTGAAACCTACTATTTAATTTAGTGAAGCTTACGATCCTCAAGCCTAAATGAATTCAATGTGAAAAGAAGGTTGTAGAAGAGATGTAAGGTTTTTCATTACACCAAAACCTATAGATATTGATGAAAATTTGAAACCAAGCACAAGGCCCTATCATCAAGACATTCCGAGAGGTGCGGTGGTTATACCGATACTTCAACAACCCCCTTCCAGAGTAGCTCGGGGGAATTGAACCTGAGACCTATTCTCTGATACCATGTAAGGTTTGTCGTTACTCGAAAACCTGCAGATATTGATGAACATTTGAAACCAAGCACAAGGCCCTATCATCAGTACATTCCTAGAGGTGTGGCGATTATACCGATACTCCAACAAGAGAGAAACAATTCAGTGTAAACTAATCAAAACATTCATGGAAAATTGCACACTCATGACACAAAATTTTGTCAACATAAAATTACATGAATTATCATCAACCTCGTTGTAATACAATGGTGTTACAATAGGAAGAATATGAATGCCTTAGGTAGGATTCAAATTCACCAACTTGGACTAACTTTGGTGCTAATTCAATCTGAGAAAATCACCACTAGAGTTCACTAATGCAACTCCGGACAACTAAATCAATTCACAATCATTTAAATGATATAGGTAGGTGAGAAAATGCGCCCAACCTCCCTTAAATCATGCAAACTAGTCCTAGACTAACTGAAGATGAACTAACTGGTGGGAATCAAAGCACAACTGAACATAACTTAACATCGACTAGGGTCAACCGTTGGTTACTGCTAGTGGCACTGAGAGTGGGTTCCTAAATTATAGGGATTGGTATTTGGAGCTCCTAACACATGTATAAAGGTGCATAAAGTGTTATATGGGCCCCATATGAGTACCCCATGGCAATAGTGAAGTGGAAATAACCTCCTAAGATACTAAAAGATAAATATACTATGGTGGTAAATGGATGATTAATTACTTAATACTAACAACCCCCCTTAATCCTAACTTGGACAACATGGGACCTAGCAACTATGACCAAAGGTCACCCATACAATCTAAATTCAAAAATGATTCCTTAGAAAATGGAGGAAATGGGGAAAACCTCGTGGGAACCCCCCATACCCCTCAAAATAAGCAGGAAAATGAGGAACAATAACTAAATAAATGCTTTACACAAAGAAGAGATATGAGGTAGAGAAATATATTTTCAGTGAAAGACTTGGTGAATATGTTTGTAATCTGCTCCTCTGTAGGACAATAATGTAGAATGATGGCCTTACTATGCACTAGTTCCTGGATGTAGTGCATGTGGACTTCAATGTGCTTAGTTCTCTGCTTTTGTACTAGATCAATGGATATATTGATTGCACTCTAATTATCATAAAAGACGTCTATTGAAGGATAAGTGTGAATTACAAACTCTGTCAGAATCCCATGTAGTCAAATTTCCTGAATAGTTGGATTCACGGCCCCACGATACTCTGCTTCAGCTGAACAGAGACCAAGAGTTGATTACTTCTTGCTTAACCAACATATTGGTCTAGATCCCAATATGCGCACAAATCCTGATGTATATTTCCTACCAATACTATCACAACCCCAGCTTGAATTAGTAAAACCAATCAGATCTAGTTATGCACCAATAGAATAGTGGATCCCAAACTACCTCATACCTTCCACATAATGAAGATGTGCTTTGTTTCTTTCCAATGTATCTTGTGTTGATCCTACATGTATCTGGGAACAAAACTCACAACATAAGATAAATAAGGCCTCGAATGGGTGAGATGCAATAGGCTACCAATCACCTGGTTGTAGAGTGTATTTTCAACCAGTGGTGTGGAACCACCTTCTTCCAACCTAATGCTATATAGGAATGGGAAGGGTGTTTCTTTACAATCATTCATGTGGAATATTTTGAGCAAGTATCTTATGTAGCTAGACTGTGTAATCATGATTCTCAAAGCTTTTTTATTTACTTCGAGACCAATAAAATTCCTTAACAGCCCTAGATCAGTCATGGAGAATGCTTCACTCAAAGTTGACTTGATGCCTCTCAATCCAACATCTAAGGCACTAGTAATGATCAATTCATCCACATATATAAAAAACAATAGTAAGAAACCCCCTTTCTGCTGCATGTAGACATTACATTCTGACTTGCATATCTTGAATTTTTGTGACATTAGGAAGGAATCCATCTTGGCATACCATTCCCTTGGGGCTTGCTTGATCCCATAGATATATTTCCTCAATTTTCAAACCAAGGATGAATCTTCAATGTACCCTTCAAGTTATCTCATATATATATCCTCTTCTAGTTCACCCTAGAGGAAGGAACTCTTCACATCCATGTGATGTACCTCCCACCGCTTCAAATCTGTAATGGATAAAACTAGCCTTATGGAGTCCATTCTTGCAACTGGAGTGAATGTCTCATTATAGTCCAGCCCATAGAATTGTGAGTACCCCTTTTCCTATAACCGAACCTTGTACCTGGTAGTGGTTCCATTAGTTTCTATATTGGTCTTGTACATCCATATGCACTGAACTAACTTCCTCCCAAGATGCAAAGTGATAAGATCCTAAGTCTTTTTTTTGTAGCAAATAAAACTCATCATCCCTAGATTCTTTCCATCTCGTATCATGGCAAGCCTCCTTGTATGACTAAGGTTTTGACTCCGTCACCATGAAACACCTATCTAGCAGAAGTGGATCTGAATGGCCGAGTGCAAATTTTTCATCATGATACTAAGATCTTGTCCTTCTTCTATCATCTAGATCCCCAACATTATTCTGATATGCTTCAATGAGATTTTGGGCCCATTTAGGCCTCTGATTGGGAGCAGGTGTTGGATATGGATATGGATCTACTTGAGGTTCATTCTCAATATCAAGTTCTTGATCATCTTGATATTCATCTTATTAATCTGAAATATTAGTTAAGACATCATCATCTGTAAATGGAAATGGATGAGAAATCATAGCTTCTTCTTATTTAATTGGCTATGGATCATGCACTTGATCTTCTTAAAAATGAACATTTCTCTCTATGAAGAACTTTTTGGTTGCAATATCCATGAGTTTTTATGCATTTGCATCATCTACATATCCTAAAAGTATGAATTCACTAGTCTAATCTTGGAAGGATTTCCTCTCATTAGTATGAATTATGGCCCATGCTTTGGAGCCAAAAAACTTAGATCTGAGACAATGGGATTATGTCCCATCAATGCTTCGAAAGGAATGAACCCAATGATTGACTTGTGAGGCACTCTATTTTGGATGTACAAATCACATTTTACTTCCTCAGCCCATAGATATGGAGGTAAATTTCTTGCTTCAACAAGGCATGTAGCCATATCTTTGAGAGATTTGTTCTTCCTCCGAGCAACATCATTTTGTTGTGGTGTGTATGGGAGTGAGTGTTGCATTTGAATACCTGCTAAAGCACACAATTGTTGGAATTATATTTTGACATAAGCTCCTCCATTATCCAATTTTAGTGCTTTGATATTCTTCCCAAGAGTGTTCTCACCCAAGGATTTGGCAATTTTAAAGGTCTCAAATACCTCAGAATTCTTCTTTAGAAAGTAGATCCAACAATACCTTGACCAATCATCAATGAAGGTTGGAAAGTATCTGTATTCATGCATAGATGTTGTAGGCATTAGTCCAGATATATCACTGTGAATCAATTCGAGTGTGGAGGTATCTCTTATTTCCTTCCCAACCTCATACCTTTTCTCTAGATGCTTCCCTACTAGCAAACCAGTGCACACACCTTTAGAATATTTGATAAGAAGAATCCCTCAGCCATCTTTTCATTGTGTAGCTGTTGGAGATACTTGAAGTTTATTTGGACAAATATTTCATGCCACAAGCTTCCTGTGTTATTGGCATGAGTCAAAAAGGCACTAAGATATGAATTAGGAAGAAAGTGAGAAAACTCATATGTTTTGAAGGAATGATTAGCAACTCCTTTCTCTATCATATTACTAGTTTATATTTATGAGATCTACACTATGTCAGGATAAAATGTGGCTCACTTGGGTGAGATAGTATGAGTCACTTGGTTTACAAACAACAAATTTGCTTCCAGGGAAGGGACATAGAGCACATTCTTGACCACTCCATGCTCAAGTTTGATGGAACCTTTCCCGACAATTGGGATTTATGAGTCATCTCCCATGTCGATGCTTGGTCCTCCAGAGATATCCATAGAAGTGAATGATTCTTTGAATGTGGTTGGAGGCTTCAGAATCAATGAGAAAATATTGTGACTAAGAAAATCATGCCTTCATAGCATGGCACTTCTCATGTTCTTCAGTCTTATTTCCATCATCAGAAATCTGTGCACCTTTAGGAAGGGAAATATTGTTTTTTTCAAGGAGCCTAGACATCTGTGTTACGGAGAGAAATTCCTATGGCTTGGGGTACCACAACAGACAGCTTTGACTCCAGAAATCAATCTTTCCCAATATGCAATAGAAATAAAATGTCTAACACTAAAGGATCAGACCTCCTACCTTATTCCGGACGGTTGAAGTAGATCCCCGTTGAGCTTTCCAATATTCAACTTGAATTGATATAATACTTCCTCAAAAACAAGTAAACAATACAAGAATACTATATATCATGGTGTTAGATCTATTCTAGCATATATAATCAATAATGTAAAAGCATTTGACATATTACAATGGATACAATATTCAATCAAATACACATCATTGGAAAGGAAAAGATAGTTCTTATTAATATAAATCAGAGATTACAAGATAGATACAACCTCTGACGGCACGTCTGCGAATCGGAGAAACTGAATCCCCCACTTGGTCCTCCACCACCTCAATCCTCCATCTCACGATAGCAAGCTCACTAGCAAAACGCAAGCTTGGGAAGAACACAAAAGTGCTCCAAAGGGACAAAGGGATGCAGACTCAAGTATAAATTCTAACAACAATGGACTATAGTTTCTTTGCTTTCAATCTCCCTATATGCCTTCAATGTACCAAGGGGTTCCTTATATAGCTTCACAAGGGATAATGAAGGGTCGAATCCGAGCGATCTCAAGGCATATGGAAGGCTAGGAGTCGAATGAGTCGAATCCATGTCAAGGAAAACTCCAAAAGGATTTGGATTATGCACACATCCTGATGTACGCGGTTATATGGGTCAAACCTGCGTATGTACATGGTTATCAGGTAAAAATCCGTGTATATCATTTTTCATATAGTTTTAGGGATGATCAAGGAAACATCAAAGGATAAAATATGGTCCATGGGGTCTAAAGAGTCTGCAGCAGGACAGGGGAAGGCCATACAAAGTGTGATTCACCTGGAGTGGTGAAATCTGCTATAACATATGCCCCCTAATGTGTGAGGTCAGAGGGGTCATACGATGGCCAAAATACATTATAATTCCATCCCAGAAGTGGAGTGATGAAGGATCCCAAATGGAAGACCAGCCACCCAATCAGCATAGTACAATGATACAACTCTGCATATAACTACAAGTACATATAGCAGTCCCAGATACATAAGAGTACAATGGCCATGAATAGGCATAATACATGATATCACATATGTGGTCATCACCACGTACAATATACATAGATCAGAATCTCCATGATGAAGATATAAAAAGGACCATGATCTCCAAAATGGATGAAGATATACAATAGATCAAGATCTCCATAGTGGCTGGACATATCTGACATACATTGGAATGAAGTCACGAGAGCTGAAATCTCATGAACACTGGCACGATCAAGGAGGTAGCATATAAGAGATGCCACCAATCTGGAGGTCTTCTACACAAACCGCTATGAGTACATGTCCTACCATGCGAATAGAGGTGTCGAGGTCGAACATAGTAGTCCATCATCTGATTACCGGTCATTGATGTATACCGTTAACAGACACGAGATTACCCACCGATAATGAAAATGGGAATCAAGGTACTAGAGTGCAAACTAACAAGTGTGAATAGATGTGTTGAGTTCGAACACTTAAGAGAATCCATCGATCATGGGACATTGATGTATTCCCAAGAAACTGTCGATGGTGAGAGCCTGCCACTGATGACTGCAAGTCTCAAGGCACTCAAAAGGACTCTAGATTCCAATCCCAGAATAAATGATCTAAAGTCGATGGGATGAAATCCACTGGAAGGAGGGCATTAAGGCATCCCCCATCATCCAACATGAGGTACTTAGCAAAGCTGTCTAATGTGGAAGGACTCGATCATAAGGTGCACGAACCAGTAACTGTACCAGGAATGGCCGACATGCAAAGTCAAGATAACTGAGGAATGGCTGACACAGGTTTCAACTTCCTTCGAACAAGAGCATAACGGCGTATGGTGACTGAATGAAGGCAGCATAGACTCGATATAAAAACTGGGACATCTCTGTGACATAGGAGGCATCAACAGAGGCTCCATAGGGACTGGAAGCTTAACCAGTCGGTGGAGATAAACTCGGATAAACGAGTACAGCTCCTAAAGTCAAACTATAACCCAACCAATGGATGTGATATACAGTGCTCTGTTCGAAGGCGACACAACTCGACAGCTACCAAAGATAACATCTTTCCTTGTTCAGCTTTTTGGTTTTTTGATTTTTTTGGACTTTTTCAGTTATTTGAAAAGCTTGAAAAAAGAATAAACTAGCTTTATAGTTAC
>LPNX010845020.1:46947-77095 GCA_001517045.1 Pseudotsuga menziesii
GAGTCTCTTGCAAAATGTCATGGCAGTACTATACAACGGACTCCCGGACCTAAGAGAGGACTCACAGCATGGGTACCAAATGCAAAAGGGATCTAAATAGGGCACCCATGTAAAGGAAATCTCTACCATTCACATAGTACCACTTCTAACAGCAGCATGAAGGTTCCGTGATACCATGGAATGGGTTTGTACCTAAGGTTCAGATGGAACGGTCATAAGGCAATGCATAAATGCAAGCGGATGTGAAATCCTAACCTATATGCCAGTTCATACATAATACCTGTGATAGGCACGAACGGGTCGAAACCTCGGAGAGAGTGAACAAAAACTGGATCCTACATGACAACCATATTAGTCCAAAACAACCCAAAATAGTCAATAAAGAATCCAAACTACAGGGAATAGGGAGGAATGATCATGACAAAAGCACCCAAAAGAAACAATGCAATGAACGATAGGACATAAAAAGGAAAGTAAGGTAAAGACCCAACGTTCACACATCCACTACCACCCCCATGAGGGTGACCACTAGTGTAAAGATCGAGCGAAAGAAAATAAAAAATCCTCCACAAATGGAGTAGAGGATGGAATATGACCATTCCCAAATCTATGAGCATGGTAAGGGGTTGTGATGCCCCCAATTCTAACACCAGGGTCCATACTAGGACCAAGGACGGGTGATAGGATACTAGGCATGCCAAAAATAAAAGGACCCAAACTCAAGAGAGCATAAATATACTCAAATAACCGCGATCCCAAAGGCCAACTAGCGCACAAAGAGCACACTCCTAATAAAATATACAGCCAAAATACAAGCAAACCAAGGGGAGGATATGTGAGCTCCTAAATGCAGTAGGTATGTCTCGCCTAAGAGAGGCCCAAAACTGCCATACACTACAAGCAAAGGTACGTAACCAATTATAGTAGCCCTCATCTTCAATGCATAAAGTGACTGTGTTGTCCGACCTCTACCTGGCCAGGACACCTGTAGAATAACCTCTACAAGTACCCCCTCGATATCCTAGGTAATGTCACTAAGGTCACCTTAATATAATCAAAGCTCAGGCAGACACTCGCAGGCGGGATTGACCATATGGGTAGGGTAGAAAAGCCCAAAACTCTCGAAAGAGCCCCCAAATACGAATACAATCCTGGAAATATCTTTGGTGCTACTCAGTTATGAATACGGGTCATCCCAATAGATAACCGCTCACACTGCCTCGTGCTTAACTCTCGTTTGAGAGGAGGATCCTGAGAACAATGGTTATACCGAGGATTTCACACACTCCCCAGATAGACACCTAGATGTTGTTGTTTAGTGATCTTGGAGAATTGACTTACAATGAACTATTCCAAGATCCTAAAACCTAAGCTTGTTGATGCACCCTAGAAAAGAAAAGAGTGTAATTCATTTTAATTAGCGTTGATTTTAGTTGGCTATAATTACTCAAAGGGAAATGATCATGCAACTAATGACATGAAGACTCAGCAGTGAAATAAAAGTGCACACCATAACAAACAATGCTAAGTGCAATCTTTGTCAAATGAAAAATAGGTTATGCCACTACATGAGATTCATAAATATATATTCCTTTCCGAATGCTAATGCAATCCTTCCTATATGAAAGCCTAAATACAACTCTCATCCATGCAATCCAATGCAAGTACCTCCTCAAATCCATATCTAAGATGCAACTAAAAGTGCAACTACTTTGTACTTTTCAATATAAAAGAATGAAAAATGCAATAAAAGTCATCTAAAACTCTCAGTCTCTGCAGCAAGTATAAAAGACAAGCCCATCAAGAAACCAAGACAAAAAGAGTAATGCACTAATGGCAAAACAAAAAGGAAAAATGACTAAAACTACTTTCAAAGAAAAATCAATGAAAGAGCGGTCTCTGGTCACAAAAGAAGCATCCAATAGACAACATCATACCCAAGGACGACCCAACCACACTCACAACCCACCCAGCAACTTCCCACAACATCAAACTCACCAAAAGGGAGGATGTACACGACTGTATAAAGAATAGTTGCATATGTACGCGACTTTTGGCCAAAAATCCGCGTATGTACATGACTTTTGGCCAAAAACCCGCGTATACAGAGAAGTCAGTGGTAAAAAGTAGGCCAAGGCCAAACCAATAAAGGGGAGTATCAAAGGACAAACATACTATAAAATACGACACAGAAACAGGGAGAAACCAAGAGCAAGTCAATAATATCAAGCCCATTGTTGCCCCCAAAGGACAACTACTAGGAATTCCCCAGTGGGAGTCGCCAATTCTGTTACGAAGAGAAATTCCTATGGCTTGGGGTACCACAACAGACAGCTTTGACTCCAGAAATCAATCTTTCCCAATATGCAATAGAAATAAAATGTCTAACACTAAAGGATCAGACCTCGTACCTTATTCCGGACGGTTGAAGTAGATCCCCATTGAGCTTTCCAATATTCAGCTTGAATTGATATAATACTTCCTCAACAACAAGTAAACAATACAAGAATACTATATATCATGGTGTTAGATCTATTCTAGCATATATAATCAATAATGTAAAAGCATTTGACATATTCCAATGGATACAATATTCAATCAAATACACATCATTGGACAGGAAAAGATAGTTCTTATTAATATAAATCAAAGATTACAAGATAGATGCAACCTCTGATGGCATGTCTACGAACCAAAGAAACTGAATCCCCCACTTGGGCCTCCACCACCTCAATCCTCCATCTCACGATAGCAAGCTCACTAGCAAAAGGCAAGCTTGGGAAGAACACAAAAGTGCTCCAAAGGGACAATGGGATGCGGACTCAAGTATAAATTCTGTCAACAATGGACTATAGTTTCTTTGCTTTCAATCTCCTTATATGCCTTCAATGTACCAAGGGGTTCCTTATATAGCTTCACAAGGGATAATGAAGGGTCAAATCCGAGCGATCTCAAGGAATATGGAAGGCCAGGAGTCGAATGAGTCGGATCCATGTCAAGGAAAACTCCAAAAGGATTTGGATTATGCACACATCCCGATGTACACAGTTATATGGGTCAAACCCACGTATGTACACGGTTATCGGGTAAAAAGCCACGTATATCATTTTTCATATAGTTTTATGGATGATCAAGGAAACATCAAAGGATAAAAGATGGTCCATGGGGTCTAAAGAGTCTGCAGCGGGACAGGGGAAGGCCATACAAAGTGTGATTCACCTGGAGTGGTGAAATCCACTATAACAATCTGGTCTATGGTTTTCTTCATACATGGATTCTTTGTATGATTTCCTCTCTTGCAGTAAGAGCACTTGGCCTTGTCAAATTTCTTGTGTTTATCCTTATTGGAACCTAAGGCTCCTTTGGAAGGATTATGGTTATCTTTCAACTTGATATCAGTCTTCTTCTTCTCTTTTCCTTTCTTCTTCCCTTTTTCTTGTGAATTCTTAGTCTCCCCAGCTAAGAGAGTTTGATTCTTTGAGGCTTTAAGATATCCCATCTGTATCAGCTTAAGTTGTTTCTGGATTAGATATTTTGTGAGGGAATCAAGTGATGGAATTCTCCAATTAGGATTTGTCACTCTACTGGAATGAAAGGTAGATACAAACACTGATAATTATAGGCCAAGGTTTCTCATAATTGAGAGCATAAATTGGTCATCCTTCTTGTCAATCCCATAATTCTTGCATTGCATGACAAGGGATTTGAATTTTGAGAAAAAATGTTGTATAGTTTTGAAATTGTAGGTATTTAGTGCTATCAACCCATTCTCCAGAATATGACCCCTCATCTCATCCTACTTTCCAAAAAATGATTTGAGCTTCTCCCATACTTATTTTGGACTTCTCATTCAATCAATATGGAAGAGTAGCTCCTGAGAGATGTGGATGCACATGATGCCAAATGATTCATTAAACTTGTTCAAGTGACTTTGACTTTTCAAGAGTTTGTTGGGGTTTGACCTCTCTTCCCATGGGGACCCTGTATATACCCTTGTTGCACAAGAATATATGCATATCATCCCTACAATCAAGAAATTTGAAAGGTGTGAATATTCTGCGTGTCAAAGCTACTAAATTATCCATCTTACAGCTTCAAAAACAACTAATTGTTCATAAAATATTCAATTTACCTTCAAAAACACTTGAATTTGAAATCAAACCAATTCAAACACTCTCCACTTCGACATGTGCACTTTCTATGGGTGCACCACACCTGGCTATACTTATCTGGATAGAATCCAGAGGAAGCAAGGAAATAATACCAGGAATTATGCGGAACCCAATTGTTTCAAGTGCATCAATAGAAGTTTCTGAGGTTTTAATATGGCATGGATACCTACTCTGATACAATGTGTAATTTAGTGAATATTAGGATTCTCAAGCCTGAATGAATTCAATGTAAAAATAAGGTTACAGAAGAGAGAAACAATTTAGTGTAAACTAATCAAAACATTCATGGAAAATTGCACACACATGAGACAAAATTTGGTTAGCATTACATTACATGAATTATGTTTAACCTCTCTATAATGAAATGGTGTTACAATAGGAATAATTCGAATGCCTTTGGTAGGATTTGAATTCACTAACTTGGACTGAATTCAGTGCTAACTCAATGTGGGAAAATCACCACTAGATCTCACTAATGCAACTTCGGACAACCGAATTAGTTCACAATCAGTTAACTAATCTAGGTAGATGATAAAATGCACCCAACCTCTCTTAAATCATGCAAATTGGCACTACAATAACTGAGGATGAACTAACTAATGGGAATCTAAGCATAACTTAACATAATTGAACACCGACTAGGGTTAACTACCGATGACTATTGGTGGAACTCAAAGTGGGTTCCTAAATTATAGGGATTGATCTTTGAAGCTCCTAAATTCATGCAGACACACACATCAAGTGTTAGGTGGGACCCAGATGAGTCCCTCATGGCACTAGTGAAGTGGCGATAACCTCCTAAGCTAGGAAAAGATAAATAGAATATGGTAATTAAGGGAGGATTAATTAATTAATCCTAACACCTACAACTTGTTCTCAACAACAAATATATCCAAGCATATAGTATATTCATGAAATGTTAACACCTATGCCATCATAATCCATTTAAACATTTACGATGCAAATATACCCATGGAAATATATATAACATTTGCACATGAAATTAGAGAAAAGAGTATTTCTATTGATTCAAATAGAAGTACAAAGTGACAAGCTCTATCGGCAACTCGTTGGAACTAAGAAACCAAGTTCCTCCACTTGTACCTCCACTAGTTCAATCCTACATACCAAGGAAATATCACAAAGACCAAGTAGACCTTGGGAGATGCACATAAAGAGTTCTATCAACAAGGATAAAGGGATGCAGACTCAAGAATACAGCAATGGGGTAAAATTTATCTCTAGTTTCCCTACTCTCAAAGTTTCTCCTCCTCCAATTCTTCACATTGGCTCAATATATAGCCCTTAAATGGGAAATGGAGGATCAAATTGGAGCGCTTCTAGGAATATGGAAGTCCAAGGATCAAGTTATTCATTACTTGATGAGGAAAAATACAAATATTTTTTGTTTTGAGAACAAAACCTAATGTACATGGAATGTAATGGTGAAATATTCATATAAATGAGCTACAAAGTTATTCACCCGTGTGTATCTTCAAAACTATCTTTTTTAAGTTTATAGTGAAGCATCAAGACTATACTGAGTAAGGGGGGTATAGTGAGTCTGCATAGGGACAAGGGAAGGACATCAAGGTATGATGCATAAGGTGTGGAAAATCATGCTATAATAGATGCCCCCTAATATATGAGGTCATAGGGGTACACGATGGCTGAAATAGATTATAAAATTCCTAGAAGTGGAGTAGTGAAGACTCAGATGGAAGAACTAGCCACTTGCCAACATAATACAATAATGACTCTATATACATGACTGTGGATCTCGAATATATATAGCAGTCCCAGATACATATAAGTAAAATGGCCATTAATATGCATAATGGATGTATGTCATAAGTGGTCATAGCCATGTACAATACACATTGGATTCTAGTCTCCATACTGAATGAAGACATCTAGTACATAGTGAATTACACTACTCTATTATGAGAACTTAAATACCATAGGTACTATCACAATCAAGGTAGAAGCATATATGGAATTCCACCATAATCTGAGGTCTTCTACACAAACTGTTGATGGTACATGTCCCATCACATGAATAAGGTTTTTGTATTCGAACATGATGACACATTATCTTATTACTGGTCATTGATGTATACTGTTAACAGATGCAAGACAACCCGTCGATGATGAAAATGGGTGTCAAGATACTGAGTGAATTCAAAAAGTACGAATAGATGTTTTGAGGTTGAACACTTGAATAATCCATCGATTAGGGGGAATTAATGTATTCCCAATCTGTCGATGGTGAGAGAACCTTCCATTGACGACTCTAATTCCCAAGGAACTCAACTCACTCTAGATCCCAGTTCTAAAATACATTATCTGAATTCGATGGAATGGGAATCCACTAGAAGGAGGGAATTAGGGAATCCCTCATCAACCAAGAAGAGGTACACAACAAGGCTAGATGATTTAGAAGAGCTTAGATGAATAATATGTACACAAACTAGTAACCATGTGTGTCTCTCACACATACTTGATGCAAGTGGCATGCGAATGAGACCCTTTGAATAACAACCAATGATGAAAACTACTAATGGAGGTGAGGAAACCGCCAATAGGGTCTAATGGAATCCAAGACATGGCATAAATCCAAATGTATGAATATATTTCTTGTCATTGAACATAAGGGAAACCACTTAGTCAACAACTAATGATGGGATGTTATCTGTTGATTTCAAGGTCACCTACGAATGATAAAAGTAGGCATAGGGTGATAGGTAGGAAAAAATATCTATAACGTATCGAGAATGGTCGACATGAAGAGTCAAGATAGATAAGGAATGGATGACTTAGGCTATGCTTCCCTTGAACAAGATCATAAGGCATATGATACACTTAGGTAGCATAGACTCAAATGTGTAAACTGGGACAACTCTGTGATGCAGGAGGCATCAACAGAGGCTCCATAGGGACTGGAAGATTAGCCAATGATGGAGAAAGATTTGAATAATGAATGCATATCCTAATGTCATACTAGAAACCTGACCCATGATGGATGGACTCACAAACTGTGTTATGTTCAAAGGTGACACAACAACTTCCAACATAAGATAATCATTTCACATCCAGATTTTTATGTTTTTTATTTTTTTTTTGTCTTTTTCATGTTATAAATATTGAAAAAGAATAAAATATGCTTATAGTACAATGGAGAGGAAACGAGTGTCACGGGAAATCAAACTAGTTCCAAGCAATGGAACATACTTGTGCTTAATGCAAGGAAACACATGCAGGATAAGGACACTCATGTGAATGTTTCCTCTAGGATGAGAGGTAATCAAGTTGTAAAGGATAAATAATAGGCTCTACCTGGCTAGCATAGATACATGCTTAAGCAATTTGGCTTATAACACTGAAGCAGGGAACCAATGTTAGTCTCAATAAGGCAAGTAGAAAATGAAATGCATTAACAACTTGATATAAAAAGGGAGTCCCTGTGGGAGATATCCATCCTAAGAGATAAGAGGGGCCATGAAGTTTCCACTCAAAGACACAACGGGACTACAAGGTACTCCCAGACTTGAGCAGGAACTTCACCATGGGAACCAAATGGAAAATTAGGTTCTAATTAGCAATCTCATGGTTAATAAATCCATACTGCTTAAATAACAACACTTCTAGAAGCATCTATAATGTTCCATGTCATTAAAAATAAGTTTCGTACCTAAGGTTTATGAAACATGGTCATAGGACAATGAAATAGTGAAAATGGAATGAATTCTTATCCTATATGTCAGTAAGGGTATATACCCTTCAGAGGCACTAACATGCTCAAAAATATGAAGCTCCATTATGGCTTGGAAACCACGTCAAAAAACCCCTCACCCTATAACATTAGTCTATAAAATCCTAAAATTATATTGAAAACTATAACAATGTGAAAATTTTACTATGCAAAACCAAAATATATACAATAGTGTACAAGGTACCATCCTAAGATGGAGGTTCAAGCATAGTACTTTCAAAGCAAGGGAGGAAAGTGAAGTATTTCCTTAATCTCTAAAGTATTAACTCTAACTCCCTCTCTCAAAACAGTAAATCCCGATAGGTGTTTTCCTCTCTCAAACACAAGTCGAAAGTAAGCTAGATAATCCACTCTCTTGTGAGAGTGAGTGACAAAGTCATTCAGATAATTCTTGACTATAATTCCAAGTTTCATTTGGGATTCACCAGAATAGTAGGAGAGATATTTACCACGTTCCCTTTGGTATATATCATTCATATATAATGGGACCACAGGGTGACCAAATTTCTCATGCAGGGATAATCGAAATTCATCATGCTCAATTTGTTCAAGATCTAGAAGGAAGTAGGATCGATGATGCACGTCCTCCCTGGGCCATTCTAAACCATACATGGACTCAATACAAGCTTCATCTGAAGGTAAGATGTTGTCAAGGAAATCATGTGAGCACAATTAATCAACCTCCCAAGAAGACAGTACAAGAAGATCTTCCTCTTCCATCCACGAAAAGGAGAGATCCAAGTCTATAGTGACATCAACTACAACTTGATAAGAAATCTCAGATGCAGACAATGGAATATCTACTCAGTTAGGAAAATTTCCTTCACATGAATCAACCAAATAAGGAAGAGTCCAAGGGTAACTAAAATACAAAGTACGAAATGGAACCAAACTCAACGATGGTGAGGTACCACTGGGAGTGGAATCAATAGCTAGAATGGGTGCCAAAAAGGTAAATGTTCTCATAAGTGAAGGGTACATATCGACACCCACATTCTCAATTGTCAGCTAAGAATTCTTGATAACTGGGACTATAGGCCCCAACAATGCAAAGGAACTATAATTAGTAAATGATAATCGATCGATCATCATGATTCTTCCTTCATGAGGAAACCATACAACATGAAGAGAAAGGTTGTAGGTAAGGGGTGCATCAACTCGCCTCAACCTAGACCATCATAGACTTCCCTCCCAACTGGACCTGAAGAGAAAGAATCATGACATGTAGTCTAAATGAGCATTCATTGAAGGCTGTCAGCATATTCATGGATTGATACAGTTGGGGACAGCCATGACCATTCCAATAAGATAAGGATATGACCAACGTAGAAGCACCTTCATCAATAACTATGCATTTTATGGTGTTGTTTAAACACTCGACATGGAATTGAAAATATACATGGTAAGGAAAGTGAGCTTGGACATCATCCATCTCAAACTTGATCACACTTGGGATACTTAAATCAAGACATCCCAAAGCATCCAACAAGGTTTTCCTCTGAGTGGGACACATCTAGAGAACATATAAATTAGAAATCACGCATGGATTTTGGCCCAAATCCTCCATGATATAATAGTTATAGGTGGATTGAGGATTAGGATTGTGTGCCAAGTGCTCAAAGACTCATTTTGGCATGCATGGTATAGATGAATGATTATCTATCTGCAAAGGGATATCTAGAGGTAGAGGCTCTTTCACCGGAGTCGATTGCAAGGGACCATAATTGTGTGAATGAACCGCAGCATTAATAGTCGACAACATATTAATACAACGATGACCACCTTCATGGGATGTATATTTTTGAGTTCCACCAAACCTACTTCTAGCGGTCGAAACACTCGAAGTCATGCTCTGTTTATGGGGAAGGGGATTCATCAACACAGCTGGGCTTTGTTCCATGAACTTTGAGGCTTCATCAATCATAGGTCACATGTGTGTAAGGTGATCTTGACCATAAACCTTACAAGGAAATTTGACCATCCATTTAGGATTCCTGTGCCCACTAGAATTATCATTGTTATTATCATGATTAGGATTTTCTTTATTATTCCCACCCTTATGATTATTCTTCCACTTCTTTGTATTCCATGTAGGTTGTTGGTTGCCCTTCTAGTTTGATGACTACACAAAATGTTCATCTACCTATTGGGTGGGTTGGATGAATTCGTAGCTTTTCCTTCTACGGAATGGTTAAGAGACAATTTTTGCATTCGGTTTGTAACCTGGTCCACATATTGAGCACTCGTAGAGCCCACAATTCCATCGGCATGCGGCCTGGGTTTGAACTTGGGGTCAAGATTTGATCTCAGTGTATCAGGAATGATCTCATAAAGGATACCAAACTGAGCATAAATAAATTCTAATTGTTGAGCTCGAAAAATTTATCATTCCTTGGTAGCCACTCTGAATGTTGAAACATCATTCACGATATAAGGAACCAATCCAATAAGAATTGTGGTGGAATGTTGACCTTAATCAATCTCCTTCATATACTCCACTCTTGAATATGGCCAGAGATGTGAGTAGCATTATCTTGTCGAAATTTTGATGATATCTTTGTTCCAACATCGTAACAAGATGACAACTGAAAGTGATTAAGAAAGACCATGTCAAAATCATTAAAAGTCTGGTATGTGCCCCCAGGAATATCTATTTACCATTTCACGGTTGGCCTCGTAACGGTGCATTGAAACAGTATTAATCAAACAAAATCATGATTTAGTGAATTCGAAGAGAACCATAGATGAAAAGTAGTGACGTGATCACCAGGATACTTGCCTTTCTTACCTTCAAATGTTTTATTGTTTGAAGGAAGCTTAGTAGGGGCCGAAGGCCATGCTAGATCATGACACATCGGGTCATTCATGAATCTAGATAAGTCAAGAAGATTCAACGTGGCTTAAAAAGGGATCCTAGGTTGCGACATTTGATTCCATGCCCTCTGGAGAGATTTTGTTCTAACTAGGTGGATTCTTTTAAATTCCATGACCCTTACTAGCGTATAATAACCTCCTCCCATGTGACCCATGCCAAGGATGCATGAGAATTTTCATGTTTGCAATTCCTTGAGAAGGGAGTACAATATTACCAAATTTTCCCATTTGATGGGTTGTATTTCCCCCAGACACATGAGGAGGCACATATTCCTATAAAAAGGGAACACCATATGAGGGGGCACACATACCAAATGAAACATTCCCTCCCAATGGACCACTCGAAGTATTAGGAGGATTCATCATAAGGAACACATTTGAAGGAATAGGTGCAGTAGATGATGGGATGAAATATGGGATGTAAGTCATGGACCCAACGTTTATATTTTCACCTCCACCCATAAAAGTATTAACATTAGTGTCAGGAACTAAGTAAGGGGGTGTCCACCCCATGAAAAATGGAGTAGAAGGAGGGCTATCACCACCTTCGAATTGATACATAGTGAAAAGGGTTGATGTTCCCCCCATTCCAACACTAGGGTTACTACTAGGAACTAGGATAGATGATGGAATACTCATTGATACATTCAGCATGCTAAAATTAAAAGGATTTGTGACAAAGGGAATAGACTGAGCCTCAATACCTAAGCCCCCAAGGAAAATTTTGGTACATAGTCTAAAGACCACACAAACTCAAAAGGATTCATTCCTATGGGGCGAGAAGGTCTATCAGTATGAGGGTTGGTGAAATATAAAGTACCTGGGACCCACAAGGTAGTCAAAGATGGAGTACCATGGACTCCCCCTCCCAAAGTGGATGAAGGGGTTGGAGGGATCTCTGACGTCTCATAAGTAGTGCTCATCGTCAAAAGTATAATAGGGGATGAGAAAAATGACTAGTATTGCGTCTTGCCTCTTGGAAATAGGTTTTGTAGGGTCAAAAGGTGGTAAACATTATAAACAACGAGACTGATAGGGAACCAGAACTCGATCCATGATGAATCTATAAAGAGAGACTCAAGTAACAACGATCCCTAAATCCAACTAACAAACATAGAGAACACACATACATAATATAGGATAGATGCACACAAGAAAGGGATACAAATAAATGAGCCTCTGAATGCAGCAGGTATGTCTTGCTTAGGAGAGGCCTAATAATCCCATACACTACAAGCAGAGATATGTGACTAATTATAGTGTCCCTCAGCTTCTACGCATAAAGCGCCTGTGTTGTTCGACCCCTACCTGGAAGGGACACCCACAGAATAAACTCTACAAGTACCCCCTTTTATACCTAGAAAAAATAACTATGGTCACCTCAATATAATCAATGCTCGAGAGGAAAATCATAGGAAAGATCCATTGTATGGGAAAGGCTAATCCCAAATCTCAAAAGCACCAAAGGTCCCTAAAAATCCCCCAAATATGAATAATATCCTCAAAATATCTCTAGTACTCATTGAAGGTAGTGGAGGGATATCTTCACCACCATCATGCGTGCTACCTCATGATTGACTCTTGTTTAACAAGAGCTTCCTGAGAACACCAATGATATCAAGGATTTCTCCTCTCCTTGGTCAGACACCTAATTGTTTCCGTTTTATAGTATTGGAGAAATTTACTCACACTATCCTATTATAAGACTCTAAAACCTAAGCTTGTTGGTGCACCCTATAAAATATAATCTTTCTAATCAATTTTAAATTAAGCGTTAAATTTAATAAGTTGTGCTTACTCAAGGGATATGGCCATGAAACTAGTGATGTTATGACTTAGCAAGAAAAGTAAATATGCACACCTGAAAAATTTGCTAAGTTCTTGTTTTCCAAATCAAAAGATGGTTTTCCTCTAAATGAAATGCATAAAAATAATTTCATCCTCTTCAAATGCAAATTCAATCTTTCCTACATGAAGCCTAGAATAGTTCCATTCCAAGAAAACCAATGCAAATGCTTCTTTTGATACAAGGTGCGACATGCAAATGAACATGAAATAATGCAATTTTTTTGTATTTTCAAAATAAATGAATGAAAATGCAAAATGGAATCACTAAACTCTTAGCCCCTGCAGAAAGTACAAAGGCACAAGGATAGCAAGACACTAAGGATCAATAACTCATGCAATAAAA
Organism: Pseudotsuga menziesii; assembly: GCA_001517045.1. Classification (NCBI taxonomy): domain Eukaryota; kingdom Viridiplantae; phylum Streptophyta; class Pinopsida; order Pinales; family Pinaceae; genus Pseudotsuga; species Pseudotsuga menziesii. Next base: position 59,957 of record LPNX010845020.1, read on the forward strand.
GAAAAAGAAAAAGAGGAAAAAATGACAAGAACAACTTTTCAAAAAAGATAATAAAAAGGGAGTTTCCAGTCACAATAAAAGCATCCAACCAATAGTATAGGGACCCTATAAGACTCAACAACACTCACAACCCACCCATAAATCACGTGTACTAGTATATCAATAAAAAATTGAAGTGTATGTGACTATTCAAAGAACAAAAACATATGTACATGACCTACTAAAGGACAACCCACATATATACGCGACTATCGCCACTATCACCCATGTATACAAAATAAAGGGGGGGTAAGATCAATGACAAATAAATCTGAGAGATTCTCAATAGATGACTACACTAATAAATGTGACATATAAGCACAAATAAATAAGGAGCAATTTAAGCAAAAATGCACCCAAAAACCCCAACAAAAATGAGACTTTCCCAGTTGAGTCTCCAATTCTGTTATGGAGAAAATATTCCTATGGATTGGGGTGGATCACAATAGATAGGATGAAACCAGAAATCATCTCTAATCCAAAATATGCCTTATAAATTTAAATGCTAGCATTGAAAATAAATGTTCATACTTCAACCGAAATTTCGAAGTAGTTCGTCGTTGAGGTTTCAATCCAATGCTTGAAACCTACAACTTATTCTCAACAAAAATTATATCCAAGCATATAATATATTCATGAAATGTTATCACCTACGCTATCATAATCCATTTAAACATGTATGAATCCAATATACAAATGGAAATATATAAACATGTTCACATGAAATTGGACGAGAAAAGAGTATTCCTATTAATTCAAACAGAAATACAAAGTGACAACCTATGTTGACAACTCGTCCAAAATGAGAAACCAAGTTCCTCCCCCACTTCAATCCTCCATACCAAGGAAATATCATGAAGACAATGTAGATCTTCGGAGATGAACATAAAGAGTTCTATCAACAAGGATAAAGGGATGCAGACTCCCCGGATGTGGGTGGTTATGTGCCACATAGAAAACAAGGAGTGACTGTCGGGACACACGGTTTTCCCCCGGTGTCACTCCTCTAACATCACCTCTTCCTGTCCTTAAAATCCACATGTTGGATTCCATTTCAAATGGCATGGGCTCCAAGCTCATGATGGGAAGTGTCCTGGATTCCATCACCTGGTACCTCGCATAACCATGTAGAGTTAACCCACCTTTAATGGTGCCTCTAGATTTGTGCCCCTTCGTTAAGGGCATCCTTTTCATCGTTCTTCACCTCATTTGCTCGCTCCTGCTCCATCCTGCGAAGATTGAGTATCTCGCAAAATTAGAGGTGACAAAGAAACATCACAACCTTCAGTCTCCCACTCTCAACCTCTATGTTGGCGCTTAGCAGTTTCATTACTCTGTGTTGTCATTCAAGTAGATAATGTTGCATAGATTGTGAGCCATGCCTAGACGGGGTCGAGGTGGTCGCAGCAATGTTAATGAACGAGACATAATATTCATGACTCAAGATAACACAGAAGGCTATGATTTGGAAATTCCTGACTCTCTACATTGACTCTTCGATGATTGGGAAGATGAGTTCACAGGTTCTCACTTAGAGGAAAACCAAACAGTTGATCATAGGCGTAATTACTGGGTTGTTAAAAATTATTTTCCAAACTTCTCCTTCATTCAACCATCCCCCATAATGACCCTCCGGCTCCCTTCAAGAATCCATCAGTAGCACCCATGGATATTGAACAGTCGCCTCCAGAGGACCATGCCAAGCACAAAGCATGGAAAAAATGCCATTAGCATTGTAGCTGAATACAGAAAAACCGATCCGCTCCCACTCAAGCAGAGCCCTTCCAACAGCGAGGAGGATGCGAGCAGTGAAGAGGCTGCCAGCATCGATGGAAATAGTCCTGACAAACACGATGGTCAAGCCTCTATCAATCCAATTTCTTCCTCAATGATGGGTCTAGTACCAAACTCTTAGACCAACTTCAGCTCCGAGGTTCCAATAGAGGAGGATCCACCCTCCAAGCCTTAATCTAGGTTTCATGGCTTCTATGTTCTCTCTTTTTTATTGGGCCTCTTGGGGTTTAGACTCCCCTATTAATTATAGTACTTATTCTTCATTTTCATGTTTAAAATCTGTCAATTTTTGTACTAACATGATTAGTTTTCCCTTTCATAGGGAGGATCATTTGGTCTATAAAATCCTGAATTCCCCTCAGGAGCAGTTCTTAAGTCCATCTCTACCATATTCTTCTTGCAGAACTGTTACTCTGAATTGTATTTTTTACTATATTACTATTTTAATTCAATAGATTAGTCTCTAAATTCACAAAAAAAGGGATGCAGACTCAAGCAAATTGCAATGGGGTAAAATTCTCTATAGTTTACTTACTCTCACAGTTTCTTCTGCTCTAATGCTTCAGAATGGCTCAATATATATCCCTCAAATGGTAAAAGGAGGGTTGAATCAGAGCATTTCCAGGCATATGGAAGGCCAAGGATCAAACTATCCATTAGTTGATGAGGAAAACTCCAAATATTTTTTGTTTTGAGTAGAAAACCTGATGTACGCAGATTGTAATGGTGGAAGATGTATATGAGTGAGTTGCAAAGATGTTCACTCACGTGTATCTTCGAAACTATATTCTTTAGGGTTATAATGAAGCATTGTGACTATACTCAGTAATGGGGTATAGTGACTCTGCATAGGGACAAGGGAAGGATATCAAGGCATGAAGCATAAGGTGTTGAAAATCAAGCTATAATAGTTAGTCCTTTAAGTTTATCATATGGTTAGTTAGGAACATCAATGCCTACATCCCATTTTATCATCATCGGCTCAATCTTATGTGTTGGTAACAGAAGTTGTAGGTTTCATTTAACTTGGTACTTATATCATATCTATGCATTATATTTATAATGTTTATTCATACAAAACTTGAAAAGTTTTACAAAATAATGACTTTCCTATTTGATGGCAAATCATGCATAATAATACAATTATGCAAGTTTCAAACATGGTACATGAAATTTGTCTCCAAATTCTAATATAATCCCAATTTTACAATAATATTGATATGGGCATTAATTTTATGAGCATAATTCTCTTAGTAGGGGTAATAGTAGTAAATTGAATTGAGAACATTATTTTCATCTTTTTTTTAGTTATTTTCTTCAGTAGAATACTATTTAAGATTTACATTCTTAAATCACTTTGCATTTGCATTTCTATATTTGTGAACAATTCTGTTTTTTCCATTCGATTGAGAAATTTGTAATAGCCCTAGTTTTGACCCTTAGAAGACATTTATTTAGATTATGTAAATGATGTAAATATGCTAGTATGGATTCCTTGTGAGGAACTCAAGGCCAAGGCCCAACTAGTGAATGGCTATGCACGTATAATGAAAATGTTTATATTTGGGCCATGTGGTTGGCTTGTCATAATGAATCAAAAGCTATGTAAATATTATGATGGAAAATAACAAAATGGTCTAACATAGTTGTGTAAAGATAATTAGAGGACTATGATTCCATTAGATAAAAATATGAAACAGGGAATATGGTAAATTAAATCCTATTTTGACAAGTGTCAGCCACAGAATTCATCAATCTTTTTCATGTGCCTTAAATGAACAAATTACCTCCTTTTGACTTATTAAATCCAATCACTAAGTGCATGCATGAGCTTGGTGGGATAGTCTTCTCATGTAGTTATGGAAACCTATGATGCATTTACTACTATGAAAATTGTAAGAGTCCATCCTTCTATATTTATAAGGAATGTCAAAATTATTTTCACCAATCCTCTTATCTCCATTGGATTCTATCACTCATCTTCCATCCATAATTCATACTACATAGCCTTCATGTTTTTTTCTCCATTTCCAATTACCAAATTGTGTACTTAACCAGAAATTATCATTGTGAAGAGGAAATTGTAGGCACTAGACGAAATATGATTACTATAGGTGAGCATAGACAATGGTTAAGATAGGAAACCTTACCCACTATTTATTTTCCATGCTAAGATGCTTGAGAAGTGATGAATTGATTTTAGAGGAGTTTCTCTAAAATCATATAGCAGGTTGGACTTTTTCTAGACACACTAAAGACCATTATAAGGGTTAGGTACTATAAGGAACATTTGATTATAGAAAGAGTACACCTTTCTTCTTTTTTGTGGGGTATTGGATGAGAATTCCATGGTTGGAATGGTTGAATGACATGGTTTTAGTGTTAAATGGTGAGCAGATTAGCTAATCATGAGAGAGAATTTGTTTTGGGTTGAGAGAGAGAATCCTATAGGTGTTTTCTTCACCATAGTGGCCTTATTGTCTAGCTTGGGGGTGATATATACCTATGGCTAGGTGGAAAATTTCTCTTACACAACCAGTTGCTTTGATATTATCCAATTAAAAGATAAGTATTCTCTATTCTCTATGAATTTACAATGACTGTATTTACTTCATGTTGTGAATGTGTTTTCTTATGAGTGATGTATGTGTGAATATCGTATTAATTCCATTGTTTTTTATACACATTCACCTACACATGCATTTCTTAGTTTATGTTTCCCATGGTAGGATTAAATTAGTTTTGAATTCAATTAATGGCCCCATGGGAAAATATTTGAAACATGAAATTCAAAACTACCCCCTCCTACAGTCAAAATGATGGATGGGGATACTATAAGTTTGACCTCAGGGTTTGACATGTAAGTTTTATTAAGGTCATATTCATCAATAGAGACATGAAAACATGAATATGGAGTTTGTTTTCTTTCTCTTTGTACTATCTTGAAGTTTGATCACCACAAATATGAGTAATAGAAGAGATTATCTCACACAAATAGTTAAAGAATCGCATGAAGGGATACCAATTTTCAACATTGAAATGTATGTCAAACTTTTTCTATTTGCATACAGGCTATATCATTGACACTTATGAACTTATATTATACATCAAGGGTATGATTTTATTTCATATCTCTCTAACCTCCCAGTTTATTGTTTGATGTCCAATGACAACCTCTACATCTATCATCATTAGACAAACTATCCTATGTGAATGTGTCATTTGTTGTTAAATTTTGAGCTAGTGATAACCTATCACAACTTAATAATACTCTATCAATCCACCCTTAGTTGGAGACTTTATTTTCTATAGAAGAAGTATTAGATTAAGGGATGTGAATAATTTTAGGCATGTTCACGTATAGGGTTTCCCTTATTTGGAGATGTCATTATCCAAAGTTTATGCTAAATTTTATGCCATGGTTTATTAAGAAATGTCATTAATATTAATATGAAGATTATAAATGAAATCATGAATAGACCTTTATCTAATACTCTCTTATTCTATTATACTGATATGATTATATATATATATATATATATATATATATATATATATATATATATATATATNCTGAAACAACTAGAATTGCTATGAAGTAGCTGAAGATCGACTCCTTTAACATACTCCTATGCCTACTATAGCTGCTAAAGCCCCTGGTGGGGTATAGCCGATAGAAAACTCCTAAGAAGTAAACACAAAAATACATTTTGTTCTAATAATATGAATATGCTCCTTCTTTTTACCCTTCTTGGCTTTGACAGGATTCTTAATTTTATTCTTGTCCCCTACTCTATTTTGTTTTCCAACTGCTATGAATATTTCTTTCCAGTCCAAATCGAGTTCAGAAGGAACATGGTCGCTAGAATCTTCTTCAATTAGCCCAATTTTGATGATGCATGCTGTGTTACATGATTTTCTAGAGTGATCTTGGTATGGCTTTCCAATTAAAGCCTCCTCTCCACATTTCTTAGTCTCTGTATTTGCAATTTTTTTATTACTTCCCTCTGAAGCTGAGCCATCGGTTTTATCTTCATTCTTCATATCTTTACCACCGGATCCTTTGTAAATTTCCTCAATGGAGTCCATGTAGAGCGCTACTGCTGCAATGATCATAACCTGGGGAGGGATCCGTATTTCAAGCTTTCCAAGCTTAAGAATAATGCCAGCTACTAAGAAGATAATTTGAACTTGAGTATGAAGGGTCCAATCCCCACTCCATCAAGTCTCGTAAGTTTTAATGATGCCATTGGTTTTCTTCTTGTTGTAGGTGTGGTGAGCAATCTCAACAATTGTCTTGAGGTTCCCCTGTAAAAACTCAATTGACCAGATTCTCTCAAGGTACATAATAAATTTGTTAGTGGTTTCATTTACCTTGGGCATCCCCATTCTAAACCTAACTCCTTGGTTTTCCATCTTGTCCACCTCAGCATTGTTGCCTCTCAAAATATGGAGATAAGATGCTTGGATTCCCCTAGAGAGATGTTGGATTCGATTGAATATTCTTTTAGAATTGATCATGCCCGTATTACTTTTTCTGTTCATTTTCTGAATGACCTGCTTCGAATCCCCAAATACTGTGATCTTACTTATGCCAAGCTGCTTTTCCATGTACATGCCTACGTATAATGCAAGCCATTCAGCTTCATTGTTTGTTTTCCTTCCTAATCCCCAAGCATATGTTGTTTTAATTTCCCTTCTAGGATCGAAGATGAATCCTGTAGTGCCTGCCTCCCCTGGGTTTCCCTTTGCTGCCCCATCGAAGAACAAGGAATAAGAGTTCAGATTTTCCTTCCATTGATTGAATTCTTTAGTGCTCTTCCGTATTTCCCATATATGGAGCGCAACCTTGTTTTTTGTTTGAAGAGAGTTATGAGGTAAAATATATTTACACCAATCGAGGTCCTCAGCATCTAACTTTTCAGATGGAGAGAATAATATCTTCTTAGTGTTCAGTGTCTCTTTTAACAAACTTGCAGTTTTGAAGGCAATTCGTTGAGCGTCTGCTTTTTTATTGTCAAATACATGTATGTTCCTTGTAGTCCATATTTTGTAGCACACATTTTTCAGAGCTAACTCCCATATTCTTCCCAGGTTCTTTTTTTTTCCTTATTTTCCCTGGATAGCATTATTTCTAGCTTGACATCATTATAGCTACTGACCTCGAGAATACCAAGTTTTGACTGATCTTGCCAAGGAAGAATTTCTATACTTGTTTCGAGAATGAGCACTCAAGAAACATGTGCTGTGATGATTCATCATTTTCTTGGCATAGATGACATCTTGAGGGCCCATGAAACCCATGCTTCTTGAGATTCTCCGCTATTAATAACTTATCTTTTGTTAAGAGCCAAAAGAATGCATTGATTTTTGGTATGCATAATGTATCCCATACTTTCCCCCATATTTTCTGTTGTGTTTTGTTCCCTAAATTTTGACTTGACAGGAATCCTTCTTTGACAGTGTAGATTCCAGCGTTTCCCCATCTTTTCTGATCTTTTTCTCTTAGGCTTAAGGGAGCTATTCTGTGCAGGAAGGATGTGAAGGAATCATAGAGAGAGACTAGATGAGAAGGTGGGATTAAAAGTTTCCATCCTATCCAATCACCCCTAGATCCCCAAATAGCATAATCTTTTAAATTCATGAACCCAAGATCTTCCATCCACCTGTGTAAAGGGAGAAGATCAGATTTGGAATCAAGTTTGGGCCTTCCCAAGATGGAGTCATTCCAAATATTGATTTCGCTTCCGTTTCCTTGGATCCAATAAATCTTGTCTTTGATTAGACCAACAAAAATTTTGAGCTGAGTCCATATGGTGGTTCCTTTGCCCTCCCAAGGAAGATACAAGATTCTAGACTGCTTCCTTTTTATATATTTTTTCCTTATAACCTCTGACCACCACTCCTTGCCTCCCGAAATCATTCCCCAAACCATCGTAGTGCCCAGCGCTTGGTTCATTCTCCCTAGGTCCCTAATACCAAGCCCTCCATTGTTCTTGTTCTCTATTACAGCTTCCCATTTCACCAAGTTGAGATTTCTCCCCTGAGTCTTACCCCCTTGCCAAAGGAACTTCCTTATTTCCATATTAAAAGATCTTATTACTACCTTAGGAGTAGCAAATATTGCAAATGAGTAGATAGGGTAAGAGGAGAGAATTGACTTGATTAAAATCAATCTGCCTGCTAGATTAAGCCAAGAGTTGCTCCATAACTTAATTTTTTTTTCATCTTTTGGATTAAAGGCCTCCAGATCTCTATGGTTCTTTTTTGTTGACAATTGGGACTCCAAGGTAATTGAATGATGTCCATTGCAAGTTTAACTGTATGCCAAGGATAATTTCCAGAGCTCTGAGAGAATTTGGACTGTTGTTCCAACCATATAGCCATGATTTATTTTCATTTAGCTAGCTGCCAGAAAATTTTAGGAAGAGATCTAGGGTGGTTCTGAAATGCTTGGCAATTTGAGGTGAAGCACTTCCCATGAGGATGGTATCATTCACGAACTGAGCGGGGTTAATGGCTTGGGCCCCTCTTGCTATGCTGATGACTAGGATGATTCCTTCGCTTCTGAGTCTATTTAGTCTTCTGCTAAAAGAATCTGCAACTAAAATATAAAGAAAGGGAGACATTGGGAATCCTTTCCTAATTCCCCTTTGAGCTTGGAAAAAAGAGGTAGGGCGTCCATTGATGAGTGGAGCAATCCAAGGCTTGCTTATACAATCCTTCACCCATCAAATGAAGGCTTCTGAGAAGCCATAATTCTGCATGAATTGAAAAATATATTAGTGCCTTATTCTATCAAAAGCGTTAGCAAGATCTAGTTTGATTGCCATACTTACCTCCTTGCGGTTTTGACTAGAATGAATTTCTTCCTGCACCATCAGTATGTTATCATAGATCTTGCTTCCAGCTATGAATCCCCCTTGGTTTTCCGAGATTAGATTTGGAATTACCTTCTTCTTTCTGTTTGAAATAATTTTAGAAATGATCTTGTAGGATGAGTTACACAGAGAGATAGGTCTATACCTTTTGATGGAAGATGAATTCTGCTCTTTGGGGATTAAAGCCAAAATCATTGAGTTGGTGGAACCTCCAATTCGTTCTGTTGACTGCTTCCAAATTATCATTCTCACGAGATCTTTTTTTATTATATTCCAGCAAATTCTTTAAAAAATAATTGGAAACCCATCTGGTCCCGAAGCCTTGTCCAGGTGCAATGACCAAACAACTCTCCTTACTTCTTCAAAGGCAATGTGTTGTGTAAGTATATCTTGATTTCCTTGAAGAATATGAGGAATCTCTCTACTAAGAGTGAGCATGTCATTTGCAGAGATTTCTTCTTCACTGGTGTAGAGATCCTAGAAGTGAACTTTGACCTCTTTTTTTATTAATTCAAAATCATTGATTTTTTCTCCATTGTCTAAGATTAATTCCTTTATGGTGTTTCTCTTGATACGCTCTTTGCATTGGTAATGGAAGAAACTTGTGTTATGGTCACCTTCCTTTAGCCATAAGCACCTGGATTTTAATCTTAGCTCCCTCTCTATCTTTTACTGAAGGACTAAAATTTTCTGGTCAATTTCTTTTTCTCTTAATAACATTTCTCTGGTGACTTCTTCCCTTTCTATTTCTTCCTGTATTTCTTCCAAACTCTTGAGCAGAGTGATTTTTTCCTGCCCTAGATGGGGCCGACCAGCTAACCATGCTTTAATTTATTTTTTAACATTTTTTATCTTTTGTTCCCAGATGTAAGCTAGGGAGCCTTGGATGAACATTCTACAAGCTTAAGAGATGACGTTGAGAAATCCTGTCTCTCGGAGCCATAGAGGGAAAAACTTAAAAGGTTGAGGTCCTAGATTTCCAATAGGGTCCAAGGAGAATATAAGAGGTTTATGATCAGATATGGCTGAGGTAAGAGACCTTGTGACTAGAAGTAATGGCTTATCTAGCATAGAGGTACTTACTAGGATGTGATCCAATCTAGCAGCTATGTGTCCAGGCCCAGACTATTTATTGTTCCAGGTGTACTTACCTTTCCTTTGCTTGACATCGACTAACTTCCATGAAGCTATCACATCTTCTAATATTTCCCTAAACGGATCCCTGACTTTTGATGCACCTTTTTTTTCCTTAGGTGAAATGGTTACATTGTAATCTCCTGCTATTATACACGGAAGATGCATCTTTCCAAACCTCTGCATTTCTAGTTGTTGCCAAAATTCTTCCTTGGTACCATTGACTATTGGGCAGTATATATTACCTATCCATATGATTTCATGGTCTCTAGATCTTCCAACTCTATGAAGAGCCAATGTCTATTTTCAGTTGAATATCTGAGAGAATATCGAGAGGAATCCCACCATGTTAACAGGCCTCTTGATGCTCCAATCGTGCTGACTGCTTTCCCTAATCCATTCTTCCAAATTCTTTTGATGGCAGCCAAAATTTTGGCCTCATGCATTTTAGTCTCCTGGATTGTGAGGACGGTTATTTTTTCTATGAATTTGAAATTCTTTATTGCTTCTACCTTTTGTTGTCCTCCTAACCCTCGACAATTCCAGGAGACTAGCCTCATTATTTTTTGATTGTAAATGAGACTACTCTATCCTTTCTTCCCTCCTGTTGTTCTCCATTTTGTTTTTCTTGATGAAGTGGTTTTACCGGGTGGTCTAGACTCGACTGCTTGCATGTTTCCTTCTTCCTGGTTGTCTCTTGCTCTTTGTGATATTTATTTGGCTTTCTTCCTTTCTTGGTTAGTTGTTCTGACTCTTCATATGCGATTTATGAGGTCTCCTCCATTTGAGCCTTGGCTCTGGCTCTCGTAACCGATCTTGAACTTTGCGAAGCTTCTGAGGCTTGCTTTTATGTACGGTTGTGATGGGAGTAATGATTCATAGGTTTGCCTGATCTCTTCCAAGACTGGCTCGTTTCCTTTTTTTCTTGGGGGGTCTCTTCTTTCTCCATATCTATATTTTCCTCTTGTTCCTGTGGTTCCGATGTTGTTGCCAGGGCTTGGAAGCTGTTTTCTAAAGTTTTTTTCTTTTCTACCGAGGAATTCCCTTGGTTGTTGGTTGTTTTGTTTCCTTTTCTTCAACTGAATTCATTCCATTCCTCTCTTGTGATCTCTCTTTCCTCTGTCTTTGTTTTCTTTTTTCAATATTTAGCAGAATTCCCATATTCATGGCATACCTTACACTTAAATGGGATTTGCTCATAATCTATCGTTTGTAAATGCTTCTAGCCTTCCATGTTTAGATTTATTGCTTCCGGCAGACTTTTTTCGAGATCTACTTCTACACATATCTTGGCACATGAGAACATTGGCGGCTTCGGCTCTGACTTGTCTATGTATTTCCCTAAAGAATTTCCAATTGTTTTTAGGTCCTTGTCATTCCAGCAATGCAGTGGAAGATGCGACAGTTTTACCCAGACCGGGACTTCTGAGGGTATATCCTTCTCTGTGTCGAATGATAGATCCCATTTGTTGAGGTACATTCCTCTTGGGCCCATGAAGTAGGGTCCGTTCCTAAAGATTAGATCTTTGTCTTCTTTTTTTTCGAACAAAAAAACAAAGAAGCCCCTTCCACAAAAGTTTTGTTGCACCTCTCCTTGGATCAAAGGTCTCCAGTTCTTGTTCAACCATATTTCGATGAAGCGGGGGGACGGCCAAAAACCCGTAAAATGGTCGACTAAGCCACGATTGTGTAGAGCCACAGCTTTGAACTTAGAGGTTGTCAAGGAGAGAGTGACCTCCGGGACATCTGCAAGCTTCACGAATCGGGAGTCCGAAGGGGCGTTTTTTGCTGTTGGCTAAGAAGCCACGATTCAGCGGAATCCATCCACCAGCTCTGCTCTCCTCCCATCTAGATCTGTGTTTGGAGGATCCATAACGACAAGTAGCTCCTGAAACCCTATCAATGCCAGAAACCATATCAGTCGTCACGCATGGAGGAAGCGATTTAGAACCTCACTTTACATGATATGATTATATGAACATGGTTGTATGACTTTAATTATTTGAAATATTTTTTACTTTAATGTACCTAATGAATTAAAGTTGACTTCAAGCTAGCTAAAAATTTCTTCATAGTAGGCGATGGATATCTCACTATCAAAATAAATAAATAAAACCTTGGACTTTTTTATATTAAATCATTATTAAATAGCTAATCGCCACTTCTCTTATGTTTTCATTATTTATTTATTTTTCCTCTCATAAAATTCTTTACCAATACCATTTTTAAATCCATTAAAATCATATTAGTTCTCCATTTTCCCTTTGACTTTGTTTGTTAGATTTGACACATAGACATAAAAGAACATTTTTTCCACCTAATTTGATAACATAATTAGAAAACTTAGTTCTCCATTTTTCTTTTCACTTTTTTGGTTGGAATTTTACGCATTGAAATAGTTGAACATTATTTCCACCTAATTTGATGACATAAGTGGAAAATTGTGTAAATGCCTATCATGCATAAACACATGTTTAAAGGAGTAACACATTGATTAAAAGCAATTGATATGGGGTAAATTGTTCTCCGTTTACCAAGTCGAACAACATTCAGCTTACCACAAGAAGAGCTATGAACATAGGTAAAGATTAATATTTTATAATGAACGCTAACAGAAGGCATATGAAAGAAAAAAACTAATGTAAGGATAATAATACAAATATGTCGACAGTAAAATGAGTGCTAAATAATGGAAAAAAAACAAAAATATGTACATAGTGAATAATAAAGAAAACATTGAAAATTAAAGAAAAAATTAACATATTATATATTTATATATAAGAAAAAAATTAATATCATATATATATATATGAAAAACAAGAGAAAAAAAAGTATGTAAAACAAATTAAATAAAAAAAAAATATTAATAATCGAGAATATATATATATATATGAGGTGGGGTGGGGTGACAAAAACATATATACAAGAGGGTAAATGATTTTCCACGATTGTAATTATTTTGTTAAATTTGTAAGTCTAGTTCAAACCATTATAATTATAATTTGTTTACGTTGAATTTTCATAAACAATTTTCTCAAATGTGGGGCTTGTGAAATTTATCTTCACAGGATATAAGGTACGCTGCAACTAATATTCAAAAAGGTTAAGTGCATATTCCTTTCGAGAAAGACGTATATCTAACGTTCTTTGATGAAAGTTGGTAGATGTAACCATCAAAGATTAACCTAGAGATTGTATATAATATATATTCATTTTCTTATGTTTGAACATTGCTTGACACAAAACTTCTTTATCCACCTTGACACGTATGTGCTTTAGGAAATTAGTACCATAGTTGGAGATAGGGGACAAAAGCAAAACGAAGTCGCTTTCAAAGTACCTTGAACAATTCTATGTAGTATGGACCATTGCAACTCAGATCTAATTAGCAATTGAGATATGATTAACAATACATTTCTACAAATTTCAAACATGGTATATCTTGATTGTCTCCAAAATCCAATGGCATTATTCGAGTAGGCTAAATCAGTGTCTTCAATCAGGGCATGTGATGAAGTTGGTTGGTTCTGGAAGGAATTGAACATAGGTTACTGGGGATTTGTGCCAATAGGGTAAGTGTTGGCGTTGAGGGGTTAGAAAGAAAGCAAATAAGCTCAATTTTATGATAATTTTTTATATGGGTATTAATTTTACATTAAACGTTATATGGACATTAATTTTATGAACATAATTTCTAGGGATAATAGTACTAAATTGAATTCATAACACTATTTTGATTTTTAAAATTTTTTCTTCATCATAACATTATTTTAGATTTGCATTCTTAAATCACTTTGTATTTGCATTTCTATATTTGTGAACAATTTCTTTACTAATACTTGATTTGGGTTTTGTAATACCCCAACGTTGATCCCTAGAATATCATTAAATAATCAGATTATGTAAAAGATGTAAATATGCTAGTATTGATTCTTAGTGAGAAGCTCAAGGCCAATGCCCAATTAGTGAATGACTATGCATTTACTGTAAATATTTCTATATGGGCCATGTGGTTGGTTTGTCATTATGAATCAAAATCTATGTAAATATTACGATGCAAAATAAAACAACTGATCCAAAATGGTTGTCTAAAGAGAACTAGAGGACTATGATTCCACTAGAGAGGAAGATTAGAGGTGGCCTATGGGAGATTAAATCCTATTTTGACAAGTGTCATCTGTAACACCCCGATTTTGACCCAATGGTATTAAATTGCATATGATGTAAATATTGTATTAAATCATGGTGTGGAGCTGAAGGCAAAGGCCCCACCATGGGTTTAGTGTTTGATATTTCGGCGATTAAAATGGATGCCGTTGGTTTATGTGCTAGCCAGACACAATGTGTTTTGAGACATCATGTAAAATGAAAATTAATAAAAATACCATGACTAGCTACACGCCGCAACGTTAAAGAGATGGGGGCATGATTTCACAAGGATTAGGGAGGGGGAATTATTCAAACCTTGAGCCTAGGGGGGGAATCCAAATGTCTAAGATAAAGCCCATAAAGTTGTCAACTACCCTTTTTGTCTTTTTTTCCCAGTGATCTAAAGTGGTTGAAGAAGTTATCTCCTTGGGATGGGAAAGGCATGGAGGTCAAATTCGAATTTGGGAGGTCACCCATTTTTGGAAAGTGTGTTTTTGAGTTGTGGGGCAAGTAAAAGTTTGGGAAGGCATGCCCAAGCCATTATGCACCCATGACTTTCATTTCTCACCCATCCTCATGGATTTTTGGCTCCCTCACGTAGCAGGAAGAGACTGACCTCTGTCCTCCACAGTTTGGTTGTCGTTTCCTTCCCTTCTCCATACTCAGAATGAATTTTGGGTGTTGCTAGGGTGAATGGGAAGGAAGGGGCCACGATTTTCGAGTTTGAGGAGGCCATTTTTTCCCCTGTGAGAAAGTCAGGATTTCTCCTCCATATTTTTATGTATTTCTTGTATTTTCTCCAAGTTGGGAAACTCGTTTTTGGGTTTCCAACAAGTGGGAGAAGAGACCCATGAATTTTGGGTGTTCTTGAGTTCATTTTGGCCATGTTAGGGCCATAAACGACTATGGAAAATCAAATTGTTGTCAGAGGGGTGTTTTCTCCATTTTTCTTGTGCCGATTGTGATTACAATTTCGTTTTGGTAATTCCCAGCTGATGGGAGAATAGATCCACAGTATGAGGGTTTGAGGAGGTCGTTTTACCTCTGGTAAGCCCAAGCACATTTCCTGAAAACATATTTCCTCATGTTGGGTTGTTTTCCCCAATTTCCATTTCTGTTTTGTTTTTTGGGAACGTTTTGTTCATATCCAATAGTTGTGTATGACTGTGTTTGATTAAATGGCTTGACTGTGTGTTTGATGCAAGTGTGGCTTGGCTGGATAAGTCCAAGGAACCCATGTGTTGTTGGTTAGTTGCCTTAGTAGCCTATAAAACCCAATTTCTTATTGGCTTGGCTGGACAGTCTGTGAAACCCAATGGTGTGTTGGCTTGATTGTGGATGTTTTGGTTTTGGGCTATGGGTGAGCCTGTTATTTCCCTAGTGTCTTGTGGAATCATGCCCAGCTCGGGGGTGACAGTGATGCTGAGATATTGATGAGCACACTGGCCTATGGTTGGGTGGAACGTTGCAGCGACGTAGCTAGTTGCGGGCCAACTTCTTTTCTAGATAAGTATTCTCATGTATTTAATATCTTCAATGAATTGTTTATGAATTAAAATGATGATGAATGCATGAATGAAATAAATGTGTTTGCATTCGCTATAGATTGCATTATGCATATGTGTATGTTTTTATATTAATGCATTTTATTTTTATGTTTATGATCATGGGGCTAGATTTCCCAGTTTGACAATAGCAGTGTGTTGGTCGCGTCCTCTCCATTGTCAGTATGAGGGGTGGGGACGTGACATCATCCATAGAACTCATCCATTTCTACCATGCACCTTAAATGAACAATTTACCTCCTTTTGACTTATTAAATCCAATCATTAAGTGTATGTGTGAGGTTGGTGGGAAACTCTTCTCATGTAGTTATGGAAACATGGGATGGATTTACTTTTCTGACAATTATAAGAGTCCTTTTTTATAAGGTTAGAAAAAATGTCAATGATATTTTCACAAATACTCTCATATCCATTGGAGTCTATCACTCATTTTCCATGCAGAATTCATACCACATAACCTTCATGTTGTTTTATTCATTGCCACTTACCATATTGGGAAATTAATCAGAAATAATCACTATGAAGAGGAAAATTACAGGCATTAGAGGGAAGATGATGACTATATGTGATCATAGATGATGGTTAAAATAAGAAACCTTACCCAATGTTTATTTGATACTCCAAGATGCATGAGAAGATGTGAATTTATTTTAGAGGAGGTTCTCTAAAAGCATATGGCAGGTTCGATTCTTTCTACGCACACTAAAGAGAACTATAAGGGTTGGGTACTCTAAGGAACAATTGAGTATAGAAGAGTAGACCTTCCTTGCATTGAGTGGGGTAGTGGAAGAGATTTCCATGTTGGCATGGATAAATGAAATGCTTGTAGTGTTCAATGGTGAGAATATTTGCTAAGAATGAGAGAGAATGGGTTTTGGGCTGAGAGAGAGAAGCCTATAGGTGCTTCCTTCACCTCGGCGGCCTCATAGTCCAGCTTGGGGGAGGTATATGTAGATGATACCTATGGCTTGGCAGAAAATCACTCTTACACAACCAATCGCTTTGATACTCTCTAATTAAAAGATAAGTAGTCTCTATTCTCTATGAATGTACAATGATTTTATTTACTTCATGTTATGTATGTGTTTGTTTTTGTGTGATCTATGTGTGAATATAGTTTTAATTCCATTGTGTTTTATAGTCATTGATCTACATATGCATTTCTTAGTTTATGTTTCCCATGGGAGGCTTAAATTAGTCTTGAATTCAATTAATGACTGTTATACACCTGAGTGGCACCTCTCCGTCCGAGTGCTGATATCCCTCATGTCGGCACACAAAAGGACACTTATGGATAGAGGTTTGCCCTTAACACTATAGCTTGGCTTGTCATGAAATACATTCTACCTTCATCCAGCTAGTTACTTTGCCATTTTTCCATGTTGGGATGTATTCGCGACTCTCATTATAGACAACTCGCGCATCATTCGCGAGTCTTCCTTACAGCAAGTCGCGAATCCATGTATTCGCGGGTTGCGCTTATACAGAGTCACGAATCATTCGCGGGTTGCTCTACTACATACCCGCGAATGTGCCTCTTAACATGAAAACACAAAATCACGCGCTAATGGGAGTTT
>LPNX010845020.1:77345-88340 GCA_001517045.1 Pseudotsuga menziesii
GACCCCATGGGGAAAAAATTTGAAACATGAAATTTGTAGCTACCCCCTTCTATAGTGAGAATGATGGATATGGATACTATAAGTTTGGTCTCAAGGTTTGGCATGGAAATTTTATGAAAGTCATAATCTGCATCAACACAAACATTAAAACATGAATATGATTTTTTTCCCTACTATATTGAATTTTGATCACCACAATTATGAATAATAGAAGAGATTATCTCACATTTGAATATTTAAAATGTTGCATGAAGGCCTACAAATTTTCACCATTGATGTGTATGCCAAACTTCCCCTATTCACATATATACCATATCGTTGGAACTTGTGAACCTATATTATACACATATATAATATATCGTTGGAACTTGTGAACCTGTATTATACTTCAAAGATGAGTTTATTTCATGTCTCTCTAAGTTTCTAATTTATTGTTTGATATTCCTAAGTGACATACTTAAAACAATGGAAACTTCTACATCCACCATTATTAGAGAAACTCTCCCATGCGAATGTGTTGGTTGCTATTATATTTTGAATTTTGAGTTGATGGATAGCCTATCAAGACTCAATCATTATTCTATCAATCCATCTTAATTAGAGACTTTCTTTTCTATTGAAAAAATATGAAATTAAGAGATGTGAATAATCTCAACCATGTTCACTTATAAGTTCCTATTAAAAAATATAATCTTCCAAATTTATGCCATGGTTTATCAAAATATATCGTTAATATTAATATAAAGAATATTAAGGAAAATCATGAGTTGACTTTTATCTAGTAATCTACCATTCTAGTGTAACTATATGATTATATGACAATGGTCTCCCTACTTGGAGATGTATTTATCCCAAGTTTATACCATGGTATATTAAAAGACATCATTAATATTAATAATCTCCCATTTTATTGTAGTGATATCTAATAATTTCTCACGGAGTGAGCTAGCTATGGAGCAATCCTCCCTCCATCGGACGGAGGAGGAGCAAAGTCAACGTTAACTTTGCTCCTCCTCCGTCCGATGAGGGAGGATTGCTCCATAGCTAGCTTACTCCATTTCTCACTCTATTGTACTGATATGATTATATGAACATAGTTATTTGAGTTTAATATAATTTTTTATTATAATATTTTTAATTATTTAAATATTTAAAGTTGACTTTATCATACAATTATATGACTATGGTTATTTAAGTTTAATATACATTTTTATTTTCATATATTTAAAATTGACTTTTATACTAGCTAAAGATTTCTTCATAATAATTTAGACTTTAAGGCAAGAAATACCGATTTTTCATATGGACAAAAGTATTATGAAATAAATGTAATTTTCTTAACACTTAGAAGTCCAACCAGATGTGTCTTATGAACACATTTATTCAACTTGCGCGTATACTTAAAATAGTTAGATATAAAGAATCTCCAAAACATGTATGCTATTTTTGGATGTATGCTAATAATAGAATGAATATGCTCGATGCATATATTAAAGATCATTATTAAAAAGCTATGCAAATGAAGGAAGAATCTATGCCAAAAGAAATAGCATTCGTATGGTCAATATCTTCATTATTGAAACTTTTTACAACTTCTTACTACCCATTAATTGAAACAATCAAATGCATTACTAAAGATCATTATAGAAAATTTGTGCAAATATGCAAATGAAATATCATTCTTGTGAACAATGTTTTTACTACTAAAGCTTCATATGCAAATGAAATATCACTCTTGTGAACAATGTTTTTACTGCTAAAGCTTCATTCTAGACAACAAAAACAATTAAATTCATTCGAAATTGCATGAAGTTGTAAGTATATAGTCGATGAGATTTTTATTTGTCATCATGCATTAATAAATGTTATTTACTAAACCTCGAATGAATTTATATTGACTTATCTAATATTTAAAATCATTTTTTTATCACTACAATAATTTGATAACTTTTGATGTCCATTGGTTATCATTAATATTTAGACATATTATTTATAATTAAAATTACTATTTAAAAAACAAAAATATAATGTGATAAGTGTAAAAAAAAAGACCATTAATTATTAACAATTGTTTTAATAAGAAATATTTACCACTAAACTTAATTACGACTGAATAACATTTATTTTATAACATTTAAATAATTAAAATTTAGTTTTTCAAAATAAATTTTCAGTAAATATTTGTATCTGTATTACATTTACACCAAATATAACAAATTCCTAAGTGTTAAAATATTCCATACACACAAAAACAAAAACAAATAAGAAAAAAAAATCAATACGATCAACACTACTATGTTATAAGGTATGTTACAACTTTGTATTCCCTGCATGCATGAAATACATAATCGCATGGGTGTTGGAAGCTGTGAAACACACTACACGAATTTTTATTATATAGTTTTTTGAATAAATTGAGCAGCTGTCCTAAGTTTTAGGACCTGTCCCTCTTATTGTGGCAATTTCCTTTTTATTTTGGTAGCTCTAACAACAATTTTTGACAAACCTGTATGCTCTGACAACTATCCCACAAACCTACCACCACATGCTCTGACAACCCTGCAGAGGCTACAGCTACTAGCTTGACACCTTGACAAGGATTCCCATAGTAGAGGTGCATGCAACAGGCCAGGCGCTCTTACTTTTTCAACTGACCAGAATAGCATATAGCATCTTGTAAGGTATTATAGCATTGTAAACAATCTCTGTGATTGTGTGAGAGAAACTGTGAGAGCGTGAAGAGGAAGTGCAACGGTTTTGCTACAGGTTGTATCCCTTCATCTTTCTGGACTGTAATAAAAGGACTAGCAATTTCTTTGTGGGTGTATCCCATTGCTTGGGTGAACCACGTTATATCTGTGTCTCTCTGTAATGTGTTTAATGTGTTTTGGATCGTGTTTAATGATTTAACTGTATATATGTTATTGCTCTGTGGTCCTGTTTGATAACAATTGGTATCAGAGCCAAAAGGTCTATTTGGCTGGTAAACTCGCAGGAAAGAAGAGTTCCTGGTTCGAGTGGGAGAAATGGCGGAAGAAGGTAAGTTTAGGGTCGAGAAATTTAATGGCCAAAACTATCAGTTCTGGAAGATGCAAATGGAGGACTATCTATACCAAAAGGATCTGTACCTGCTGTTGGGCAGAAAAGAAAAATAGTCGATGGCTATGAAGGATGAAGAATGGGAGGTTCTTGACAGAAAGGCACTGGGAACAATACGGCTGTGCCTGGCTTCGTAGGTGGATTTCAATATTTTGAAAGAAAAAACAACGAAGGGCGTGATGAGCGCATTGGGTAAGCTCTACGAAAAACCCTAAGCTTCCAACAAGGTATTTTTAATGAAGCGTTTATTTAATATGAAGATGTCGGAAGGTGGATCTGTTGTCGATCATTTAAATGAGTTAAATACACTTACTAGATAGTTAAGTTCTGTAAATGTGAACTTTGATGATGAGGTTAGGGCTCTTCTAATCTTATGCTCATTGCCATAAAGCTGGAATAGCTTGGTCATGGTTGTAAGTAACTCTATCCCTAGTTCAAACACTCTTGATTTTGATGATGTTGTTGGTGTTATTCTTAGCAAGGAAATGCGAAGAAAAAGCACAAGTGAGACATCAGGTAATGAATTGACCATGGAGAGCAGAGGGAGACAAAATGAGAGAGGAAGGAGCCCAAGAAATCATGGAAAGTCTAAAAAGGGAAGATCCAAGTCCAAATTTGGAAAAATAGAGAGTTGGAACTGTGGTAAGAAATGACACTTGAAGAAATACTACAGAGCACCCAAGAAGAAAGGTGAGAGGCAGCAAGAGACTACTCAGGAAGTGAATGTAGCAGGTGATGTGTTACAAGATGCTTTGATTCTTGCATTAGATAATACTAGTGATTACTGGGTAGTAGATTCAGGGGCTTCATGTCATGCTACACCCCATAGGAAATCCTTTCATGATTATGTTCAAGGTGATTTTGGACATGTTTTATTGGGGGATGATGAACCATGTAAAATTGTTGGAAAGGGTAAGGTAAGGATTAAGTTAAATAATGGAAATGAATGGTTGCTAAAAGATGTAAGGCACATTTCTGCTATGAAAAGAAATCAGATCTTAACAGGGAAATTGGGAGATAGCGGCTATTTGGCTACGTTTGGAGAAACATGGTGGAAGATCACTAAAGGATCAATGGTAATAGAAAAAGGAGATATGATAGGTACGTTATATTTATGTCCTCATAATACTGATTATTCTATCTCTGTAGCTTCCATAGAAATAGGTGTGGCGTTGTGGCATCATAGGCTTGGCCACATGAGTGAGAAGGGGATGTAGATTCTCCACTCAAGGAAACTGCTTCTAGATCTGAAGCAGGTAAGTTTGGAATTCTATGAGAACTATGTTTATGGAAAACAAAAGAGAGTTAGATTTCTCAGGGTTGGGAAACAAAAGAAGAGTGAAAAGTTAGAGCTCGTCCATACAGATGTAGGACCAGCTCAGGTACAATCTCTTGGTGGCTCTCGTTATTATGTTACTTTTATTGATGATGCAACTAGAAAAACTTGGGTTTATTGCATTAGACAAAAATTTGATGTGTTTGATACTTTTAAGAAGTGGAAAGCTTTGGCTGAGAATGAGACAAGATAAAGGTTGAAATGTCTCAGATCTGATAATGGAGGTGAATACTGCAGCAAGGAGTTTGACAGTTACTATTCACACAATGGGATTCGCATAGAGAATATAGTCCCTAGAACACCACAAGAAAATGGTGTGTCAGAAAGGATGAACAGAATGATCATGGAGCATGCAAGGTGTATGATATTGCATGCAAGGTTTCCCTTATAGTTTTGGGCTGATGCTGTAAACAATGTTGTTTATTTAATAAATAGAGGGCCTTCAATCTATTTGGATGGTGGGTTCCATAGGAGGCATGGATAGGTAAACAGGTAAAATACTCATTTATGAGAAATTTTGGTTGTGAAGCATTTTTCCATATTGATAAAGATGATAGAACAAAGATTGAGGCTAAATCCAAGAAATGTACCTTTATTGGATACAGGGTTGATGAGTTTGGTTATCGTTTGTGGGATTATGAAAAACAAAAAATCATTAGGAGTAGAGATGTAGTATTCAATGAAAATGTCATGTACAAAGATCAGTTGCAAAAAAAGAAAGTGGAAAAGGAAAACACAGAATACACAGTGCTTGATGAAATCAAAGAGGATGAAGTTCCAAAGGCACCATAAAATCAAGAACAGCAGAAAGTACTTGAAACTTCTGTAACTGTAAGAAAATATACTAGGTTAAGTAGACCCCCTGAACGGTTCTCTCCTTCACTATATTATTTATTGATGACTAATTCTGGTGAACCAGAATGTTATGAAGAGGCAATGCAGGTAGAAACTAGAAAGAAGTGGGAGCAAGGCATGAATGAGGAGATGGACTCATTGGTAAGAAACCAGACTTGGGATTTGGTTCAGTTTCCTGTAGGAAAAAGGGCATTGCAAAATAAATGGGTTTACAGGTTGAAAAAAGAAGATGGAGGCAAGAAGCGGTACAAGGATAGACTTTTTGTAAAGGGGTTTGCACAAAATAAAGGTATAGAATTTGATGAAATATTTTCTCCTATTGTTAAAATGACTTCAATTAGAACTATTTTAAGTCTAGTGGCGGTAGAAGATTTGCATCTTGAACAATTAGAAGTAAAAACAGCCTTTCTCCATGGGGATTTGGAGGAAGATATTTACATGCAGCAGCCACAGGGGTATGAGGTCAAAGGGAAGGAGAATTCAGTTTGTAGGTTGAAGAAGAGCTTGTATGTTCTGAAGCAAGCTTCAAGGCAGTGGTATTTAAAATTTGATAAGTTTATGACAGAACAAGGTTATGATAGATGTCATTCTGACCACAGTGTTTATTTCAAGAGGCTAGATAACGAAAGATATATTATCTTTTTATTGTATGTGGATGAAATGCTTGTTGCAGGGTCTAACATGCAGGATATAAATTTGCTCAAAAGAAATCTAGCTAAATCATTTGTGATGAAGGATTTGGGTGCTGCAAAGAAAATCCTTAGTATGAGAATAACAAGAGACAGGAAAATCGCAAATTGATGTTGTCTCAAGGTGAGTACATAGAAAAGGTGTTGCAGAGGTTTAGAATGCAGAATGAAAAAGTAGTTAGTACACCTTTACCCAACCATTTCAAACTAAGTAAGGAGATGTGTCCAAAGATATAGGAAGAGATAGATTACATGTCCAAGATTCCCTATTCATCAGCAGTTGGAAGCTTGATGTATGCCATGGTGTGCACAAGACCAGATATTACACATGCAGTGGGAGTTGTGAGCAGGTATATGAATAATCTAGGTAAAGAGCATTGGAAAGCAGTACAGTGGATTCTCAGGTATTTGAGAGGTACCACTTCTCATGCATTATGTTTTGGAGGTTCAGACACTGTTCTACAGGGATATGTTGATGCAAATATGGCTGGTGAGAAAGACAGTAGGAGGAGCACCATAGGGTATGTGTTTAGTGTGGGTGGAACAACATTAAGTTGGGTTTCAAAACTGCAACAGGTTGTTGCACTTCCAACAACGAAAGCAGAGTATGTTGTTGCTACAGAGGCTAGTAAGGAGATGATTTGGTTGCAGAGCTTCATGGAAGAATTGGGTAAGAAGCAGGAGAATAGTAGGATGTACAGTGACAGCCAGAGTGCCATTCATCTTGCAAAGAACTCATCCTTTCATTCGAAGACTAAACATATATAGCTCAAGTACCACTTCATAAGATCTATTCTAGATGATGAACTATTAAAACTGGAAAAGATACATACTAGCCAAAATCCTGTAGACATGTTGACAAAGGGAGTAACCAAAGAGAAATTGAGTTCTTGCTCAGTTTCTGTTGGCCTTCAAGCATGAAGGTGAAAATAAGAAATTTTCCAAGTCCAAGGTCCAGAGCATAGTTCAGCAAGTGCAGCAGTGGTGGAGTTGCTGTGATCAGTCTCCAAGTGGGAGATTGTTGGTTGTGGAGCCTGATCTTCTAGATCCAGAGATATTATTTAGTCGCGTTTGTACCCTAGGTGTAATGTACACTCGTTCCCCCTACTTTGGGGTTCGAGGATGTTTGTTGGCCAACGGTTTTGCGGACACATGGTATTGGGTTAATAGTAGTATTTTCCCAAGGTATTTTTCCCCTATAAAAGAAAGCATTGTAACATGGATGTGTAAGGTATTATAGCATTGTAAATAATCTCTGTGATTGTGTGAGAGAGACTATGAGAGCATGAACAGGAAGTGTAGTGGTTTTGTTGCAGGTTGTATCCCTTCATCTTTCTGGACTATAATAAAAGGACTAGCAATTTCTTTGTGGACGTAGCCCATCGGTTGGGTGAACCACGTTATATTTGTGTCTCTCTGTAACGTGTTTAATGTGTTTTGCATGTTGTTTAATGATTTAACTGTATATATTTTATTTCTCTGTGATTCTGTTTGATAACAATAGTTGATCCTCCTTTTGATTTCTGAGGGTTTATGGTTTTAAATAATAGGTTTGAATGGCTTTATTCTGGCCAGGTAGTTGTGGAGTGTAGCATTCAAGTGGCTCAAGAAGCTCAAAAGAAGATGTAAGGATAGCACACCAATACATTTTTAGTTATATCTTTGTTAACTCTTCTCAGCCACACAAGATTCCATCATCAATATATTTATGGTGGCTTACATGCAATAACTGACCATTATTTGTAACATTTTCATGACAATTATACACTAGTGAGGACAATAGTATGGTGATAAGATTCTGACTAAGTTTTACTTGGCCATTTTATTTTTAAATTTTAGTCATCCATGCTCCAAATTACATATACAAAATAACAAATCCAAGATAAGTTTTAGTCACCCATGCTCCAAATTACATAAACAAAAACAAAATGACAAATACTTAGGAGTATGATTGAGGGATTCCAATCTGATGATAAAGATAAAAACACTCACTCAAGCATACAGACAGTACTTCACAAGTTCTTCCATTCATATCCATAATATCCCACTGGAGTTAGAATATTTTTCAAAGGACTAGTATGATCTTTTCCAATCAAAGCTTTGGATTCCCTGAAGAAAAAACTAGAAAACGTCTAGACACAAATTTTAATAAAATATTAGTGTAATATTAAGGAGGTAAAACAATGTAGCCTAGAGACAGACATAATTGATCATGGAGGACATAAAAGTGTAATATTAAGGATGAGGTAAAACAACATATCCTAGAGACACGGTGTAGCCAACTAGTCATGGAGGACATAAAATACATGCTACAAGGAGAGGCTATGTAGTTAATAACAACTTAGGAGAATCGACCTATCCAATGAAGCAAAGTCAATGCATTGTGACAGGTGCAGTGCTTTCACTTGTAACCTGGTCCTCATTTGCTGTCATTCTTTACACCCATAGTTTCCATCTTGTACTTGAAGCTGCAAAAACAAAATTAAACTTCATTAATAGTAATAACACACACATAAATATTAATCAGTGAAAAAAATGTTTATAGAGAACTTAAAAGTTGTTTCTATTAGTTTATCGAAAGTCGCGTTGAGAGATCTTGAAAATATTGGGAGACTAAGTTATCACTTTACATTTTCTTAAAACCTTTGCATATAGGCCCATCGCCATCTTGTTTTCCCTCATGCATTGGCATGAACAAATTATTCTCTATAGTATTTTCCCATTTGATTTAGTGGCCCAACCTTGCCACTTATGCATTCACCCTGTGGATTGATTCCCAACTCTATAGAATAATAATATTTTTTCTTACAATGACTCCTCCACCACGAAATTGCACCTTTCCAAGGCGGCATATATGAAAATCCAATATTTTGCAAGTGTTTTTTAAGATCTGTTGGAGATTAAGTTGAGATGGATTATATCATTAGCTCAGCTGAGGATTCTAATGCTGATTTTGCGGAGCAATATTGGAGCACATAAGGTATCTGCAACACTTAGCATAGTCTACAAACTAGCCCTAATCACATATTGCCTAGTTAATGACACTGATGGTTTGTGATGTCATTTAATGTTTTTACAGGTACTGATGTCATCTCAGTTGCGCCTTTGTTCATTGTATGCCTCTCATTTGTTCAATGGATATCTTTACACGTTATCTTCTTTGGGCCTGGTGTATGCATTATATTGGTTTTTAACTAAGCGTGATAGTTGTAGATTGTAGTTGTTAGGCATATTTTCTATTACATTGACCATAAGAGCATTGACATTGTATGTTTCAATACAAAATGGAGTTGAAACATGTTGATGGACATAAATATATTCTTGAAGGTTCATGAAATAGTGGCATAGATCCAATGAATTTTTAGATTAAACTTTTGAATGTTGTAATTTGTAATGCTTTCACTTATGGTAAAAAGAGATACCAACTATATGTTGAAATAAATTCCAACTAAACCTGTTGTTTGATTAGTCATTTTGAATCAAGGGCATAGAAGTTGTCATGCATAACACTGGTTAAAAGGCAATTAGTTGTTCTTAGTAGGTCATATAGACTATTTCATTTTTACCATCTTATACAAATTATTTTGACGTTGGTAATAGAACTTTGAAGGTTCATTTGCATGAAATATCAAGGTGTTTTTTGCATTGAAATTAAAGTTTGATTGCAATGTATTAGTTTAAACTAACATTCTTATGGATTTTTAAAATGTGATATGTCTTTAATTAACAAATGCGGGAAAATATGTATGTTATATGGAGGTTAGGAGAAAAAATAAGATAATTGTTTTGTGTTTAAACTTTGAAGGTAGAAGGGTGAGCCATATACAGTAACGAAGAGGTATATGCATGGAAACCTAGGTTACCCAACCAAATAAACAGATGGAAAATAAATAAATAAATTGGTGGGTGCATTGAAAATACGACCAACTACTTATGTTAGTTACAATCGAGATCCTCAACCATTTAACCTATTAATTGATTTTCATTTATAATTAATCACAAGGATTTCATTCATCAAATCTTCCATACCCATACCATCAAGTCACCCAATGCTTTTCACCTAAAAAAAATCTTGTATCTATATATTAAATATCATTAATATTATAGAGTTGCCAAAATAGCCAGATCTATTTATTTAATTGAATAGTAAAGGCATATGCAATAACATTTACAAAAATTGGAATTCTTTTACTCTAGGATGCTAAGATACACATCTAACAATAGCGTGCCATATGTAATATTGATAGGGTTTGTGGGTAGCGTTTGTTTCTTGACAAGGGTGCTTCATCGTGTTCTTTTGTCCACTAGTATCTATTCTTCCACATGATATTTGCACCTGAAAGTATTGATGCTAATGCAATAAACATCTTCATCTGGTGTTGGAATTTAAATTCAATGCTTCAAGTAAAACTGGACGCCTATATTTGATAGTTGTATGGACATTTTAGACATGCCACAATTATTTGAATACAGTCTTCGAATGGACTAAATAATCCTGAGCGACTCACAAATAAGCAAAAGGACAAATGATTTGAAGAGGAGAATGCCTTAAGGCATAGTTAGCACTTATACATCGAACTTTATTTACACTACCCCTCATTAGTATCTTAGCAAAATGGAATTCGAAGACGTTCATATAACATTAATTTTAAATAATTAATATTCATATAATTTTATAAATTTCATTTTTAGAAGAGTTGTGAAAGTTTGGCATTCATGCATTATTGAGGATGTCATTGTAGTCGATCTTCTAAGCATTGAGCTTCTACTAGTGCCTATTATATGGATCTCCAAGCAACTATGGATTTCCTTAAACAACTCACCATTCAAGATTTCAACCCTAAAGGAAGGGAATATGCAGCTTTGCTAGTAAATCTTGTTTTCAAAAAGTAAACTTAATATTCCATTCGAAAAAAAACGTATATCTAACTTTCTTTCTTGAGTGTTGGTAGACGTAACAATCAATTAATTACGTAGAGAATGTATATATATATATATATATATATATATATATAT
>LPNX010845020.1:92432-186232 GCA_001517045.1 Pseudotsuga menziesii
TGTAGACGTGATACCTGAGATCAGTACGAATGGTTTCTGGTCACAAAAGAAGCATCCAACAGACAACTTCAGACCCAAGGAATACCCAACCACACTCACAACCCACCCAGCAAATTCCCAAAACATCAGACTCACCAAAAGGGAGGATGTACGCGACTGTATAAAGAACAGCTGCGTATGTACGCGACTTATGGCCACAAATCCGCGTATGTACGTGACTGTAGTCCACAAACCCGCGTATACAGAGAAGGCAGTGGTAAAAAGTAGGACAAGGGTAAACCAATAAAGGGTAGTGTCAATGGACAAACATACTATAACATGCGACACAGAAACAGAGAAAAACAGAGAGCAAATCAATAATATCAAGCCCATTGTGCCCCCAACCCCAAATAAAAACAAGGAACATCCCCAGCGGAGTCGCCAATTCTGTTACGGAGAGAAATTCCTATGGCTTGGGGTACCACAACAGACAGCTAGACTCCAGAAATCAATCTTTCCCAATATGCAATAGAAATAAACAATCTAACATTAAAGGATCGAACCTCGTACCTTATTCCGGACGGTTGTAGTAGATCCCCGTTGAGATTTCCAATCTTCAACTTGAATTGTTACAGCACGTCCTCAACAACAAGTAAACAATACAAGCATACTATATTTCATGGTGTTAGATCTATTCTAGCATATATAATCAATAATGTAAAAGCATTTGACATATTCCAATGGAAACAATATTCATTCAAATACACATTACTGGACAGGAAAAGATATTTCAATTAATAAGAATCAGAGATTACAAGTGACAACCTCTGATGGCACGTCTGCGAATCGGAGAAACTGAATCCCCCACTTGGGCCTCCACCACCTCAATCCTCCATCACTTCGATAGCAAGCTTACTAGTGAAAGGCAAGCTTGGGAAGAACACAACAGTGCTCCAAGGGACAAAGGGATGCAGACTCAAGCATAAATCTTGGCAACAATGGACTATAGTTTCGATGCTCTCAAAGTTCTCTTATGCTTTCAATGTACCAATGGGTTCCTTGTATAGTTCTTCAAAGGGATACTGAAGGGTCGAATCCGTGCGATCTCAAGGCATATGGAAGGCCAAGAGTCATATGAGTCAGATCCAAGTCAAGGAACAGTCCAAAAGGATTTGGATTTATGTACACATCCCAATGTACGCGACTATCGAGGGAATACCCGTGTATGTACACGGTTATCGGGGAAAAAGCCGCGTATATCAATATTGTAATGTTTTTTGGGGATGATCAAGGTAACATCAAAAGATATAAAGTGGTCCAAAGGGGCTAATGAGTCTGCAGCGGGACAAGGGGAGGCCATACAATGTGTGATTCACCTAGTGTGGTGAAATCCGCTATAACAATTATGTCCTTCCACTTATGGTGTTCCTCCAACAACATAGTGGATGACTCTATGCGATTGCAGCAGGGTATTTTTTAAGGATTCTAATATTATACTTAAGTATAGTATTCTAGGCGATTGTTCTGGATTGAAAAAACATGTTTATAGATAGGTAGGCGAGTATTAAATATGAAACTTAAATTTAACACTAAAATGTATAAATTTTAGCAAATATTATGATAAAAAAACATATTTTATGTAAATATAGGTGATATTATACACTAAATAGCGAATTTTTTTTTGAAAAAAACAAAAAAATAGCCAATTAGCGAAATTTCGCCAATAAAAATTACACTAGATTCCATCTATTCTAGCGCAACTGACTAGTGTTGCAGCTAAATTGTACATTGAGTTTCCCCATGCCACTTATCTTGATTTTTCCTCTTTAGCCTTTATGTTCCTCCAGTACTTCCAGCTACCCATCTATTATGATGAGGACGTGGAAATCCTATTATCCTATAGACAGAACCCTGCTACCCACATCATGGATCACATCCATGAGTGGCATCGTCGTCATAGGTTGTGCAAAATCTAGTTAGATGACATTATTTTCCTTGATTGGATCCTTAAAAACTTACTCCCCCTACCGCCAATTATTTTTCATCCGAGCACCCACAAACTGAGGAAGAAACAATCCTCAAAGAACAATAGTTCGACCTCATCTATGCCTAACTGGGTTATCTTTACACCAAAATACCTGATGCTCCTCGTGTTGACTCCTCATGACACGATACGTCGGCAGGAATCCCACACTGCTAATGGAGTCATTGGATCTGTCACCCTACAACCCCACCTATACATGACCTCTCCTTTAATGCTGCCTCACTCCGGTAACACCCCTAGTTTTTCCCAACCTGGCTACGCCCATTAATTTTAATACTCAATAGCTCAGTTTGGAGACATGCCTTCATATGTGTCTCTAACACCTGTTCCTCACGTTCATGGACCAAATTTCCTGGAAACTTCTTGTAATGGCCAAATAGTAGGCTTTGCATCCCCTGTAGCTGCTCCTGCCTACTACCCACCACCTATGAAACCTACACCTTCTCTAGCCTTGACTTCTCCTATTTCTCAAGGACACGTCTATGCTCAGCAGAACCTCCCCAATCAACCCAATCCCAATAAACAACAAGGGAAGGGAAGAATACATAGAGGTAGGAATAGAGGAAACAACCAACCTCACGGGTGTGGTCAACAACCCAACTCTCCTAACAATAATGTAGCCAATGCACCTACACAGAACCCCCATCTCCCACCTAGATATGGGAATAACCCTCAGTTATGGACTAACCATTTGTGATGTTTATGGCCAGTATACACACCAGTTCCCCTATATGCATCAAGTATGCCACCTATTACAAGACGAAGACCAACGTGAAACCAATGTTACTACTCTAGTAGATCCAAACCCAACACCACAAGCTCCTCCACCTATGGTACTACAGAACCAGTTACCGAATCAAGGTATGGTTGCAACCCAACCATTGGTCCAACCAAACACTGCAATTACTTCTTCGATTCAACCCATCAATCCTGATGTCCATCATCTTATGACATTGTCATATGACGTCAACTTACAGACTTGAGGCAACCAATATGGCTTAACCATGAAAACCATTAATCCCTCCTTGTCCTCTACCTCCACTTCTCTTGATATGTCCTTACATTTTTCGATACCCCCCATGAACGAGACTGCCAAAGTCCCTAGGTTCCCTTTGCATTGTGTTGTGAACAACCCCACTGGCGCTAGAGCTGCTCTCAATTACAGTATTGTCGATGACTTGGACCAGTATCCCTCTAACATGTCCACTCTGGAAGTCTTAAGAAGTTTTCCTTTTCAACTGAAATATTTTTTATCTGCTTTAGGTTTCGTCAAACCCTCTGATTCCAGGTTGATCAATTTTGACTTGGATCAAGGAGAACCTCAAATGCCATCATCCATAGTCTTCCAGGTTCCTGTCACCATTCAAAATTTGTTAATTCATCGGTGCATCATTGATGAGGGTGCATCCACTTGTGTTATTTCAACCTTCATTTGGAAGAACCTTGGATCCCCAACCCTTCAACCCTCAACAACCTCCCTTCATTCTTACGATGGACCCACTGCCCAACCATAAGTAGTGTTCTCATGAATGTCCCCATTGAGTTGGCTGGAAAAACTATGTTGATTGACACTAAGGTTATGAATTCCTAGCTAGATTACAACCTCATCCTTGGATGTAGTTACATGTATGCAATGTGAGTCATTGCTTCAACTGTCTTTCAACTCGTGATGTTCCCCCATGAAGGAAATATTGGTACCATCAACCAATTGACATACTACGATACTAAAGGGCTGGCCACTTCGGAGCATGTCGTCCCTACCATTGACACCACCATTGATAGCGTATCCATCCTCTTCCTATATGACGTTGTTCTAGGCCTATTTATAAATGCCCCCTTGACAGGAATATTTTTGTCCCTCCCACCTCCTCCCTCTACAACTGACATATCGTATTTGTGCACCATCACATATGGTAGACTTTCGATCTCATCGCAACCTCATCTGCAGCCCCAACCGTAGACCACGGGGAATTATTGGGGTTCAATTCTCGTACACAATCCCCTTTCTCTTTCTACCCTCTGGAATTGTGAGTAAACCAGTCATGGATATTGGCTACTCTAAACCTTCTGTGATTCACTTCGAGAATTCTAGTGTGGTACCTTGATCCACCCAACCCCACCGTGACATAACAAATTTTGTTGACACTAGTTCAACCTATTGAGATAGTGTCATGCTCACCTCCTAGTACACAATCAACTACTTTTTCATCTACTCCTACACCCCCTCCTCTCATAAAGACCGCGGGAAATGCACCAAAATCCTTAATAGAACCACATCCACCTCCTACTTGTGCCTTATGTGATGTCATCAACCATGCGCGCAACCTTGACCTGATTTGTCATTTCTTCGCACCAACATGTGCATAATAGTAGAGACTGATGACACTCTAGTTGTTAATGCACCAACCATCCCTGAGATTAAGAACAAATCACTAAAGTTTTTACCCTTTTCCATTTATTTCACGGCGTGGAGTTGGTTCTTCCCATTGATTTCCAGATTCTATCACTTTGCCTTGTCTTCGAGCTTCTACTTAATGCTTCACCATTGGAAAAATGCCTACTTATGCTTCAACAAACCAATGAGGACCATCATGTCACTCTCCAAATGAGCGAAGCAACTAAAACCTGATCGAAGTCCCATTATGACTCCCATGTCCACCCATGCACCTTTAATTAGGGGGATCTCGTCTTCATCCACAATCAAGCCAATGATAAGAATAGAAAAGAGAAGCTAAAATATATTTGGTATGGCCCTTATGCCATCCATTGTTGTCTCAACAAGAGGGAATATCTCCTTGTTGACTCTGACGATTGCCTCTTGAAGAATCCCCGCAATGGGCTCCACCTCAAGATATTCTATGCTTAAGCCGACCAACCTGAGTACCCTTGTATCATAGATTTTTTTTTTTTTTTGCATCATTTTTACCATGACTCTCATAGTTTGTTTCCTTGGTTGTTCTATATGGATCCTACCTTTCTCTCCAATGTTGGTTTCGCTGATGGTGCAATTATATGGTCTCCTAATATCACCTTAGTTACATGGGTCATTTATTCCCCGTCACATGAGTTGATCCATACGACATAATTTGTGTTGGTGTTTCCACCAACAACTAGGTTGAGTATGATGGTATCGCTGGTATCCTGAACACCACCCTTCACTTGGGTATTCGTCGCCTTGATGTCTTCTTAGACTCCCAACTGCTTGTCACCTAGTTGAATAACTACTACCTGGTATGCAATCCATGCCTCTTTCGAAAGTTCCTGCAGACTAGACACTTGGTTATGCATTTTGAATCCATTTCATTCATGCATGTTCCTATAAGTTTCAATAGTGTAATAGATCAAACAGTTAATGACATTCTAGAGTGGCACATTAATCATTGAATATAGAAAATAAAATTGTATCATGCATCGTCAAATAGTCATGCATACATAGTAATACTCATAATCCTAACAAGAGACTAATAAAACCCATAAATATTCATCCACATGCATTCATATCATAATATCATAATCAGGACAAAAAAGAGAAGCCCCACATGATTTCTCATCATATATATAATACAAATTCCTCATGCTCAAATGCCTTGGGAAAAGGATCACAATATGCTAGTCTGAGTCATACTCCTCTAACTCCGAGTTCTCCTCAATGTCATCCTTCTGATTCGATATTCCTCCTCCATCGACACTTCTCCTTATTTCATAGCTCTGACATACTTAACAGAAACCGTGATCTTGTTCATCAAACAGATCCACTTTGGAGGGTCTCTATAGCATGCGATGATCAAGTCATAGTCTAGGTACTACCACCCATTGCCGGTGACCCCCTCCAGTAGCCTCTCCACATCTAGCCGTAGTGATTCTAACATAGAAATTTGTTGCCTCCTCTACTTGAAATCGGGTGGATCTAACCCCTCCACTCTGCCCCTACGACGCGGGTATCTCGCTGGAGGATGTGGTTGCACATCTACACATGCACACAGTATGCCATCAATATTAATCACATGTATGATATAGCTACCACTCTGCGAGTAAACTATATATGACTGAAATGACAAAGATTCATGTATACATACCATCTGGTCCCTAGACATGTCCAGGAGTTCAAGGCAGCTTTGGATCTCCCTGATAGTCCATGCCTATGTATGGATAATCCTCTATGAGGATAGGAAGCTTCCGCCACTGTGAAAAAATATCCCAGTTGAAGAAATGACCTACCAAGCCACCTCCCTCCTTGATCATCAACTCACACCACCACCTCATTCGAGCCTCACATTGTCCCTTATCACGGACCGCTAGATGCGATCGTAGTGTCAGTCACTGCTCAAAGAAGAATGAGCATAAAAAGGAGGGGAAGCATAAATCCCCATCCTCAAGGCTAGCTTGGTTTAACCCACATCGAATTGTTTTTAGGTACATCTGGGCCCACCCATAGTAGGTTCCCCTCAACACACTCTCGACCATCAGTAACTAGCCGCCTGAGATCTTGTGTGGACCTTTCGATCCCAGTATCCATAGCACCATCATTGCCACTACATGATTCTCCAGAATCTCGATGTCACACACCAATATGTATGACACATACACATAAGCTGTGGAATAGAAAAGCTAGGAACACAAGTCATCCATCAACACCCCGCTTAGGATTTTTGGCAAGATATCGGTGATGATACCTAGCAATGGGAGGCTAGTCAAAAAGTACATGTTTTAAAGGGTGATCTACAAATGCTCACCCTATATGATGAAGCACGTTTCATCCCTATCTGAAAATCTCACTAGCTTGTTCAACAACAACTTTGCTGAATGCATCAGAGTGAACTAGAAGAACTTCAACATCTCAATCAAGGCAAGCATATCCTGTACTACACTATCCTCCTCTACCTCATCTCTGAGGTCCCCGGTGTCTCTCTCCCACCATCTAAGTCGAGGCATATTGCACATCCCATAAGTCCCAGTCATACCACGTTCAACAAAAAATTTCCATAATGGTCTAGGTATCTCATGTTAGGATTTTTTGTGCAACCCAAGTCGTGCCAACACCATTGACAAGTGTGACCTAGATCACTCCTATTTCTCAAACATGTGTGATCTGTGTCGCTCCGGCTTCCCTGACAGGCGAGACCAGGTCATGCCTATATTCTCAATAGGTGTGAACTAGGTTGTTCCTTTTCCCTCAAAAATTGCGACCCAACCTCGAAACCCCTTTGGGCTCAGCCAAGGCCCCTAGAATGAGCAAATAACCAAATAAATGCATGAAAATGATGAGCTAGGTGAGAGATTTTACCTGCAACTCACAGATCATGAAACCTCCGATCCAATCAAAAGAAATAATCACCTCTGCTCTGGGTCCCTCCACTCCAACTCAACACTGAATAATGAAAATGACATGTGTCATGTGCCCCCCTTGTTTATAGCCCTCCATTAGGTCAACTCCTTCTTTCGTGCACCATAGAGTCATTTGACGTTCGTTTTTCACACTATTTACACCGATGGGTTTGGTTTTTTGCACTTTATCCACATACGGGACTCACATATCATGATCTCCCTATATTTTTTTGGCAATTTCCCATACTTACCTCGATTTGTGTCCCACCAGGAAAGGCAAACCCCTTCGATATTGGCATGTTCACGAGCCCTGTGCTCCATCCATACTGCAAAATTTCCTTTATGATGCCACCATTCATCATTCCACAAGGAGGACCCACTAGTGTTCCACTATTATTTTGTCTCCCTATCCACCATGATCCCAACTTCACCCCTTTCGGCACATTGAACACTTCCTCCTTGCTTGACTGACCATTACAGAATTTCTGCTAAGCTCTTTTTTGAGTCCTTAAAGAATGAAAATATTATCAAGCACACTTTCTTCTTTTCACACTCGTTAAAGTATTTGAAAGGGCGTCTATGTGGCCTTGTTTATCCCTTTTCTGGACTATGTAGACTAATTAAAGAAAAGGACCACCCTATCACCTTCCAGCTAGGAACGATTCCCTTTCTATCCTTTATTCTTTTTTGGACATTGGGACTACAATTTATGAAAAATCTCACTTATGGGTTGTATTTAAGCTATTTTCCAGCCCTCTCATAAAAAAATCGCTGAGCAAACTTGGTTTCATTCATGCTCATAAAATTATTTGAATGACCATCCAATCAATATAGGTTTGACCTTTTTCAGCTTGGTTGGACTACCTATGGAAAATAAGTCTTTTTTCCCCTTTCGGCTAGGATATTTCTCCTTTGTACACTTTTATCATTTTTTGGGCTTAGGGGACTACTATATGAAAAAGAGACCCATTGGAGTCTTCTTCGTGTTTTCAGACTCTCTAAACATGAAAACACCATCGAGCATTTACCATCTTGGGATCCACAAAAATCCACGAGACATTATCATACTGAGCATACTTCTATCCCTTCTTCGAGCTCCTCAAACTATGAATAAGGCCTAAACGATGTCTTTATGTTCCCACATATATTGCATATAGTCTCACATTATGGAAACACTCCCCCGATTGGGTCTCCTTTGTTCATAGTACTCTACAATGAGTCTCCCTTGGATCGTTTGGATATCACTTGTCTATTTACTTCCCCATGTATCTCTCATTGTAGTCATCTCCCCAGTTCCATAATTATTATTCCCTCGCCATGAGTCAGTGTCATATGTTGTTAGGTCAACCCTGTCATTGTACTCTGATCAAAAGAAGTTTGAGTCCCCTGTACTCCCATGTTGTTGTTCCCCATTCAGTGTCTCGATCCCATTATTATTCCTTATCTCTAGTTATCCCCCCTCGTGCTCGGAAGCCCCTTAGTATCATGCTTCTATATATCTACAATATTATATGTCATTTATTGTACCTTAGAGATTCTCACTCTTATTCATTAAGTCCATGTAGTAGTGTACACCTTCATATTTAGCAAAGCATCAGTTATTGTGATATTGCATTCCAAGAGAATTCCATTGTTTCTATTTACCAGTTCTTTAGATCTCTATTTGTATTCAGCCTCCCATTGAGGACACCATTATGTACTTCCAATTGTATGTATTGATCGGCTCCCATTGTTTGATCCTTGATCCCCATTTGTATATTGAGACATTGATACGAGCATCGATATGCCTGCCTCATCCATATATATGTCTGAGATTATATGTAGCTCATCCATTTTTTAGAAGTAATACAAATCAAAAGACTTTGCAGTTCAAATGAGGTGTCTCCAACTCCTCCACAATTCTCTATGCTTTCTCCACCATTGTCACCATTTCTCCCTTGATCCTATTATGTTTGTCGACCATACGATGAGCTACGGTCCTCAAACATCAGGGGGAAAGATGTTAACATGAAAAATTGTCCACATAGGTCTCTTTAGTCCAAACCATGATTATACATCATATTCCCACCATCATTCCCTCCATTTTGACCTTCACAATTAAATTCCACCAAAATTGGTCCAAAACATCATTATTCCTTCTCTCATAAATATAAGGAAGATGGGAATTTATTGCAACATAACCTCCATTCTCCCATAAAGGAAAAAAACCCTAAAATGAGAATGGGTCAAAAACCATGGACAAATACCATGCACTATGAAAAACCATGGACCAATACCATGGGAAAGAAAATCTTGGATCATCCTATAAATACATTGTGAAGGTATCACCACATGCATTCTTAGACTTTTTAGTTCTAGTACTTTTCATTCCATAACCTTATATTCCTACACCTTTTTCCATACCATCCCACGTTGCATTTTGAGTTTACTCCATGCAACCCTTGATTCCTTTCCCTGTCACAACTCTTGTTGGAGAAGATTTGAGAACTAGATCATGGGAGTCGTCGGACCACATCCCCAAATGGTTGCAATGGCTCATCTTATTAAAAGGTATGTTGCATTTATGTTTTACTAGTTAGAAGAAAATCATAAAACATAAAAAATATTTGTTGTTCCTTGTTTGATAGTAAAGGTTTATTTCCTCCCTTGCACCATGAACTCTATCCTTAGATTCGATTGATCTAAGGTAGGTTCTTTTGCATGTAGCTGGACAGAAATATCCACTACATACCTGACCAAATAGAACAACATGTAAAGAATGATCCTTGAGAGACACTAATCCATCTTAAATTCATGTATCCAAGAAACAAAAATACCATGATAATCTGTAAACAATATAAAAAGAAACATCTAATATGAGTTATTTTAAAAGGGGTATCTTAAACTTCAAGGTGTTTAACATTTATTATTACCAAGGTAGGGTCTACCAACAAAGACTCAAGAATGACAAGGATTGAGGATTTACAATCAATAATATCAAGATCATGAGCAATATCAATGTTGAAAGCAATATGTAATTTCCTCAAATTACATTCTAAAAAAAATTCCTAAAGGGCCAAAAAGCCTATTTTATACAAATAATCATGTAAATTAACTTCAACACTGATTGTTTGTTTATTGTTATCTTTGTATCCAAGACTTGCATCTCTTCTTTCATTTTACTTGCCATACTATATGCATGTGCTTTCGTACTACAAATACGATTTTGGATGAATGTATGTTTATCCTAGGATTATCTACATTCATACAAATTACACACACTTTACTTTGTATTTGAATGAGTATTTCTTTAGAGGCATAAGGATGGTTTGACCTCATGAAATTTTAATCTATGATTTGATTACTATGGATTTAACCTTTACCTAAAAAGGATCTTGGTCGTTGGACCATTGGTGATCTTGGGTTTACTTAGCATATTGATTCTAATTGTATTTTTCATTCTTCTCTTGCAGGTGCATTTTTAATTCTAAATACCTTATTGCACCGTGGAATTCCAATAACTTAATTCCTCCCTTTTGATGGAACATATCATTCATACGCATGTTAATTGTAATACAAAATGTTAAAGGTCTGTTACTTGTAGATATCATCCTTTTGTGTACAATATATCGGGCATTTTACCTTTCATTTCTAAATATCTATCTCCCATTTTCATCGTGGATGTATTTGTACGACGGTGCTAAGAGTTAAAGGGAATCACCATGGATTTTCATTGCTTACTAGCTTGGGAAAAAATGTAAGGCATAACGTTATGAAAATACCAAGCTATAATGATTTTTACATAAGTAGAGTTTCACCCATGATCCATTTCCATTAGCATGGGGATATAGTTTAAATATTATAGCTTTACAATATTAATACCAATATATAATTCCTACCACCCCAAGGATCCATATGCATGGTTATTCTTACATTATATTTACCGGTTGCAAGGCATTCAAATTTGAACAATACTTTATATCAATATTTAAAACCATATTTATTGTCAACATTCCACAATATAAGTGCAACAAACTCATAAATATTCAAACACAAGACATACATACATCAAAGACATAGATATTTAACATAGAAACCCATACGGGAAAAATGACAAAAACACTCTTCATTTGGCATGAATAATATTTACAATGATTTTGTTCTACGCACACAACTTGCATACTTCTCTCAAAATCTTGTTTACAATGAATGATTTTTCTCTGTATTTCTCATGCTCTTATGCTTTCTTTCTTCTTTCTTCTTTTGTCGACCTCTCTGTCGAGCTCTCAAGTTGGGAAGGTCATCCACACATAGCTCATGGATCGACCATACCACTTTCTCTCTTTTCTGACCAAATCAATGAATATCTGCATATCACACTCATAAGGATTTAACGATCGTCCAAAACATAAAGAGTTGTCAGCACTCATCATGTATTGACCCTATGTACATCTTAAAATTCTTGTTGCAATTTTCAACTAGTTCTCAACTGATAGTCGATTGGTTGTTCTAACTACCCCAATAAATCTCGTTACATTAATAAATGTGCTAACAACCCATGTTACAATCATGCCCATTCTTAGAACAGACTATTTAGTCCAACTTAAGTCACCCTTACATTTGTTGTTTCCTTGAATCATGTTGAATTCTTGGATTTGACTTACTTTTCTGCTTTTCCATGGTGGCCTTCCTCTCCCTGCGACCAGATTCTTCACAATTCCGACCAAAACTGGTATGCATTTTCATAGGGCCAACATTATTATTGCTTTTTCTTGTGTGCATTTGAAGAATTTTCTTGATCTTTAGTTTCATTAGTTTTAATTCCATTTATAGGTTGCATTGTCATTCCATTTCAGTTTGGTTTTCACGTTGTTTTTTACTTCCTGCAGTTTCTTTTTGAATAGGATTTACTTTCTTATAGTGTGCCCACATTAGAATTTAGGATTTTAACTGAACACATTAACCTTTGAGGATATACATTTGACAGGAACATAGTCTTGTGAACAAGCGTCCAGAGAATGCAAAAGGTTTTTCACCAACAATTTCGACTAAGAACCTATGTATGTATACTTAACGATGGTATCTTTTAAGCTATTAATTCCTGCATTCGATCATTGTATTGATTAATATTTGAAGCTGCAAATATCAAGTTTCCTTGAAGAAAGTCCACCCCACCAATATCTGAGTTCGAAGAAAAGTTTAGAATGCTTCAAATGTATAATTGAAGTTTTAATCAAAGCAATCACAGACCATTTGGTGTGTAAGAATCACCTAGTTTCAGGAAACATCTAAATTTGCATAGTTTTCCTTTGCTTTATTCTTGCATAGGTTGATTAGTAAAATTTCCAAAACTCAAACTTTATTGAAACTAGTCCACCTCATCAATATTTAGATATGAAGCTAATGCTTGATACATGAAATCATATTTAGAACAGATATAATGTGCATGATTTGTGTGTTGAAATATTTGGTCTAAGTATATGAGTTTGCATGTTTGTTTTTCATTCTTTACATTTCATGTTGTGTGATTTGGATTCATATTATAAATACCCTCTATGAGTACCTCGAAACATAGTACCCATGGAGCAAGTGATGCTAAGAATAATAAGTGATTGACTTTTCCTTTGGTCAAGACCAAGCCCCACCTATTGCATAAGGCCCAAGAAGAGAAATTAGGATTTTAGGAGATATAGCAATCTTGTTTTGTTTGGTTTGCAATTAGATAGGATTAGTTAGGCTATTATTCCTACACATATCATGCTCTCATTTCACAAGATTAAGATCGTTAGGTTGACATTAAAGTGTATGAGAATCATACACATATAATTCACCCTACACCTATTTGATATGGAGGTCTCAGGACAATGCTACAAGTTCCACTAGATCTCAAATTTTATCTCTTTTTAATACAGAATCATAATAGATACTCATGGATATTATACCAAGTTGATTTACATTCATTCCTCCCTTTAAATTTTAAATGACTTATACAACTATAAATAAGGGATATAATCAACCTCTTTACAATTTTGAATTGTTCTCCTTAGAAGAACCCTTGTGGAAATGGGTGGTATTAATTGATTATATATTTCCACTATAGTTGGGATGGTCTTCTTATATGGCATATTCACCCATCTAGGAATATATTCTTCGAATATTTTTCTATAGAAATCCTCTTTATGTAGGTGCATATTAGCATCCCAAGGACAAGGCCCAGAGTACTCATTGAGATAAAATCTACTTGGAATGGTTACAAGGGGTTCTCTTTGTCCACAAGTTTATTCTTAGTTGTTCTCCATCTATTGGACTTACTAATGTATGTTTCTATGTCCACATAGATGATTATCCTATCTCTGATTCCCATCATGCCTAGTGGTTGAGTAGAAAGTGTGTTTATGATCCCATTCACCACTTTAGTTGTTTTATACCTATCTTGAATATCATTCTCTGTGTTACCTAAGTATTTGGTCACTTCCTTACACCAAATGTTAAATTCTAGATAGAATTGGAGGAGATATATTATTGCAGAGAAGTCCTTTGAGAAAAGTTCCTAGGATAAAATTTTTATATCGTAGATGTTTAGACCATTCTTTCCTCAATGAGGGCTTATTCATACATACATTTTCAGTCTTCTATTTATTTCTTTAGCCTTGCGACTTCTATCCTCTCTTTGTGAATCATTTTCTCTAATGAATCCATAATTTTCCTTGTATTTTCAATTTTTATTTTCTATTTTCGATGGCATCGTCTATTCTCATTGCATTCATGGCATTCCTCCTAGCATTAGTCCTCCACTCAATCAGTTCTCAGTTTAGTTGTTCAATTATATCTTCAAACTATGTGATGGACTTGGTAGATGAATTTTGTTGATTTTTAGAAGAGACCAATATTAATCCCTTATCGAATTTCGTGATCTCATGTCTCAAGGAGTCAATTATGGCATTGGCTTATTCCAATTTAAATATTAAATCACGCACAATTCCATGATCAACTTTGAGCTCATTGATTCTATTTTCTATTATTTCCTTTGAGATACTAGAAAATAATTCTCCCTTCTCAAGAAATTTACTTCTTCAAACAATTTTATTGCTTTCCAAAACGTTTGTTATGTAACTAGAATGGTCTGAGCCATCCTTGATATCTCTAGATATTTTTTTCTCATATTTGTCTCTTATAAGGGTAAATGCATCACCAACCTCTTATTTCCCCTTTCCTATGATTGGGAAGCTATTTTGTAACTTGTCCTTTTTTTCCTCTGATGCCTTCACCATAACATTCAAGAATTCATTTTGTATGGTGATGTCATCTAGTTACTTCTTGTCATCACTATTGGAGAAAGATTCTTTGAGATATTTATGATAAACAATGTTGGTTGATCCTTGAGCCATAGAAATGTCATCCTTGGTCAGAAAACCATCTTTGAAAAAAGGTTATTTAGAAGGCTCTTCAATCTTGAAGTTGCATCTCCTTATACTTATTCTACACTAGTGGTTCCAAGGTAGTCACAATAAATTGTCCATTGGAAGGATTATACCTTGGTAAGAGTCTAGCTTGTGCCTGAGCGTACATGGTATTTGTAGTTACAATCCTTTTCGAGCTTCAACTCTTCTCTTTTTATCTTATTTTAACATATCTAATGGATCACAAGTATCTACAGGTTGTATAACATCATCCTAAGAAATATGAGGCCCCCCCCCAAAAGAGAAAATAGTGCTAGGTGTAGCAGTTCCTTAAAAATCTACAACATCAAGTATGTTAGTCAAATTTAGAGAGTTGTGAGTAGGTGAAGTGTAGGGAAAAGAGTATCCTAATTGTTTAGTATCTCTTATTCCAAACCTTTCTTGTTCTATGCTCTTAGATATAGTGGGGTCTCCTACATATTTTTTTTCATGCATTCCTTACTTAGCCGGGGCCCCATATTTCTCCTCTTCTTTTCTTCAAGTTCTTCTTATACAATCTAATCATCCGATTTTATTTTCCTAGCATGCCCCATGTAAGTGAGTATTTCCTCTATTTGATGTGATGAGACCCTTTCTTCCTCATCCCAATACATTCTTCAACCATCTCCTCCCCCTTCTTGGCATTTTTCTTCAATGACTCCTTCTTCTCCTAGAGGTTGTTATTCAATAATTCCTTCCTCTTATCGATGTTTTTCTTCAACAATTATTTCTTCTCTTTGAGGATACTCTTCAATAATTCCTTCATCTTGTTGATTTTGTTCTTCAAAATTCATTTATTTCTTCTCTTGGAGGTTGCTCTTCAGTAACTCCTTCTCCATGAGGTTCTTTCTCTATCAAGGAGGTTTTCTCACTTGTTGAGGGGATATAGCTTCCCTAATTGAAACCTAGATGCATATTTATTTATATTTGGGAATCCTCCATTGTGGTTTATACTGAGGAGTTTCCTTCTTTTATTGTTAGTACCCATTGTTGGGTAATATGGACTAGTGGGGAAATTTTATGAAACAAATTATTTTCCAGGTGTAGATACATTTGGATTTGTCCCCATTTCTAATGTTGTTTCCCTCTTCTATAGGGTGGCAAGATTTGTAATTCATTGGCCCTATTTTATTGATCCCTTTTCCTTAGAACACCCCATGGATTGCATGATAAGGAGTTCCCCAGTATAGACAAAGGGATTGTTTGGTTGTTTTTCATTTGGGGTGCACTGGTCCCTTTTTTTCCTTATTTACAACTTCCTTCATTGGCATTGTCTCTCTTATTTCTTCCATCCTCATCATCCCAAGATATTCCTCTTCATCTCCATGGATATCATCATATATATTCTTTATATATAAATCATCAAGAAGGTTAGGGTGTTGTACATCATGAGTCCATACTTCAGGGAAAAATTTAGGATCAAAATTTAACCCATG
Organism: Pseudotsuga menziesii; assembly: GCA_001517045.1. Lineage (NCBI taxonomy): Eukaryota > Viridiplantae > Streptophyta > Pinopsida > Pinales > Pinaceae > Pseudotsuga > Pseudotsuga menziesii. Next base: position 108,635 of record LPNX010845020.1, read on the forward strand.
GGATCATTTTTAAGGTTTTTTTTTCAAAAACGATTTGCCAATTTCCATTTTTTTATAAAATTATTTTCCCAAATTACATGGGATAAATGTTTTTACTCTAAACATCACCAAAATTTTCTAGAAACCCTATTAAATCATTAGAATTTTGAATATTTTTACCAAAATATCACCAAACATTTTATAGTTGGAAATTTAAGAATTAGTAATATTTTCCAAGGTTTCTACACTTTAACAAAATTATGGATCCTTAAAATTTTCCCGATTCCTCCGTATGTAAGTATCTCCTTATTTTCCACTAGGCTCCCCTCTTGTTCTTGCTAAATCCATCTTCATTAGCTTCAACATATCTTTTTTGCGGGGAGCTTCAAAGGCCATGTCTTTTTCAGCAATGATGGATCAGTAGAGCCTATGAAGGTGTAGTATGAATGTGATTCATGCACTTTTGGAGTGGAAGCTATAAAATCTTGGTATGTTACTATATGGAGCTTATCCATGCCCCTCAAAATAGCTTCAACCTTCTCATACGATTCTCTATTTGCTAGTTTTCAAGTTATGGCCTACTCTCATGATCCTGAGGATTTGGTAGTTTCCTCCCTTTCTCTCCTCCAATTATTAGATGGGGATCATACCTCCATGGCTTATGTAAGGGTAGGCTTAGCTCCTTTAGGACCCGTAAGGCCTCTTTAATTCATTTTTTATCCTTGATTACATATGCCCCCATTGCTATTGGGAAGGAGAATATTCCCTTCTTCTCTTATTTTATAAAATGTAGTTCATTCACTTCAACAATTTGCTTGACATGTTCCAATCCAAATACTTAGGGTGTCAACAACTTAGGTAGTTTGCGCGGGGCTGATTGGATCCCATACAATTTGATAATGGTGAAGTCATCACCTAGGAACCAATCTCCCATTTTTGTAGCCTCTCCAAGTTGAAGATAATTCCTGATCTTGACATTCATCCTTCCTTGTTCTTCCAGCAGAATTATAACATGTAATTTATACATAAATTCATATACATACCTAAGGAAAGAATCCTCAAGTCCTCCAATTTTATCCAAGGAAGCGTTGTTCGATCTATTATCTTTTATAAATTAAGGGATTCAAAGTGGTGTGCATGTTGATGGATGAATATGTATACCATGTAAGAAGGGTCCCTGAATACCCCAACAATTGAGAAATTGGCTAAGTGGAACTCAATTCCTGAAGTAGTTTCTTCTACATATAATTAAAGTTTGGGTATCCTTTGAATTATAGATAATTACCAAGGCTATCATCCCCTCATCTATATCTTCATTAGTATCCCTCCCAAAAATCAGGTTGAACATTGAGAAACATATTGGTCCCAGGGGAAATATCTTGACCTTCCATGGGATAGGAAATACATCTTCCTATCCATGAGTGTATTTTAGTCTAGAAATTATTCAGGCCCTCTAATCCCGATTAATTTTCTTGTATTTATTGGTATACACCTAGTGGCAAAGGATGCCAATTCCCAGATAAGCGCCTAGCATTTGAGTGATGGAAAGGGTGTTGATGTTCATTAAGATGGTTTAGCCTTCTGTTTTTGTGATAAAGAAGGTAGTGGGGTGGTAGAATTTACCACATAGTTATATGAACTCTAAGAAAGGGAAGGTAAAAGGGACGAGGGGATGAGCTAACCCTAATTTGCATAACATGCTCTGTAACTATTGGCAGAGGACTTTTATATAGTTTGAGCATATCAATTGCTTGGGGGAAGTAGCAGTTGTATGTGGAGTGAAAATATGGTGGAATTCATTGATGAACTAGGGGGGGGTCTATGAGGAAGATATATCAGTGGTATTAAAACTGTCACTAGTGGAGCATTATGAGGAACTTATGGAGGCATATTTTTTGGCCCTGTTCATGATTACACATGAATAGTGCAGGGAAGAAATTGGTATAAAATAAAAAACGAGGGTGGATGGGTTGGGATCTTAGATGACTTACCCTAGTTCTTATACAAACATGGATGGTGGAAATACTAAGAGCACTTTTCATAAGAGATGTTGGGTATCGATTGGTGTCTCTTCATGTATTTTTTGTGCTTTTATGTAAGTAGGGTTCTCTATGGGTTCATCTAGGAGCCTCAAATTCACGATAGAAATACATATGAAATCTCTTTCATGTTTAAATGGTTGAAGAACTTCATTAATGGTTGGGGATATCATCATTAAGTGGAATTCAATGGTATAGCATTGTGAGCCACGTTGTAGGCTCTGATTGATTACTGAAAGGATAAATCAGCCATATCTACCCCACATCTCATCATATTGGTGGGTATGCCTCATTCAAGATTCATGATCATGTGGTAGTGTGGGTCCTTAAGGAATATCCTTCATTCCTCAAATGTACAGAAATGCAGTTGGATTTCCTCGCACCTCCCTCCTCCCCCCTATGAATGGGTAATATTAACCAACTCCATATCCAAGTTTAAATCCTAGTTGTTTGTAGGAAGATACTTGTGCCAAGTTCCAATCAACCATTCATGCATGAATGGTCAAGATCAGCTGCCCAGCTGCCCTACCCATTTAGATTAAATTTTGGCCACTGGTGGTGTTAGCATGGATGTATTTGTTTGAGTTGGGTGGCCAAGTGGTAGATTCTACTATCTATAAGCTAATGAGGCCTGACCCACCCCACGCATTGCTTCATTGGTGGTGGGCTATTGTTGAGATTCCATATGAGGTGGTGGGGAGGATCTCCAAGGAATATTCTTTATTCCTCACACGTGAAAAAAGTGACTCGTCTTCCCCTCCCCACAAATGGTTGTGATTAAATCATACCTTTATCGAGATTAGATTTGTAACGTCATTCACGATGGGTACCTCCTTTTTTCTTCTCAATCATGTTGTAATGCACTAATGACCAAGAGAGTTTCATGGTAAATTGTGAACATTTGTGTGGGACCCTTCTATTGTGATGTAAAAAGATATTTAATGAGGAAGGGTTGCATGATGTATCTATACCATTTCTGTGGGACCCCTCATTGCACCACCTAATCACGTTGTAATGCACAAGTGGTTAAGATTTGATGAGCGAGAGTTCCACGATGCATACATACCATTCATGGGGGACCCTCCATTTTACCACCCGATCATGTTGTGATGTGAAAATGGATGAGACTTGGTGAGGGAGAGTTGCATACATATTAGTAAGAATATATGCTAGAAGGTTTATCTTATTATAAATTTTCTTCACTATAAATTATATAAAGTAGTAGAGGCGATGTAATAAGATGTTTTGTGAAGTATATTTTAATTTGGGTTCTATTTATCTGGATGTTTTTCCCTTGACGAGGTAACTGAACATTTCTTTCATCAATAAAGGTATTTCTATTGTGATATTTGGTTATCCAATATTTTTTATTATTATAATAATTCTATATTTTTCATTATAGAATCCTACTTTGTTATGTTATTTCTGCTTTGACTTTTCATTCTACTAATAAGGTACATAACATAATCAATACTCATGTGGGGAAGATATGATTTAACATGATAAGGACAATTGCTATGTTTGACCATGGAGTGTACACTATAAAAAAAATGTTTCTCCTCTACTTTTATATCTCATAGATCGATCTTTGGACAAAGAGGTTTATCCATGGCCAAGAATCTCAAAGAATTTCTCAAACATCAAAGTTGCATGCATACTATCCATGGTTTTTGAACTACCTTATCTACAAATGTAAATAAATAAAGTTACATAGTCTGTGAGGTGCACATGAATGGAAAAGGTGAATTATCTAGCCCAAACTATAATTTAGAGGATGTCCCAACCTCTATTAAGGGAAGCTCTAAGTTTTGGGTGAGCCAGATTCTTGAAGAAAACTAATTATTGAGTAAGGACCTAAATCATTATCTTACCTAGGTGTATATATTTTCTAGGTGTTGGTTCTTCAAAGAAGATATAGGTTGTTAATTCATTAAGGAAATTATCGCCTTCTAATCCCTTGTAATTCTTTGTGTCCCTATTTGCCTCTACTTTTGTATTAGTCATTCTCCTTAATTATTCTCTCCACGAGCCCTCACTTGAAGGGAAATTCATATAAATCTATGTACACATAGATAACCAACTTTGCAAATGATAATTATATGTATTTCATCGAGTATGACGTGGATACATTTGAGGTACAAAGGCCAACGAGCAAGGAAAATCCCAATTGTCAACATTGATGATGACACACAAACTACTGTTATAGATACTTTGGGCATCATTATGGAGCAAGAATCCCCTTCATTTGAATGAAATTTAAATGATCAAGTAGTAGTATAGTAGTAGGGTTGACTCGAAAGAAAGCTAGTAGGTGTGTTCGAGACTTGTTGGCCTTTTATTTGTTTTGGATATTACTACACAAAAGGATGAACATTGAACCATGTGATAGTTTTTACCATATCAAATAGAGCTTTGGGATAGCTATGAAACAAGTAGAGTATGATTGTTTTGACATCAAAGTTAATTGTTATTATTACTATGTAATGGAATGCATTTATGAAACTAGTATAAATATTGTATAAGTAGATATTCGCATACTATAAGAAAAAGTTTGATTTCTTTTGGTAAGGTTGATAGGTTTTGTATTTGAGAGATCTCATATTATACAACTATGAGAGACCCGCATTCATATTAAATGCCTATGATTAAAAATGGCTATATTGAATAATATGAATGAAGAACACCTTTGTAATTTCAATTATGGTACTTATGTAATATAATGCATTTTCTTATTCCCTTTCTAGCTTATGTATGCCAAGTGGATGGTTTATGGTACTATTAGGAATCATTGTTACTTATGGATACTGTAGAAGGAGCAAGTCGATAAGTCGACTTGAATGAGGATCGACTTAGTCGATCAGTCGACTAAATCGATGGGCCGACTTAGTCGATCAGCCGACTAAGTCGGTTGGCCGACTAAACTAAAGAGATTAGGTCGGCCATCTAAAGTCGTGTCGGTTCACCGAACCGACAAGTAGTTATTTTGTAACCGTCTGTAAATTGTATATATTAGGCTATTGAGCCAAACGAGAACTCAGTTCAGTTCCCTGCATTGTATGAACTCATTGTAATAATATAATCTGTTTAATCCTATATGTTCTTGTCTCTTGTCTCTGTTCTATATTTATGTATGTTTTAGTATGTATTATTGGTAACCTTATGTGAACTGTGAGATTACAACATTGGTTCTGTTTCCGGTAGTACATGACTGAAATATATGCTCACATATGATACTAGAGCAAGAGATTAAGGACTGGTGGGAACATAAAATTGCAAACTATTTGCAGAATTACGCACGAAGGAACAGATTAACAGTCGTCGAAGCAAAAGAAATATTTTTTACAGAGACACATGAAAATTTTGTCGAATCAGTGCCCCAACTCTTGAAGCAAATCCTGCCTGAGAAAGCCAGATGCAACTAAAGAACAACAGTTGCTGGAGCAACTAATCCGAGGAGGCAGAACAGATTTGTCAGAGTGGTTTGAAAAAATCGTCGACGACTTCTATGAGGAGCAAGCAGTCGAAGACAGAACTTCAGTGGAAACCGTCAAAGAGAAATTTTACACAGATTTCACCGAACAATTTTTGTGTTCCCTGCCGACCTTGCTGTTCAAATTCTTGATCGAGAAAGGAGTAGGACAAATTGTTGAACCTCAACCACCACTGTATGAACAACCGTCAAACACTAACTGGGAGGAGAAGCAGAGGAAGTGGGATAAATTCATTGCAGAAAGGGAGTGGGAATACTTCCTAAGCAAATAAATCGAACTATCCGGGCTTTCTAAAAGCGTCGGGTAGGCTATGGGGGGGTAGCTGTTCATGTGTCGAACATAGAGTATAGTGGATCCTAGTCAACACAAACCAGATAACAGTCACCAGTAATGAGAAGTCGACCAAAAGGGACCTCAAGAGAATAGATCGTACGAAAGTATGTCGTACATTCAGAAAGTAGAAAGGGACGAGAGACACCAGAGAAGGGAAGCACGACGAGAAAGGGCCTTAGAGCTGCACAGAGGACAAAACCCTAGGGATAACGACAAGGAAGAAAATCCGCCAGAGTCGGGTCATGACCGACATGAAGAGGGCATCGAGCAAGAAGCGTCCCCTAAGGAGGAAGAATTGTGGATAGAGTAGCCAGAAGATCTCCAACTAAGAGCTCCCGATGAAGGAACAACCCTTTCCCCATTGAATCCGCATACTAGAATATAGACTATTGTCGAAGAAGACCTCCGACTACGAGCTGGTGACTTCACTATATGGAGCCGACTAGGCGACGAAACGGACCCTGGATGACACCTTATTATATGTCGACTAGTGGAAGGGAACTGGGTGACGTTTCAGTGGCAACCTCCCTCCGAAGTATCCACTTGCTCTTACCGACACATGAAGGAGCACCCCCCCGCCAAGTACAGCTTTAGAAGAAATCGAACAAGCAGACCTATGAACACAAAGTTGCAGTGGACCGTTGATAGCCGAAGTCGACATCAACCGACTGCAAGTCGACGACGACTCGACGACCGACGGGAGCTCAAGTTCCGTCGACCAAAATTCCGTAGGCCCGACTACATCAATAACCCCACCACTTTCACCGCCACCCACACCTCCACCTCCGCCAACTTCTGAGAGCAGTGAAAGTGATTTAGACATGGGTCATGGATCGGCTCACGTTCCTCTCTACGAGGGAGATGAAGACCCCAGACGACATTGGTTCGTCTGCGAGTCGACCTGGGAAGCCAACCAGGTTACAGATGAAGATCAAAAAATGGCACAGTTTGCAGGGGCCTTAAGGAAAAGGGCATTGACATGGTACATGACCTTTTCAGAAAGACAACCCAGAGCGACAAAAGCCGAGATTAAGGTGCAATTTTTGTCATTTTTTAAAACTCCAGACGCTAAGCACCTGGCCGCAAAGAAGCTTAAAACCACATCACAAAATCCAAGGGAGACCGTCCGTGACTACGATAAACATTGGAAATACCTACTAAGCGAGCTGGATTACATTATTGATGAACAGTTACTAATCCAATGGTTTCTTGCAGGACTATCGCAAAACGTACGTCGACACATCAGTCTGGAGACGTTCAAAACGTATGAGGATGCACTAACAAAAGATCTTTAGGTGGAGATGGACGAAGACATACCTGCTTACCCCACAGAAAACAGATTGGAAGAATAGCTCAAGAACGTACAGAAGTCTTTGAAGGAACTAAGCCTCAAGAATCAAGAGATCTGGTGTACCAAATGCTCGACAGCCAGTCATTCGAAAGATAACTATCGACAAGAATATAGCCGACAAGACGTTCGATTTGTACAGACCAAATCCTTTTGCGACATTTGCCAGTAACACAGATATCACTCCACAAAAGACTGCCCATTTAACATGAAGAACGGCAAGGCTTCTTGGTGGGCCATCTGCGAAACCAAAAATCATAACACGACTGACTGCCAGTTAAACCTAAAGAACCGATAGAACTATCAGGTGGTCTACCAAACAAATATAGTGGTGCAACATAACCAGCAAAACAATCCAGCAAATGATCAGAACAGACAAAGATACGATGGTTGATGATATGAGTGCCGGTACGACAATCGACGCCAAGGATATGGAGGAAGAGGTTGATTCCCTGGGAATTGGGACACACGACCACGTCGACCTACCCAGTGCTTCACATGTTACAAATAAGGTCACCGGTATGCAGACTGTCCATACAAGGACATGACTGATCTCAAATTCTGTATCCACTGTGGAGTAGGTGATCACTCGTTAGAGGATTTCCCTACTATGTTAGAAAAAATTAATACCAAGAAAAATGTTAATGTCTTGTCTTGTGTGCAAAAGAATGATGTAATAACCACCAAAAAATTACATATTGTAACTTGACAAGGAACAAAAACAGGACTTGATAACCCCAGAATTAGTAAGATTACAGACACAAACATTTATCCTGACCCAATGAAGGAAAAACAAACATGTAAAAAAGCAACCCACGTCTTTCAAGACATTGCACGACAAGAATACCTCCATAACAGTCGACCCAACACAATAAATCAACTAATCCAACTTGTTCAAACAGACAAATCAGTATCGCACTTCATTGACTTATTACATGAAATAAAAGGAACAAACCCGGAAAAACAAACCAAAAACATCTGCAGCTTGAATCAAAAAGACAAAATTGATGCCGACCCACTTGTCGACCTAGAAATCAAAGGTTACCACGTCTGACAAGTAGTACTCAACTTCGGCTCATAGGTAAATATCATGACTCGGGATACTTGGGAACAGATGGGTAGACCTCGATTTTACGAGTCAGGCATATACCTGAAACTCGCCGACCAAGGCCTAATTGAACCCATTGGAGTTTGGAAAAACGTCGACACGACCATCAAGGGAATCTCGACCAAGGTTGATTTTGAAATTATTGACCCAAAAGAAGGATCCAGCTCCTTCCCAGTGCTATTCGATCGACCTTGGGGTCGGAAGATGAAAGCATCCATATCTTTGGACAAGGAATGAATCAAATTAAAAGGAAATGGTCAAAAGGTCATTGTACCCATTCATCCATCCCAAGGGGAGCCTTGGACTGAACCTATTGATGAAGAAGTCGATATCAGACAACTTTACCAAATCCACAACGATGCAGACTACACAGAACCAAACATCCATGGAGAACTTAACGTAGGTAACCAAGACTTAGTTGGTTATAACGCAGATGCTAAATTGTACGACTTGGAGATTGAGAATTACAAAACAAAAGCAAGAGGGTGTTGGACTATACAAAAAGTACAGAAAAATCCCACCCAACAGTGCTTCGTAGTATCCATTATCCCAAAAATCTTCGAAAATAAAATCAGGGAACACCCTACCTTACAACCAACTAACCTAAATTCTACACAACTACCAAGGTATAAGCAGAGGGATTCACCAGTCGGGCATATTGAGCAAGTATCTAAAAATATTGGTGAACATGGCCGACTTCAAAGCTTAGTTGAAACGTTTACAAGTCAAGGAGCTAGATGGTGGGATACCCATCAGACGAAACTATAGACCTGGACAACTGCTTCGAATTACTTTGTCGAGAGGTTCGGAGGAAATAAATTAACCCAGCAAGCTTAGATACCTATCTTTACCCAAGGACAAGACCCAAAAGAACATATCAAAACCTGTGAAAAGCAATGGAGAAGACTGGGATACAAGGATGAGCGAGCCTGGCCACATTTGTTCCCCTCAACCCTAGCCGACTTACCCAACAAGTGGTATAAGATGGAAGAAGCTAGAGGTGAAATCTTCTTATGGCACGAACTCAGGGAGAATTTTATTAAAGACTTCAATTTCATACCGCAAAATGAAAATATGGTTGAGACAGTACAACAAATTAAACAATTTATCCAACCGACCGAAAAACAACCCTCCCAAGACCATCGACAGATAAAGGACTGTAACAATCTACAAATATGGTCAAAACCACAGTCGATCCGTTTATAATTAGAAAATGAAAACACAGAAGGCAAGAGCTTCAGATGGAAATCCAACCACATCGAAACAACAAAACCTATCCGATCCATCCTGAAAATTGCAACAACAGACAAACAAGATATTGACATAATGACTGCAGCCGACTTCCCTACCACATTCTTATAGTTAAAAGAAGGAAGTCGACCGATTAATGAAGCTAAAGCACCAGAGTGGCTAGATGCCAAAGTAAAAACTAAAGAAGTCGACATCTCAAACGATGATCGACCAAAACTAGCAAAAATTGGTGACTACTGGAACGACCAACAGACCACAAAGATCGTGAACTTACTAAAAGATTTCCAAGATGTCTTTGCCAGGGACTATAAATACCTAAAAGGCTTAGTCCAAGAAATGGGCAAAATGAAAATTGATACTAAACCTGATGTTCGACCTGTTAAGAAAAGACCTTATAAATTGGCTCATAAGTACAAGGAAATAGTCAAAAAGGAAATCGATAACATGTTAGGAGCAGGGATCATTTACCCTATCAACCAATCGAAATGGGCAAGTCTAATGGTCGTACAGCCCAAGAAACATGACCCGACAAGGTTAAGAATTTGTGTTGACTTTCGGGAACTCAACAAAGTAACACTGACAGACCCATTCCCAACCCCTTATGCAGATGAACTCTTGAATGAAGTTGCAGGACATGAATGCTATTCATTCACAGATGGATTCTCAGGCTATAATCAAGTACCAATAGCTAAAGAAGACCAGAAGAAGACAACATTTGTGTGTGAATTTAGTTCCTTTGCTTACAGAGTTATGCCTTTTGGATTAACGAATGCGCCTGCAGTGTTTTCTCGAATTGTTGTCAAAACATTCCAAGAGTACATATATAAGACCATGGTAGTATACTTCAATGACTGGAAAAAATACTCCACCTTAAAAGATCACTGTAAATGGCTCAGGCTTATGCTGGAGAGATATTGACAGATTCAACTCTCGCTGAACATTAAGAAATGTATATTTATGACTCCCATAGGAATACTATTAGGGCATATTGTCTGTAAAGAAGGTATCAAGGTTGAATTTGCAAAGATTAAAATTAGCCTCGACTTGAAACCACCAGTAAACCCTAAACAAGTCAGGGTGTTACTTGGCCATACAGGCTATTATAGAAAATTCATAAGACACTATTCAGATATGACCTATCCTCTGGAAGAACTACTAAAGGAAGATCAAGAGTTTAAGTGGACAGAGGAATGCCACATCTCTTTCAAAAAATTGAAAAGAAAATTAGTCGAAGCCCTTATTCTAAAGTTTCCAAACTGGTCGATCAAATTCCATGTGCATATCGATGCATCAGGAATAGCAATAGGAGCAATCCTAACTCAACCAGGAGATGATGGGATGGATTACCCTATAGTTTCCAGCAGTTGCAAATTAAATAAGGCTGAAAGAAACTATTCAACTATAGAGAGAGAATCCCTAGATATGGTCTTTTCCCTCCAAAAGTATCGACATTACCTTTTAGCCAACCCCTTCACATTCTATACCAACCATCAAGCCCTGAAGTACCTTGTCAATAAACCACTCCATCATGGGAGGATTTGTTGATGGCTACTCCTCTTCCAAGAATTTGAGTTCGAAGTCGTTGTCCGACCAGGCAAGCTAAATGTCGGGCCCGACCATCTATCCCGAATAGACACAGGAGAGGAACTGACCGGATTTGACGATGACTTACCGGATGCACATTTATTTCGCATAGAAGCAGTGCCAGCAGAACTAGAGGAAATAGCTCAGTTCTTAGAAAAAGGTCAGGCACCAGAAGGTATGAATACCAAGAAAAAACAAATCTTAGCTATGAAGGCTACACCATACAGTCTCATTAATGGATTTTTATACAAAATGGGATTAGACGACATCCTCAGAAGGTGTGTACTCGAACATGAACGAGACCAAATCATGCATGAAGCACACTATGGACCTGCAGGAGGACATTTTCAAGCAGACACAACTGCAAAGAAAATCCAACAGTCAGGATTATGGTGGCCGACACTCCACAAAGATTGCAAAAGTTTTGTTAGTCGATGTGACAGATGTCAATGACTTGGTCGACCCCTGCCTAGTACAGAAATTCCCTTGATATCAGTAAACCCCAGTCTCACATTTGAAATCTGGGCCATAGACTTCATCGGACCATTTCCTATCCCAGCAAAAAGATCAGGTGCAAGGTATATTATTACTGCAGTAGAATACATTACTAAATGGGCAGAAACTGAACCTGTTGATACATGTTCTAGCAAAGTAGCTGCTAAATTCATCTACGAAAATATCATCACTAGATTCGGATGCCCCCTAACCTTGATTAGTGACCAAGGGACACACTTTATTAACAAAACCATCAAAACCCTCATTGACCAGTTCCAAATCGACCACCGACGGAGCACAGCATATCATCCTCAGTCGAATAGAGTGATTGAAGCATTCAATAAAACATTGACAAAAGGGTTAACTAACATATGTAATGCTGAAAAGGACGACTGGGATGAGAAAATACCTGCAGACTTATGGGCATACAGAACAGCATATAAACGATCGACCGACCAAACCCCGTTTCGACTAGTCTATGGACAAGAAGCAGTAGTCCCACTACATTTTCGACAGTATACACCTATTATTGCACAACTACTACGAGTCGACGTCAAACATGCAAGAAAGGACCGACTATTTCAATTCAGCAAGCTGGATGAACACCGAAGCATGGCTATACAACACCAAGAAATACAGAAGCAACAACAGAAAGCATGGCACGACCGCAACATCAAAAACAAAAACCTATCGGTCAGTGACCTTGCCTTACTCTATAATAATCGAGTCAAAGGAAAACCTAAGAAACTCCACACAGAGTGGGTGGGACCTTACATTGTCGACGAGATACACCCCAATGGTTCAGTCCGACTAAGGACGATGCAGGGCCTAGTATTTCGAAAGCTCGTTAATGGAGCCCGACTAAAACGTTACAGAAACTAAAAAAATAAAATAAAAAAATCATATAACGACCATAACCGGCAACCAAAATCCATAAAAAACTAAAAATTCCAAAAACAAAATATACTCCAGACATAAAACCATGACAGGAAAACACCACTTCGACAATCGACATCATGACCATCGACCATATTCATCGACCATTCCTGTCGACCATTCTTAGCACCGACACCAGTCGACGACCTCGATAGTCCCATCGCGCATTCATGACATCGAGCGTCGAAAGAAAATCACCATTACTTCACACCCATGTATTACAGCTGGAAGGTCAAATCCGCCATTAATACATCCATTACCGCACACAACCACACCATCGCCTATAAATACTAGACCGTAGAAGGTTCATTCACCACACCCTTTACACACAGAGCATTCGCACACTCAGTCGACCAAAAGCCAAGAACCCTGTAATAACATCGACCAAACCAACACAGTGGCTCCCAAACAGACCAGAGCATCGACCAAGGCAAAAGAGGTACAGGCTGCGGATACACCTTTGGTCCGCCGATTGAAGAACATCAAAAATGCCAAAGTGAAGGAGGGCCCATGGTAGAAACTATGGGCCGAGATCCAAGAGTGGGCCTTTGTCGAGAAAAAAATGACTCAAGCAGTAGAAAAGATCAGATGCAACACCCTCTTTGGATATGCCAATGCACCGCTAATGGATAGCTTTGGGGGTACAAAGGAAGCTGCTGTGAAATTTATTATCAGTCGATATCACAACGGTCGGTTCTACTTTGATGAGCTGATCGACATTTCTGGGGATGTCATCTCCAAACTCACTAGCCTGTCTAATAAAGGAGACCCTGTACTAGTCGAAATCAAAGAAGGACTGGTCAAAGAGCTTACGGGATCATCTTCCGGGAAAAACTCAAAAGGGTTGATGATCGGCCAAATCACAACTAGAATGCCACAGATTGTGGCCAAAATAATCGCAATCACGCTCACATTGGCAGGTCGAGGCAGCGACCTCAAGTTAGAAATGCTGGTAGCCGTCAACACAATTGCCACTGACGAGCACCTCTACAAATGGGGGGAGTATGTCGTCGACATGATAAAGACTGTCTGTGAGTGTTGCCAAGAGACGGGGGGAATCATCAAGTTCCCCTCCCTCATCTTATGGATCTTTATGTACCACATCTGCCCCAAAAGGAGCCCCGTCTTTCGCGAGCCATCAAGGTTTGACATGTATAGGTTTAAACCCTTTTCCTAGAAAGGAACCCCGCATGAACTAGACCAAGGGAAAGTATTCCTAGAAAACTAGTTCCAGTAACTAAAGGTTCGCACGACTAGATGGAGGGTGCCTCAGAACCTCCGACAAAATCTACCCGCGAACTCCCACATCCAGCTGGAGCTCAACCATACCTCGGCGTGGTACATGCAGGGCGAGGCCTCCAACGCCAAAGCCCTTGACTACTATCCATCTGTTGACCAAATATTCCAAGAATTGTCTCGACAGACTAAGACACAGATATAAGTACCAGAAGCAGTGAAACAGATTGACTTCTGAATCGAGGAGCCACTCACCGACCAAGAGAAAGAGGAAGACTACGAGCTCAACCTCTACATCAGCACATTTGTGTTGAAGGATCTACCGGTCGAACCCACTGGTCATGTACAAATAACTATCAAACCTCCGAATACAAAGCAAGCAGTACAACAACCTGCAAAACCAAAGCCACAACAACAGCAACAAATAACTCCTCTGGCTCCAACAAGTGTAGTTTCAACTCAGGAACCGATGCCCGAAGTCAAACCAGACAACCCTGAATATGCTGTGTCAAGAGGCATAATAAATTCACCAATGAGATAACAGCAGCTTGGAAGAAAATAAAAGGGAAAGAACAACAACAAGGCAAAGGTAAGCACAAACTTATCATTGCCGAATCATCAAATGATGACGACGAACTGGTAGCTGTGGCCCTTGACATTATAGAGGGTGCTTCCGCAAATAAAGTGCCGGTTGAAACTCAGTTCCAGCGGTTTGTAGAAGCAGGAGCCCCCAAAGGTCGACCAAAGAAGGAAAAAACAACGACGATGCCTGAAAATGTCGTCGATCTTGTGTTGACACCTCCACCTTTATCACCGACACAAATAGTCGAGGAGCAAGCACCGGCACAACAGTCGGTCAACCCCCTCGACTTATACAAAAGCACAATGCCGGAGACAGTGAAAGCAAAATTTGACAAGGATACCGAGCTAAAAGATTTCTTCGAGACATTGCCTGCGCTGTTTCAGTTGGCCCAGAAAATTACCACCCAGGCTCCCATGTACACAGCTAGCAGAACACAACCCACAGTATTTACACTTATCACGTCGACCTTCACATGAAAATCCGACAAAGAATATGATGTGATTGGCCAAGTACAGTCTACTATTGAACCGAACAACCTCGAACCCTAGGCCGACCTACCAACCACTACACCTCCGGAAGCAGACATACCTTCCAACGTAAGTCCACACCGTACTTCCCCCAAACCCATCACCCCCGACCATTCCCCCACTCCATCACCACCGCCACCCCCACCCCCACCACCCCTTGATTCACAGACAGACCTATCCCAACCAACTACATCCACATAGCCGGAGGTGGTCATACCACCTCCCCAGCCAGAAAAACCATCGACTTCTATCTCGCAAACCAAAGACCCCACCTCCACTGTTGCAGGTACACAGGAGACAGAAGCAGAAAAACACAAAAAGAGGAAGGAGCATCATGAAAAGACTACCAGACTTTGGATTAGCTTGAAGGATGCAAGCTCCTTGACCGACACAGAGGTGGGCCAACTCCTCAAAACTCTAGCCAAGGATGCAAAGACAAGGACTGAGCAAAAAACCAAAGAACTCACAGACAAAAATACATAATAGGTCGAGTTTCTTGACAAATGCAGGACTTTAGCTCAGTTCGTCATACCAGGCCCCATAGAAGTCGACACCGATAGACCACTTGAAAGAGCATACCAGCTATTTGAGAGCATGGTGTCGACCATCCAAGCACACCTCCAGGAAACCAAGGAGGAATATAAAGAGGAAACTTCTAGACTTCTATTGGCACAGCACACTGCATTCTCGGAAGCATACAGAGTATTACAGGACCATATGGAGGAGTATGTCGTAACCGAAGAAGTCCTAAGATACTGGCCTACTCACTACGGGCAAGTTTATCAACAGACACGACAGACTTGACAAGGGATTTAGTCTTTGGAGAGCAGGAAGACCACGGAGGCAGCACTTAGGTGGACGATAGAAGAACAGATAGTGCTGGAAACCACCAAACTACAAAAACTGGAAAGGGAAGCACATCAATGGGTGCAACAAGCTCTCCCCAACTTAGAGAAAGTCGACATCATCTGCCCACATATGAAATGACTCATCGACACTGCAGAAGAGCAAAACCAGTTCATGGGCCCCAACATGGAAAAGATAACAGAAGTCCCCATCTTGGAGAAGATGTCGGTTCTGTCCAGCTTAACCACATTAACCATCGACATCCAGAAAGCTTTGCAAAGTTGGACAGATTTCCAACATCACCTCGCCATCATAGCTCCAGCCATTGTTGAGGTCTGTGTACAGAAAAGACCAACCATCCGTCTCCATAGTCCGCCACAATAAAATTTTCGAAGACCAAACAAACAAATTTTGTGTACCTCCCTGTTTCTTCGAGACGAAGAAACGCTTTGTTCACGGGGGAGATGTAGAAGGAGAAAGTCGATAAGTTGACTTGAACGAGGACCGACTTAGTCGATCAGTCGACTAAGTCGATGTGCCGACTTAGTCGATCAGCCAACTAAGTCGGTCGGCCGACTAAACTAAAGAGATTAGGTCAGCCATGTAAAGTCACGTCGGTTCACCGAACCGACAGGTAGTTATTTTGTAACCGTCTGTAAATTGTATATATTAGGCTGTTGAGCCAAACGAGAACTCAGTTCAGTTCCCTGCATTGTATGAACTCATTGTAATAATATAATCTGTTTAATCCTATCTGTTCTTGTCTCTTGTCTCTGTTCTATATTTATGTATGTTTTAGTATGTATTATTGGTAACCTTATGTGAACTGTGAGATTACAACAGATACCTATCTAAGGTTTTATGTTGATTGTACCGACACTTGATAGTGAATCATTGCTCATTCCACAACATCCCTTTCCATCATTAATTGTCTCAGTTGTGTTTCAAGTGAGAACTTCTCCTCTTTGGAGATTGAATATACCAACATGATAAACTACAATGGGGCACTTTACCTTGAAGAGGTAACTGAACATTATTTTCATCAATAAAGGTATTTTTATCGTGATATTTGGTTATCCGATATTTTTTATTATTGTGGTATTTCTATCCTTTTCATTATAAAATCCTACTTTATTATGTTATTTATGCTTTGACATGTCATTCTACTAATAAGGTACATAACATAAACAATACTTATGCGGGGAAGATATGATTTAACATGATAAAGACACTTGTGTTATGTTTGACCATGGAGTGTACACAATAAAAAAAATGTTTCTTCTCTACTTTTATATCTCATAGATCGATCTTTGGACAAAGAGGTTTATTTGTGGCCAAGAATCTCAAAGAATTTCCAAAACATCAAAGTTGCATGCATACTATCCATGGTTTTTGAACTAACTTATCTACAAATGTAAAGAAATAAAGTTACAAAGTCTAGTGAGATGCACATGAATGGAAAAGACGAATTATCTAGCCCAAACTAGAATTTAGAGGATGTCCCAACATCTATTGAGGGAAGCTCTAAGTTTTGGGTTAGCCATATTCTTGAAGAAATCTAATTATTGAATAAGGACCTAAATCATTATCTTACCTAGGTGTATATATTTTCTAGGTGTTGGTTCTTTAAAGAAGCTATAGGTTGTTAATTCATTAAGGAAATTATCACCTTATAATCCCTTGTAATTCTTTGTGTCCCTACTTGCCTCTACTTTTGTATTCGTCATTCACCTTAGTTATTCTCTCCACGAGCCCTCACTTGAAGGGAAATTCATAGAAATCTATGTACACATAGCTAACCAACTTTGCAAATGATAATTATATGTATTTCATCGAGTATGATGTGGATACCTTTGAGGTACAAAGGCCAACGAGTAGGGAAAATCCCAATTGTCACCATTGACGATGACACACAAACTACTGTTATAGATACTTTGGGTGTCATTATGGAGCAAGAATCGCCTTCATTTGAATGAAATTTAAATGATCAAGTAGTAGTATAGTAGTAGGGTTGACTCAAGGGAAAGCTAGTAGGTGTGTTCATGACTTGCTGGCCTTTTATTTGTTTTGGAGATTACTACGCAAAAGGATGAACACTGAACCATTTGATATTTTTTACCATATCAAATAGAGCTTTGGGATAGCTATGAAACACGTAGAGTATGATTGTTTTGACATAAAAGCCAGTTGTTATTATTACTATGTAATGGAATGCATTTATGTAACTAGTATAAATATTGTATAAGTAGATCTTCTCAGACTATAAGCAAAAATTTGATTTCTTTTGGTAAGGTTGATAGGTTGTGTATTTGAGAGATCTCATATTGTACCAATATGAGAGACCCACATTCATATTGGATGCCTATGATTAACAATAGCTATATTGAATATAATATGAATGAAGAACACCTTTGTAATTTCAATTATGGTACTTATGTAATGTAATGCATTTTCTTATTCCCTTTCTAACTTATTTATGCCAAGTGGATGGTTTATGGTACTGTTAGGAATCATTCTTACTTGTGGATACCTATTTAAGGTTTTATGTTGATTGTACAGACAGTTAATAGTGAATCATTACTCATCCCACAACATCTCCTTCCATCATTAATTGTCTCAGTTGTATTTCAAGTGAAAACTTCTCCTCTTTGGAGATTGAATATACCAACATGACAAACTACAATGAAGCACTTTTTTGGACATTTAACAAGAACTTAAGTTTCAAATAAAGCTAACATTCTTTGATCTTATGTTTTTCCTCACTCTTTGTTGTAAATATAAATGCATCCCATGTATATTCATGACCAAGAATGTTCAGGTAAACCCCATTGGTATATGAGAATTATATTTGTTTCCGCCTCTTTGATGTTCAAATTAGCCACAAATACTTGGAACAAATTTATGTAATGGTTAACAATTGACCATGACGTTGGTATAGTTTTTTCCATTACATATATCGGTCTTCTTGATAATTTGGAGGATACATGTTTCATGCATCAGCTGCGTGAAGTTTCCTTTTATAGTGATAGCATCGCCATCTTTTCACACATAGTGACCTAAAGCTTGTCAAATGATTTAACATCAAACTTTGATTCTAATAATGGGATGTTATGTTAAAGTTCACTTTAAATTCCATTTTCCAAACTAATTTAATATAAGTTAACTAGGTGATCTAGATACTCTAATATGAGACAATATTCTTTTGATACGTTCATGGATTGATTTAGCTTTTCCTTTGGTTGTTTTTAAAGGCTTTCTTTTATCATGGGCTACATAACACTAACAACAGGGACATTATAGTTAATGATCCCCTTTATTTCTATTGGTTAATAAAGAGAGAGTGTGTCCAAGGGGGTGATTAAAAAGTACGATGAATCCCATTACTTTGATACTCTAATTTTGTTTTAATAATGACTTACTTCTTTTTATATATGAAACTAAAAAAAGTTAAAAAAAAAACATTAACTCCATCATCATCGCTTGTCTTACTTTTATGAAATTTCAACATTTAATTTAATTTAATTTAGATATCATTTTAAAACAATGAAAACCTCATGTGTTTGGATCATTTACTTTATCTCAGCTTCTTTCTTTTTCATTAAATCTAATTCAATCTCAATACTATTTCAAAAGTCATTAAATAAATCTCAATATCATTTTTTTAAGTCAAGAAAATCTCACGAGTTTTTATAATTTACTTTATCTTCAACTTTGTTATTTTTTCATTAAATCTAAATCAATCTCAATACTATTTTAAAATAAACCTATTTAATGCATTTTATACGGAAGTCATAACACTTCACCATTTTGCTTTTACTTTGATATATTTTCACACGTCAATATAAAATAATAATAGCATTTTTACCTAATTTAACAAGAGCCATGAGGTGGCAATGTTACCGACATTGCATTTGCATTGGTTTCTTGTTTATTAAAATTGCAATTAATTCTCTATAAGGTTTACTGATGCAATTAATGCATCCGTAAACCTTATATCCAAACACAAACCACTTCCCATAACATTGGATGTAACATTTCTTTTCTTCGGCCATTAAGCATCCGAGTTTGCTTTAATAACTATTGTTGGTATAGTAAGTCAGAGAAGCCACCATGCCAACTAGAAGGAAGCCACTTTGGAGGAATTAAGCGGTTATTTTGAGCAGTGTTTTATTGTGGGATTTGAAGGGAAAATCAATGAATCTGTCCACTTAATAAGAAACTCGTGTAAAAGATTCAAATCGATTTGAAGAAGACTTTGAAGCAATCTATATGCCAAGCGATATAACTTGACAAGTTCGCTAGTGTTTTATATTAATTTTAAAATTTGAATGAATAGATAGTGTCGCTATTATTTTATTGTCATGGAACAAAGTTTTAACACTGATTGGTGTATTTGAATTTTATAAAAATGCCTAGTTTAACTTATATAATGTTGGAGTCGAACTATTTGAATTTTAAATCATGGAAACAGAAAATGATCTTTGAATACATGTGTTTGATCAAACTTGTATGGGAAAAGCAGTGTGGAGTAACAATTGTGTGGATGCCCAAGCAAAGTACGAGGCAAAGACTTAAGAAGTAGTGATGTTGATCAAGTTCTTTACCAAATGAGATGTTTTACCACAAGTTCAAAATGGTAACGATGTGTTTATCATGTGGGGCATTTACTAAAAATGCATGAAACCTCAAATAAAGGTAAATATGTTATTCTTGATTAAAATGGAAGAGTTTGACTTTTTATAAGATCATTTATTAAAAATACATGATATTATAGATCAATTGAAAAGAAAATGGGAAAAGAAGAAATCGCGATTATAACTTTGAAGTTAAAGTTTTTTTTATGTAAATGTTATTGGGACCTTGAACATTACTAGCATTGGGATGGGATTTTATAATTACACATATTTTCCCCATTTTTCTATGAACATTTGACTTTTTGCGTCAAACCTTGCTTATCTTTGATTAATAAATATGCATTTTCATATTTCTTGAAGGTATAAGACATTGCTAGTTTGCATGAATAATTTACTTATCCCATTGAATGCATGTGATGTACTTTGTTTCTTAGTTGATTTTGAGTAGGCCTGCACACATTTCACTTATGAAACTAATGCCATTTGAAGTCAAAGAGTGCAAGGATCAAATCACTAATGTCCTCACTCATGATTACAATAGCTAGAAGCATAAGGAGTATTCCTAGGGATTTTGTTCCTCATTGTCTCTCCAAACGCTGCCAATGTTCAATGGGACATTTATGGCCCTAGGTAGCCCGAATTGCCTCAAGAGTTCAAGTTGCACAAGTATTCTAGGATTCAAGGAGACAACAATGCAAATTTATAAGAGAAGCCCCCATCAATCAAGGGGTTAATGGAGAATTTACTTAGATTTCCATCTATAATATAAATAAGAGTATTTAATAGCTTGAATATTTTCACAGTTCATCACTAAGATATATTTGGTTTTTGGATTTGACTATGTGTAATTTTCAAAGTCCAACGTTTTGGCTGGACACTCCACCTATCTTTAGGGATCATGGGAGCTCAGTAAAATGGTCCTTGAAGATGGGTGGAGTGTCCACCTGAAACGTCGGACTCGTAAATTTGCACACAGTCAAGTCCATAAATCAAAATATCTTAAGAGTATTTAAGTTGATAGTTGAATGTTCATAAACTTCATTTTTATGTTATTATTTCTCTTAGATATTTTGAAATTTAAATTGTAGAAGAAGGCACTTTGTCTTGATATTCTGAATGGAGTTTGAATAAAAGATAAGTTATTTTGCTTTGATACTTAGTTTTTTGTGTTAACAAGGGTTACAAGAGTATCCTTGAATAGGGTCCACTTAAGGAAAGGAATTATAACCACTATATTTATCTTTCATTTTCATTTGAGTTATGTTTATTTGTGATTGTATACTTTTGTAGTAAAATTACAGACACCTACAATAGCATTACAACTAGCTAGTTTATGTGTTTTTTAGCATTTCTTAGCATTGGTTTTACAAGTAAACAACTTGTGTAATGCTTTATTACATATACTACATTGTCATGTTTTATTCATGATTTTCATCACTTTACAATACGTCCTTTGAATCTATGTTTCATCAAGGTTGTAAGAATTGATTTGCTTTGAAGTAGCATAAGGATTCTAGATTGATTTGATTCATTGGAGTCACTTCACTATCTCTTTAACCCAAAAGAGTGACTCTAAAATACCCATATACTTTGCATTGTAAGAGGAGATAGGGGTGAAGGTCTTAAGAGTTAGGTAAGAGGACATAGGAGTTAAGAATATTGCATTGTTGAAGTTGAGCATTTCTATTTAGAATACTAGTTTCGGGTTAGGCCTTTGAAGTTGCATACATATTGTAAACACCTCATAAGTTTACATAGGAATCAAGTTGATAATTAAAGTAAAGCCAAGGGATCTAGTATCTATTGTTGCAACTCATTATCCCAACACATAGATCAAGATCCAACATTCAAGCAGTAGAGCACTAAGCTCTTACAACGACATTGAAGGAAAAAACACTTTGGGAATATCAATGTGAATGAGGATTTTGTGATAGCACTTGCAACTAAGTTTTAAGAGCAAGGGTGGAAAGATGAAAACCCTATTTTAGTGTAAATGTGGAAGAATGGCTTTATTTATTTAATTTGTGTAGTTTTAAGTCTACTAATAATGAAATGAATTTAAGGTGCAAACCCCATTTTATAGTGTAAATGTGGAAGAATGGTTTTATTTATTTAATTTGTGTAGTTTTGTATATATGCTATTGTAAATATTTTAAATATAATTTAAGCTAATAAGCATAGAAGTTACACATCCCTTACTGAGTTGTAGCATGTGCTTCTTAGATGCAAAAATATCCATACCATTATAAAGTCATGAAAAAAATTATCCATTATAAAGTCGTGCAAAAGATGAACTTACTGCTACACAAATAAGAACAAAAAAAAGTTAACTAATAATGAAAAATAATGAAATGAATTTAAGATGCAGACCCTATTTTAGTGTAAATGTGGAAGAATGGTTTTATTTATTTAATTTGTGTAGTTTTAAGTCAACTAATAATGAAATGAATTTAAGGTGCAAACCCCATTTTATAGTGTAAATGTGGAAGAATGGTTTTATTTATTTAATTTGTGCACTTTTGTATATATGCTATTGTAAATATTTTAAATATAATTTAAGCTAATAAGCACAGAAGTTACACATCGCTTACTGAGCTGTAGCATGTGCCTCTTAGATGCAAAAATATCCATACCATTATATTAAAAAAAATTAAACCAAATATATCCATTATCCATTGCATAATACTTTGTTGTTTCAAGACCAAACATAAATACTTTGGCTCCAAACATATCCTTACAATGTGAATAAGAAACCAAATAACATGATGTTTAAGATAAAAATACCCGTGGTGTCATGTTAGAAAAAAAATTAAACCAAACATATTCATTGCGTAATACTGTTGTATTTTAAGACCAAACATATCCATTACATAAATACTAAGTTATATTTTGGCACCAAACATCCTATCAAAATATTTTATGTTGTTGCAAAGATTGGAATATAGAATGTGCTTTAGAGAAAACATATAGTTATTTCTAGACTCGGTTATTAAGGTTTGAAACTACAGAGAATCAAAACTGTACGTTGTAGCATGTGAGGTTGTAGCATGTGAGGTTGGAATACAGAATGTTTCACTTGAAACAAATAGTGTGATTTATTTTGAGCTGTAGGTTTGGAAACTACACAGAATTTGAGGTTTCATAAGGCCAGACATATAGGTCTTCAAAGAATTCAAAAAGACTTGTCCCAGAGAAAAAAAAATGTTAGGCAAAACAAAAAGGCACTCAACATTTCCTAGGGAGTTCACAAGGACAACGATTTGCATTGAACATAGATATATAATATTAAAAGGAACAAAATAACAAAAGCTATAGATAGCACTTATTCAGGTTTTGAGTCCGAAACAAACAAGTATCAGGGCTGCTTCTTGTGTTTTGGGTTCAATTTTGAATTATAACTTGTTATTTTTGTAATTACCCCAAAACAGGAAAAAAAATCCAAACTAAAATAGCACTTATTCAGGTTTTCAAGTACTAAACAATCAAGTGTCAGGGCTGCTGCTTGGGTTTTGGGTTCAATTTTGGATAGCTTTCTACTCTTGTAATTATCCCAAAAAGGAAAAATCCAAACTAAAAATGCCATTAAGCGAGTAATGACATATATAAGATGAAACTGTTAACAGTAAAAGCAAATTTGATTTATGATATCTCAATCTAAATTCCTTTTCTGCAACATAAATACTACAAAGCTAATAAAGCATAAAACACATTATAGATAATAAAATTTCAATCAGAAAACACATCACAGATGATAGAATCTCAATCTAAAATCCTTTTCTGCATCATGTATATTGCAAAGCGAATAAAGCATAAAAAAACATTACAACTAATAGAATTAGTTGGCTAACCAAAGTTGTGAAAACATTGAACATGCTAACCATAAGCAATCATGGGAACAATACTTAAAAATTAGTATTAAAGGATTATACAATTAAAAAACAAGGGAGGTTGCTAAAGGCAGCAAGTCCCTGCCATAAGAAATTGAAAGTTGAAATATACAATCATACATTCAGTTTAAATAACAAATTGAACATAAGGTATTCTGCAATTTTTGAACGTGCTTTGGCTCATTTCTCATGTCTCATAAGGTTAGAACTTATTATATAACATTATATGGTTTTATGCGGCATTTGAAATACATGCAATGGAAAAGAAAGTGAGGATATCGTGAAACAGGCCCCCCCCTCCATTTTCAATATTGTTGTTGGTCCCTGTTTAGACCAACTCAAATGCACTTAGATAGCTTTGATTGTATTTCATTATGGAGTCATCATTGCAGGAAATCTGTGATGTTGGATTGAACTCTTAGGTCGACTATCTGTTAGACCTGAAGTCCATGTTATGTTGCTATGTCAGACTTGACTTTAATGGATGCTCATCCGGATATAGGCTAACCTTCCTTTCAAATCTGCACTGGATAACTTATAGAAAAACATGATGAGATGACATGCAAACAGAAAAAGGTAAAACAATGCATAAAAGTGGACACTTCGATCATTATGATCTCGATTATGATATTTATGAATAAACACATATAAAAATAATATACACAATAAACTGTTTTAAATATATCAAAGTGTTTTACAATCAACCACTTGATCTATAGCCTACCACTCTATGAGCAATGCAGACAGGAGGCAAACAAGTGGCACTCTATGAGCAATGTAGACATGAGGCAAACAAGTGGCAGGGATGTTACAATGTTCAACGCGCCATGCATGTTCTTAACGTGGAGATATATTTGAGGTGCCTTTAAACTCATTAAAGTCATCCACATGCTCAAGAGACCATTCTATTAAAAAAAACAGACACCATTCTTGATGGTTATACCTATTGCATAAGAAGGAAGCACATAGGGTAGGTTAGCCACTGAATCCAACGCAACCCATGAGAGAAGGAAATGACACATAGTTTTTAATGCACAGTTGTTGAGGATTAATTATTATGCATTGTGCATGTAATAAAGGTGTCAACCAAAATGAAGTGGGCATAAGGAATTCTTTCAATCTATAGTTCCAGTTTCATTAGTCTACACTAGTGTGTACATGAGTTTACTCCAACTTCGTCCAAGATCAAGCATAGATTTGACTGTGCAATTTTTTCCAAGGTCAAGCATAGATTTGATTTGGCAACAGGAGAACCAACAACTCCAAACTAGAGTTCCCAGGTTTGAAAAACTAGGTACAACTTCTTGTAGTTCCCTAAGGTTCACCATAGAGAAGTATCTAGTACATAATATGGAGAGGTACTAGATAGGTGATAAAATTGTGGAATGCAGGATAATTTTGCACAATTCATTTGTTTTTTTATATAATATAGTATATAGCAGGTTCCTCTTTGAGCGAGTTTGGTTTCTTTCTCTTAACCGAGAGCCACTTGTTTATATATGTAATTATGCTTTCCCATTTTCGATGAGTTTAGTTGTGATCAATCCGTTTAGTTCAGCTGATCCATCTGTCACTTTGGGAGTTCAACAATTCAGTGCATTATGATATATATATATATATATATATATATATATATATATATATANTCATTATATGGCATCACGCTTTCACATTTTAATTCATGAAATGATTTCAAATGACATCCACTAAACCACACAAAACATCGTTTAGAGAAAGCATTATGCAAATCGTGTAGTCATGAATCAAAATTGGTGCGATCAATATAAAATGGTTTGTAATAATCGCTCCAAATGGGTGCAATTCATACAATTCTCTGTCGTTGCTTGTGGTTGTGATGGAAATGGATACGTGGAATAAATTAAAATGGGAAAATTGTCGGTGGTGGTGGTATTAGAAACATAACCTTAGCAATATGTACAACAATAAGGAAATAATAGATGACTGTCAATAGCTTCGGAAGTTGAGCTCAAAGTGGAATTGTGTCAGTATAAACCTTGTGATCCACAACATCCATACAAGATTTCATGCATGCATGCAATGTGGCAAGTGGTCATGCAGCACAGACCATAAGATAATAGTGTCAATTGATGATCTTGTTTCTGCTAGATTCTAAAAATTGAAATTGACGAATCGATACTTTGCTACAGGCCCAAAATTTGCATGCATCCATGGAGCTCGTTTCAATTGCTTCTTGTTATCCCAATCTTTGGGAGGAATCCTATATCCTTATTTGTAGAGCATAACCTTGAATGTATTAAGGATATTTTAATTTCCATCATGTCTTGCATATGTTGCATTGTCTTGAATTTGTTTATTTTGACAGTTCAGACTGGGAAGCAAAAATGGTGAGTCTAGCAATCGACAAAGATCTCGACACGCTTGAAAATTTTTGGAAGAAGCATCAAGAAAACTTTGTTGGGAGTCTTCTGTCTACAAAATTTGGTTTCATGCTCCTTGAGCCACTAGTAGAATTGCATATTTTTTGGTGTAACAACTTTTACATAAGTCCTTTTAGGCTCTCCCAAATTTTTGAAGTGGAGCACAATTTCTCTGTCCAAAAAAGACCAGGTGCTCATAGCTGTCTTCCAATTTCTGAATAGGGAGAAGTACACCAAAACAACTCACATGTAAGTTGTTGAACCCTACTTTATTTTGAATTATGAATTTTCAGTCCATATCATGAACATGATGTGTGAATAATGGCCTAATGTTTTTTCTTATTCCATTTCTTGTCAAAGGGATAAACGATAAAATATTTTATTGTAGGCTTATTTGCTATTTCCAAGTGGTGGTAGCCACAACCTCTTCCCAAGTCCACTGAGGAGATCATATTCCAAATATTTCCTGATGGTATTCCACCTGATCACAGCCATGTCTTAAAGGGTGTCGAACTCTTCTAGTCTGTGCTGAAACATGGCCCTTGCAATGTGAAAAGAATTGTTGAAAATGTACAGCATTCCACCATTAATGTTCCTCCCATCTCTTTCATTGTTGCAGATGGTATCTGCTCTTTTATGCAGTAGATAGTCGACTTCTATATTTGACCACCAATACCGTCTCAACCACAAACTCAATGAGCATGCCACATATCGTGATGCATATCCTGACTCTACGTGCTGTAGATGATAAGGTTAGTTCTTCATTGTGGAATTTTGATAATTCAGATGTTGAGAGTTATGCTGCGAAACTGTGTATTTTTTTATCACACACTTTAGGCACTTCGATGGAGGTGGAATGATAATCTCTACACTTGATCAATAAAAAGAAGAGACTGGGAGATAATAAGATGAAATGTAATAAAGGTATGAAGTTTTAATCTTTTTTCAATAGAAAACCCTATTACTTCTTGAGTAGAATTTCAAAGAAGAAAGTAGTTGAAAATAGATATTGAACAGTAAAATTCCATTACCACCATAAGCCACGAAGATTTCAAATCTAAAGATTGCCAGTATATATACGAAATTATTATAAGTCGAATCAGGTTGTGTAATGGGAATTGAGCACATGGCGTTGCCTCTGCAAACTATATTATCAAATTTATTACTACTCATGGAAATGACACATAGAGTTTTATTAAGTGGGAATGGAACCCGCTACATTCAGTATGCAAAGCATAATATCAAATAAATGGCTATCTATATTTCTAGGTTTTTAGGGAGAGTTGAAAATTGAAAGTTCGATGAATTTACCATCCAAATATTGTTCGGTGATGAGGAATTGATAGAATTTGCATGGGGTTTGGAGGCCAGCAATCAATCCTTCTTTGCACGTTCCCATGATTTGTCGGCCCTTCTTTTCTGATTAGCAGACAAACATGATATTTGTTGATGATGTCTTGAAGTTGGGATTAGAGATGAAGAAGGAGAAAACACATAATTGAATGACTCTTTTAATGCAACTTGCAAAGGAAGTTGCATGCATTAGTAAGGTGGCAGGAGTGAATAAAACACTTGTATGCATACAAGACAGTGAGAACCAAAACGTGTTATCCAAGCTCAAACTGAAGGGACTGAAGAGGTACAACATGTGTCATGGAAAAAAAATAGTTTCCATGACGGGTGGTAGGTGCTTAGCCTACGGTGCGCTTTCGCTTTAGAGTGTGTTTTTGCTACATAGCAGTGTAACATCAAATGTTAGAAGTAATGTTAGAAGTTATCTAGCATTACTTGGTTTTATAAAACTGAATGCAAAAAGCTCTAGTGTATCATAAGATTTTGTAGGAAAAATGAATAGTATGCCTCGATAAGAGGCCAAATAAGAAGAAGATTCTGTTGATTGGTTGAAATAAAGGTGCTCATAAAAACATTATTGGTATTTTCTTATCAAAATCATTGTTCTTAAATGCCAAGTTCAACTTAGGACAAAGTTTTGAAAGTTTTTTTATTTGCCTGCTGGTAAATTGAAATGGCGGAAATACCTTTCCTAGAGTCCCTGCTAGCCCAGGCAGGGACTAATAAAGAGGAATATGGGCCTATCCCAGTCCCTATCGAGTATATTATAGATTGTGATATAAATTGTTGAAGCCATAATTGATACACCTATATAACTCGCAAAAGCGACATTGACAAAACCAATCATAGGATTAGCCTCTGGTAGAATACATATATTATATTATGGCACACATTGTCACAAAAAATATAATAGGTGCCAAAGGTTCCCAAGAATTCAGAAATGGAACTTTATAGACCCATAACTAGCAAAAGCAACAATGAGAAAACCAGGCATAGGATTAGCCTCTCGTAGAATGCATATCTTACATTATGGCACACATGGAACAACAAAAATTAAAGGTGTCAAAGGTTTACAAGAGTTTATATACCCATATAACTTGAAAAATCAACACTGATAAATCCAGGCATATGATTAACCTCTGGTAGAATGCATACCTTACATTGTGGCACACATGGAATGACAAAAATAATAGGTGCCAACAGTTTCCAAGAATTCAGAAATGGAACTTTAAGTAATTACTCACATATAGCCACCACCTCACAATCAAACAGGATTTCTATAGAACTAACTTGAAAATCCCTCAAATTTGGTAGAGAACGAGGCAAAAAAAAACACTGGTTACATGCTCCAGAGAAAAAGAATGAAAGAGAGAGAATCTAGAGAAAGAGAATCGATGTAGCATTCCAAGGAATTTAAGGAATACTCATTGATAGGGGAAAACTAAGGTCATATCACAACAAAATCGGGGCTGTATCAAAGTGTTATTGTCCTTGAAAACTTATTTACATAAGTGCTTTAGCCATCCATCTTATACCCTCTGTCGATACATGCGTCCACAATATAGAGAGTAGTCTCATTATTCTAGTAGCTAATAAATATAATTACCAAAAGTTCCTTTAGGAACCCATGATCCCCTTAAATTACTTAAGGATAATGTGATTAGACATAGAGAACAAAATAATGAAGAAGATGATCTTGAATGTCTTGACGTTGTTCATCATAGAGCTTAACGTGAGTACAAAAGAATTTGAATGATAGATGTAGTGGAAGATGGCCTAAATGAAAATGATGTAGAAAATGAATTTGAAGGTAATTTAAATGTTGATGATCAAGAAGATGACTTATAAAAAAATTGTAAAGATTGACCAAACAAAAGTTAAAGTCCAACCAGAAATGGTAGAATATCCTTTGCCGCATTGGATTGAAGAAAACATTAGTGGTTGTTATGTGTGAGAAACGTCAAAGGAAATGCCTGATTGTCAACAATTGGAAAAAAAAAGATAATAATTTAGCAAGATGTGCTTAACTTCATGGACTTCACACATTTCTCTTGCTGCATCCTCTAGCTCTCATTTCCGTAAGGAGCCCCAACCCAAGTGAGATTCTTCATTCCTACCTAACTAAATGGATTACTACTGGCTTTAATATTAGATTTTCTACTAGTGCTTACTCCACAAAATTGAGTGCTAAATATGTTGGATCATTGACAGCTTCAACCGAATCACCTAGATAAACAGTTGTTGGGTCTACTAGTTTTGGGTACAAGAACACTCATGATTTATGCTGGTTTTTGCCTGAACACTTTTCATGGTCTGAATACTGCTTTGCCCCTACATGAAAGGAACTCATGATTCTATATCTTAATCCAATAGACAATAGTTGCTAAAGAATCCTCATATTAAAAAGTAAGTAGTAACAGTAAATGACCCAGCACCATTGGTAGCAGAGTAAGCAGTGGCCCCTTTAAATGGTTCATAAGCATCATAAGTAAGAGTAGGTGTACCAGTAGTTTCAACAGCAGATTGAGATCTTGCAAAACCATATTAAGGAGCCTAGCAAAGTATGGACATAAGCATTAAATTCATTTGCACAAGTAGATTCTCCAACATAAATAGACTCAGTAGATAAATCATATCTATAGGAGAAGCAATAGTGCAATCTCAAAAGCCAGCTTTGACAGAAATACAAGACCATAGTAAGGAACATGAATCAATTTGAAGAGAAAGGTTATATTTTAATATGAACAACTAATATTTTAATAACCTTCTATGTTGAAAAGCTAAAACAATATATTCTTTCTATTCTCTTAAAATGTCACAACAAAAGTCATTATTCGTTAATTGATACCAGAGCATCCAACACAAAATCCATTATTCATTCATTGATATCAAAGCATTGAGCGCAGAGGATGAATGTGATTTATGAACCAGAGCTTCATTAACAAGCTAGGCTATATGTTAACGTGTCAACTCTACCTTACTACAAAGGCATGCAAGAAACTAACAGTGTGTAAGTGGTATTGGGTAGTGGGAAGAATGGCTTCGTAATTCTTCAATGATGAGCCATAACCCTGCCTCCTAGAAGCCATCCCACAAACCAAAGCAAGAGCATTAAAAAATAAAACTGATATGCATTTAAATATTTGCTTACATCACTTAGCTACCGGGTCTTGGGGCACAAGAATCCAAGCCAACCTCACCTTGAGAACAATGACAATTTAATAAAATCAATAATTAAAAAAATCTGTAAATAAAAGTTACTATACACTATAGAAAAACCATAGTTTAAGTTGAATTTTTTTTCAAATTACTTTGAATTAATACATCTAACTGAATCATATATATCCCCTTGTCGGGGACATAATAACTTGATTGAGGTTAAGTCCTCTAGTTTCTCAATAATTGATAAGATTAATGCAATACCTAATTTGAGAAACAATTGATGGGTGATTCCATGAAGGTGGGTAACACTTTTTGGCCAAATTTGGCGATGAAAACCTGATTTTTTACTCATCTGCTAGATAGAAGCCCTCAAAACGCATATATACTATGTGAATTTTGATTTGCAGTGCAAAAACAAATTGTAGAATATTATGTTGGCTTCCCAATGATATTTTTTTAAAATATTCCAATGTCATTTAATGTGTGAAAATTTTCTTTTAATGAACTGTGTGACCTTAAAATTTTGAAGAAGTTAATAAGTGGCTCATGTCCAACCCCAATAATTCAATCTTATATTAATAATTTAATATATATATATATATATATGAGCATGATCTACATATAACGCACTATGGTCTGCATATTTTTTTGTTAATTTATTTCGCAATATACAATTATTTATTATTTTTCGAAAGTGACCACATCTGATTTCAGCATCATTTTATACACATGTGTGTCCATCCCAGCTTTGTTTTTCACTATTTTCAAAAATTGAAAAACCAAAGACACCCTTTTGAATAGGACACGCCGATCTGTGGGTTGTGCATTTTTACGAAATTTTTGGATGTGTATATTTTACCCTGCGTATTTTTCTTTGAGCTGCTTCGAAGTTGTTGTCTGGTTTTCTAAGTGTAAGTTTTAGAACTAATTAAAAAAAAAACCCATATGAATGCCAAAACGCATGCATGATATCTCAATGGATAGAGGATTCGGTGACGAATCTATCGGTATGAACTCCACTCAGTTGTGTGCCATGAATGGCAGGGTTTATACCCTTGGAAGACACTGAGAAACATTAATTTTCTTGAAAGAGGGATAAATCTCTATTTTTCAAGTCCTCAATCGAGGTATTAAGCTTGATCGAGGTATTTAAATACCTCGATCGAGGGTTTATCAGAACCTTGATCGAGGTTTTATTAAACCCTCGATCGATGGTTTATTAGACCCTCAATTGAGGCTTTGATAAACCCTCGATCGAGCTACTCTTAAACACTTGAAAAAAAGCTTTGTACATGACTACCAATATACTAGCATATTTTTTTGGGATATAAGCTTTAGCTTATATATATTATATATAATATTATGTTCATGTAGGACATTTTAGAAATGGGTATCAAGAACCCATCTAAGAGAATTTAAAAGAAAAATTACAAAAGAATAAAGGGGAAATGGGAAATTATAATTTTTTAAAGATGGTAAATGTAAAAATTAAAAAAAAACATAAGTGAAAAAATAAAAATAAAAAAATAATGAAATATCAAATAAAAAGAATAAGAAGAAGGATACTTATTCTCAACATTGTAATACTTATAAAGAATTTAAATTTTTTTATTTTTCATATCCGAATAAATGATAAGAATATAAATGCATAAGAAGAAGAATTGAAGGAGCAATAATATAATACTTATAACCATAGTGAAATATACTAGTAACAAGGGAAGTTGTCCTTTGTTTTTTAGATTTAGTTTTTTGAAACTATGAAAGAGGCATCAAAGTTTAGGGAACAAGAAAACTCTTTCCATAGTTCACCTAGAACATAAAATTAGAATTCTCTCATTGTATAGATAAATGTGTACATAAACATGATTGACAATTATAACCTATTACCAATCTGTTTCATCTAGACACGAGTACATTAAGAATATAGCAAATGGATAAGACTCATGAAATAAACATGACATGCCAACTCGCTCAACTCATAAAAAAATGTTTTTTCATAGTGATAATAATATGTTGTGCCCCATATATGCGACCTTGTGACCCTCCTTATAACTAAATTTAATGAAGTTTAATTTTTTTCTGGACCAAAGATATTAACAAAAACATTGAACTCTATGTTGAAAAGAGACACGGATTTAAACAACACTATAAATGACATTAATTAGGAATATTGTGTGCAGTGACCAAGTGGACAAACTATTGTTTGTAGAAAAATGACCATGACATAGATATAATAAACCATTCAATGCATCTTAACATGATAACTCAAAACTTTAACCAGTAGTTGTGAAACCTTGATAGTGATGCTAGGGATTCATTTTGGGGCTTTAACAATAATTTTAGAGTCCGTGAACTACATGCATTTAATTTTTTTTAATGCTTATATTCAAGTAGTATCATGGTGTGTTTTCATTAGAATTCAACATCTAGCTTGTTTATGTCATCAGTGGTTGGTAAGGAATTTCAACATAAGTTTGATTCCTATAACCAATATATCCAATGTGTATACAATGTAGTACCTGGAAATGTAGTGAAATGTTTTAAATACTAAAAATAATTTTCTCCTTCATATATAATTTTTAATTTTAAAAAACTACAATTATTTGATATGACTTTGAATTTACACTAATTTTTATCTTAATTATCATGTTCTATTCCGCCCTGGGCTCTGACCTTTAAATATCTAACCTAAGGATCTATACCATAGGTAGATCGTAGTCCTGAGAATCTAGGTCGAGTGGACACAACTTGTCTAAGTTCAATTCATTAACTGAATTGCATGCATCATTGTCATAGTATTGTTTTTGCATTGAACCAATGAGAGAAATGATGCATGCAATTCAGTTGATCAGCTGAACTTAGGCGAGTTGTGTCCACTCGACTTGGATTCTCAAGACTACGATCTACCTATCGTATAGATCTTCGGGACAAATATTTAAAGCCCAGAGCCCAGGGCGGAATAGAACAAAATGATTAAGATAAAAATTAGTGTTACATTCATAGTCATATCACGCAATTGTAGTTTTTTAAAATAAAAAATTGTATATGAAGGAGCAAAGTATTTTTAGTACCTTTAGAGAAATGAAAATGTGAGCATGAAAAAAAATATGACCTCATTTTCTTGGGGTATACCAATGTCCATTGTTTACTCTTCAAAATTGTTATTGTGCCACACATTTGCAGTTAATTTTGCTAGTAAATTATTGGATGACATTAGAATTTACATCAATAACATGTGACTAAACATGATACTAATTCTCATTTCGACAAGAATTGAAAATGTTCAATGACATGAATTCAAATGGGGATTCAAAATACAAGGTGTCCAAGGATCTTTTGGAAGACTTCATCAAATGAAAAGATCGATCGAGCTTTTTAAATCTTTAACTAAAAAAATATTTGAGTGCCCATATTCGTGTGTGCACATGAATATGGACACCCAAAAATTTATTTAATCAAAGTTTTTGAAATCTCGTATTGTTCATGGGAACAAGGTATTCGAATTCAATTAAAATCAAACATAGAATTATATGATAATAAAATTTAATAAAACATAATTTCGACTAGAATAATAATACTTGTGGGTAATAGTACATACCTTGAAGAAGAAACAAGTAAAAGCATTAATACTGCCAATGCCTCTAGGTTGTATGTGTAGATATTAGTCGTGGAGTAATTGGAATTATAGATGTTGGATTAATAGATGATCAATCATATCTATAAATCCAATTAATCCATGACCCACATCTACAAATGAATATAAATGACCATCTTCTATCCGACAAACGCAGTGAATTATATCAAATGTTTGTTGTCTATTTATAGTAAAAATGATTAAAGATGCTCGATCGATCTTTTTTTAACCCTCGGTCGAGCACTTGTACCTTGATCGAGGGTTTTTCAAAAGCTCGATCGAAGGTTTAAGGAAACCTCGATCGATGGTTTAAAAAAATCTCGATCGAGGGTTTGGAAAAAGCTCGATCGAGGTACGTTTTTGTGTTTTTCCCGAAATTGCATTGCCAAAAATTGTAACCCACCTCCATGGATGCACCCTGATGTTATGTAAATTATATTATATTCTAATTTAATATATAGAATATCCATTGAATAAAACAATATTACACCACTTCAAGTAATAAGGATAATGGACATGTGAGGATGATGAAATTGGAAAATATTGAATTAAATTAAATTTCTAAATAATATTTTATATATACTTCAAAGGGAGTCCACGAGGAGAATACAATTAAAACAAAAGATTTGACCACTTCATGATTTGAAGATAATTAAGATAGATAGAGAAATAGAAAAAATACACAAATGTAATTGAAAATAATATTTTCATAATAATATTAAAAAAAATAGAAATAATATTTTATAGTTAATATTAGAATAGAAGAAAGGATAACAAATTTTTTTAGGGCATAGTAGTAATGCTTTTCTTTCGAGTATGAATGAACTGCAATGATCTCGAAAGTGTCTGATTTTGACTAGAATGTCCATCATGAATTTGAGCTATAATATCCATCCATCATCATGCTAATTGCAATACAAACATTCATAAACAAGCTACTCCAGAGTTATCTCACCATCAGGAATATATTCAGCAGATGGACCAACAAATCTCTCCACCCAATGTTAAGATTCTTAGTTTCTTTGTAGCATAGACCTTTCTCTGCAGCCATAGAAACAGCAGTCTTGGCACTCCACTCATCATTTGACCCTGTTGCTGTGCAAAATCCAGTCGTGCCATAGGAGTTGAAACCCCAAATTCTGCTTGGCTTCTTGCAATTGAGTTGGCATGGCAGATTTAGGAAAATGTAAGTCTTCAATCACACAATCACCAATATCCCATGAATATCTCATGCTAGGGCATCATCATAATATGCAGAATAATCTAAACATCAAACACCTAGGCCATCCATGTTTTTCAAGACTCTAAGCTTTAAAATCTAGAATCTCAATATCAAATAAATCTAATAAATATTCAAATGTTTATTTGTACAGACAATCTATCAATTCTGCAAACTTCCCCCTTCATTTTTTATTGAGTAGGAAAAACTCAAGGCTCAAAGTAAAATCATGCTTACCAGGCACCCACATTCTCACAGTGGATACAAGACCCACACTTATGCTCTCAACATAGCTTGGGAGGTTCATACTTATGTTGTTTCTGCAATATACTCATCTAGAAATAGCAAGATAGCATGTTGGTCCAATGATTTAAAAAGATTGCAGGGTGGACAAGAAATTCATATTCAGTTAAAATATCAATAATGAGCACTACAACTACACGAAGTTAACTGTCATAATTCATGACACAGATTTGGCAATTGACCACTGGTTCTTAACCTTGTTCAACCTAGACTATTCCTTCTACACAATCAGACTAAACCTTAAGTATTTAATGCACAGTGACTATGTTAGATTTATCTTGATGCATGTATCTCAATGGCGATATTCATGATTGAGGAGACAAAAATCACAAGATTTCTCGAAAAGGAGAGCTCAGTAGCAGGGTGCTATAGTGTCAATCTCTATGGAGAGCTTAGTATTTCACTAATACCCCAACCTTGCTTTAACTTTGACCTCATGTGAGCCTATACATGAGCCTGTGGTACCTGAGTAGCATACCGCTAATGGAACGGGCAGATTTATGCATAACTTAATAGTGGGGTAGCCTCGGCACACTGCACCTATGAATCTGATCAGCTGGGCTATTTCGATTTGCCTAATTTTCTCACCATTAAACCCATAGAATGTGTTTTTACTGCACTTGTCATTTGTTTAAGCTAATATGCAAAAAAATTTAAGTATTTATGCTAATGCTAAAATTCAACAGACTTATGTGGATAGGATCAGTACTTCTAAGCCTCACGTCACAAGTGATAGATAGAGGAGCTTCTATAACACATCAATGCTGCCATACTTCTTCACTTGTGAGTTTTATTGCCCAGATTGGACCCTAATTATGCCAAAAATGGTGCACAAACCTCTTGAAACAGGAATATAAGGTGGATCGGCCCCCAAAGAAAGTATAGGAAACCTTGCTGTACCAAAACCTGCAAAATGTCACCCTACAGTGCTCGAAAAACAACATAATATGCCATATGAGCCACCCAGAACTGATAATGATGAATTACTACCGCTGAATTGACGCCAGGAGATGTGTCTTTGCTACTACAACATGCTTAGGGAGACTTTTATGCTGTTGTTCTTCACACAGATTGTGCCCAGACTTGGGATTTTGCATCTTACTGTTGTTTTACTGTCATTTCTACCCATAAATGTTGCCCAGATTTAAAGGTTTAGGGTTGTTATCACCAATAAATCTACCCAAAATCAAATTACTGCTGATTAGGAGGTCAAATAGAGCTGAGAATTGATTTTAAATCCCAGGATGTGCCCAGATTTGAAGTTTAGGGCTCCTAGCCTGCTGTTCATGCCTAGAGCATTGCCTAAACTGACTAGGAGTATACCTAGAATCGATCTAGGGCTGATCCTCATGCTGTTTTAGGACTATTCTGTCCCTTTTGACTGCTGGTTTCCCACATAACTGCCCAAAATTATGAACAAGGTTGTCCATAGCCCTTTATTGCTGGTTGGAGGTCTGAAAAGTGCCCAGAACTAAGTTTTGAGGCTGCTACTGCTAATCTAGGGCACACAATGCACCCAGATTTGAAAAATGACCTCTTTTGTCATAGTTAGGATGCTGGATTGGACTCAAAATTTGCTTCAGATCACCTCATACCTTCTCTTGCACTAGCATGCCTAGATTTTCCTTCAATCACCACCATCATGACATTGTTAACCCCAGAAGAGTGTGAGCAGAATCACACATGGACACCCATACAATATGGGGGGTAACACCTCCCATCTTTAAAACTCATGCTATGTGATTGGGGTACACTATAGCAAGAATGGAGCCATGGTGGATAATTAAAATTTTTCCAACCTCACTAGTGAACCAACACCCTTTGGTAAAAGCCCCACTTTTGTTAAGTAAATTTTAGAAAATCTAGTGAAGATGAAATCAAGAACCTCAACAAGTCAACCAAGCTTCAATTTCAACTTATTGTTTTATCTGCATTATGCATGCTATCAGCTGCAATGTCCCAGACATGAAATCAATTATGTTTCAGAGTAATTACAATGCTTCGTGTGAAAAAAAGTTGTAAATACATGGAAACTATGTAGAGTCATTGCCAGATCCATGTTTAATCATAATGTACAGAAAGAAAGTGTGTACAGGATACATATAGTGTACAAATATATACTGATTTGGACATTTTTCTTGTTTCTAAGGAGGCCTAATCATTCTTTTCACTTTTATGTAACTTGTTTTCTTTTATTGAGCTTCTTCCATATCCTTGACTTTTGCAAAAAAGTACTGAAGCCACATAAATTAAAAGGAAGATATGCATACACACATATAGACATGGATGGATAGATGGATGGATGAAGGAATCTCAACACAAGCTATGACACATACAGCATCTATAATGGTTATAGCCCAGATATAGAGATAACCAGTCCATCTAAACGCTTCACTATATAAACAATGGAAAGGATGCTGAAAATCCAATACAACTTCCATTTAGAACCAAAGCTCCAAACTTAATTCAGATGATGTTTATTTTATGATCATCACATACCCTATCACGTAAGATACGCTTATCTACTTCAATTTGTTTTTCACCCATCCCTTTCACCATGCCTCCTGCCTGCCTTTCAAGATGAGTCCACATTCGTGTCAACCGCAGTAGTTGATACTCCATTTGTGCTAGTTTAACCTATTTTATAAGAGTATAAATAGTCTCACATTAGTACCATTAGAATATCAACAATCTAGAACATCAATATCAATGTCTTGATAAAGACTGCAAATATAAAAATGTTAGCAATGGCAGTATATATGAAAAAGTTATGATAAAGACTACACATCTCATGTTCATACTTAGAAATTAGAATATTATAAACGAGTTAACTATGAGCAAACACAAATACAGACATGTTACCAATTTTAATGGACAACCTAAATTACTTTCATACAACACAGACTAGTTGACATATGCTGAACTATGTAATATGAGACAATTTCAAGCTCCACTCACAACCTAAATGAGACAAAATGTATGCAGGTTAGAAGACCACAGACACTAATGAACCTATAAAATTATGCCTGAAATCCACTAAACAACTTGCAATACTACTGCTATAGCCCTTACACTAAATCATCCACTCTCAGAACTAGTGCCCTTTAAGCTAATAAGTATGTGTTTTTAATATCAAGAAAAGACAGAACATGTGACAGATCTGTATAAAAAAAAGAGCCAAAGAATGGATGAACAACATGGAACCTAGCATAATCCCAGTCCCTAGGATAAGCACTGCCTCCATAGATAATAAGCTTAGGCCTTAAATCCAAGGCTTTCTCCTCCAGCTTGTCATAATCAATGAACCCAGTCTCCTGGCGGACCCTGTAAGGAAAACTCTCGAAGGAAATCGATGTAGTAGACATGTGCCATCCGTTTTCACCTGAGGATTCGAATTTAGTGGAGAAATGCTCTTTATATGTAAATCTTTGCTCTTCAATGAAAGCAATAAGCAAATTAATAATCACAAATCAATAACTTGCTAAAACACATAAGTAAACAGAAAATGAACACACATAATGCTGAGAAAAGGAACAGGAAAGAGTATAAAAATAATAATAAAGAAATGTGGAAATATTCCCAAAGCAGGGGGCCCTTCCTCCTTTGGGAATATGCTGCAGGAGCTAGCTATTAACTACAATAACTAATGAGACGCCAAAGCTCGCTGGAGCATATCTGATATTAGAGAAGTAAGATTACAAAACGGAACAGAGCTCAGTTCCTTCACTCTTCACTCTTAACTACAACCAACTACCTGTATCTCTGTTCTTGCATACATTTCTAATGATAGCATACCCAAATATTGTGCTGCTCCATACCCAATGCATGAACATCTAGGGCCTGTAAATCAAGGATGAACTAAAACAAATTTACCCAAAAATCCATAAATAGGGGCGAAATACCAAATTTTTAACCTATCTACCATAAATTTGGGCAAATCATCTTCATTTATCCTCCAAAACTGTAAATTTTTGGCGATTTCACCTCCATTATGGAAGAAATCGGGGCGAATGTCACAATTTTCCCATCGACGGTTTGGGCGAAATTAGGTTTTATGAATTTTCAGAGGTTAATCGCGCGGGCTATTTAGTCAAGGGAAATTATATATAAAATAAAATATGGGCTAATTTATTAAATTAAAAAGAAACCATTTTAATATTAAAAATTCGCCCATCTTTTTTTGTGCACCCCTTAAAATTCGCCAATGGGCTATAATTCGCCCCTAAAATCATCCTTGCCCAGCAGTACCCTGACCTGTTTTGGATTCACCGGTGGTTTCAAGTCAAGGATAATCTTTATTTTTGCAAAGTCTACCTTGATTCCTTCTTTGCATACAATGTGCCCTAGTAGTATTCCTATAGGGGTTAGGAAGATGCATTTCTTTATGTTGAGAGACAACTGGATTTGTCGGCATCGTTCCAGCATCAGCCTTAGCCATTTGCAATGATCTTTCAACATAGAGTAGATCGTCCAATCGTTGAAATATAATGCCATTGTTTTGTAGATATATTCTTGAAATGTTTTGACAACAATTATTGAAAATACTGGAGGTGCATTTTTGAGACCAAAAGGCATAACTTTTAGGTTAATGATCTGAATTCACATACAAATGTGGTCTTTTTCTGATCTTCTTTGGCTATTGGTACTTGGTTATACCCTGAGAATCTGTCTATAAACTAGTAGCATTCATGTCCTGCAACTTCATTTAAGATTCCGTCTACGTATGGCATTGGGAATGGGTCTATTAGAGTGACTTTGTTTAGTTATTTGAAATCAACACAAATCCTCAGTTTTGTTGGGTTGTGTTTCTTCGGTTGGATGACCATCGGTCTTGCCCATTCTGGCTGGTCGATAGGGTAGATAATTCTTGATGTGAGCATATTATCAATCTCTTTCTTGACTATCTCTTTGTATTTATGATCTAATTTATATGGCATTTTATTTACGGGTCGGGCATCGGGTTTGATGTCGATCTTAATTTCGCTCATTTAATGGACTAGCCCTTTCAGATATTTATAATATCGAGAAAAGACATCCTAGAATTATTTGAATAGGTTTATTATTTCATTTGTTTTCTCTTCACTCCAGTAATCACCAATTCTTGCCATTTTTGGTCGTTCATCTTTTGATATGTCAAACTCTTTAGTTTTAACTTTGGCATCCATCCATTCTGGTGCCTTGGCTTCATTGATGACTAGTCACCAACTCAACTGAACTGACCTTGGTTGGTA
This sequence comes from Pseudotsuga menziesii, assembly GCA_001517045.1. Classification (NCBI taxonomy): domain Eukaryota; kingdom Viridiplantae; phylum Streptophyta; class Pinopsida; order Pinales; family Pinaceae; genus Pseudotsuga; species Pseudotsuga menziesii. The sequence goes on from LPNX010845020.1 coordinate 150,213, forward strand.
TTGGCACTCCCAGTGGCTCCTAAATTGTAGGGATTGGTCTAGGAGGCTCCTAAACTGATGCATGCAAGTTCAATCAGTGGCAGTAGGCCTTAATTAGTGTTCCCCACAATTTAGTAACTGAAACATGTGCCCCAATTAGGCCAAGTGGACCCAATGGTTCTAGTGACTAAAAATAGACTGGATGGACTCCCGATTTAGACATGACTTCTGATTTAGACATATGACCAAATTGGACAAGGGAGGATTAATAATCCTAATACCCCCTGAATTCTAACTTGGACAATCTGTGGACCCTAGTAACTAAGACCATACGTCACCCATTACATCAAGTAAAATAAAGTAACTACTTAATACAAGGAGCTGGGCAAAAACCACATGGGAAAAAATCCCCTCCTCTATCTAAGCAGGTAGAATCAGGTCTCAAGTTTGAAAAACTTGAAAATATGTTGTTGCAATATTCATCTCTATGAGGTAGCGAAGCAGCATGCATGGTGTGTTGTGCACATGTATTTTGGGGCCTGGCATGTAGACTTCTCCTTCTTATCCAAAAATGAAGATGGAAGGAAGGAGGAATGTAACCTTTGTCTCTTGCTGGATGAAGACATGTATGATCATATCCATTCTTCTAAATGTATTGATACTGAACCCTTTCCATATAGCATCTTACAGGGAGTCTATTGCATCTATCTGAAGGAGGTAATATTGCATGGCATAACGCAAGGGTATTTCCTTTCTGAGTGTCAGGTGAGTTTCCAGTCATCTTCCAAGCTCCCAGTTAGGAAGTAGTGACTGAATCTAGATCTGAATCACCCTGAATCTCAATCTCATAAACTGATAAAGATGGATCTGCAATACTAGTAGATGCTGCAAAAGAATTAGATACAATGATTTTACCTTCCCTTGCAAGTGACTACTAAGAGTGCACTGGTTCTGAAGGAGGCATGAAATGTGAGAACTCATATGCTTTTGAGGCATGATTTGCAACACCCTTCACTATTATGTTCCCAGTAGAGATATTTGTGATCTCCACTGAGTTAGGACCAAAGATCACTCGCTTTGGATATCCAATATGGATCATCTGGTAGACAAATAACAGGTTTGAAGCTAGGGAGGGAACAAATAGCACATCTTTGAACCTTCCATGTTCAAGCTTAATAGAGCCCTTACCTTTTGTTTTGACTTTACTCTTATTGCCCATCTGAATACTAGGACCATCAAAGGACTGAAAAGAAGAAAATGATTCTCTGAGGAAGACATGAGCTGATGAGAAGCTAGCCTTCAGTGCATGGCCTTTCCTTTGGTATTCTTCATCTTCTTCTTCTTCAGAGTCATCCTTCCTTGCGCTAGTAGGTGCATAAATTTTATGTTTCTTCAAAAGAAGAGCCATTTCATCAAGTCGTATTCTCATATAGGAGCTTTCTGAATGAAATCCCCTTCCACAGTAAGAGCAGAGGACCTTTCCTTTGCCATTCTTCTTGCTTCTCTTCGAACTTGAAGGTTCCTTTGACTGCTCTTTCTTCATGGGAGACTCATCTCTTTGCTTCCCTTTTTCATTCTCTACCTTATCTCCTCTTGCAACCAGAGCTTTATCTTTGGAATATAGAATGATCCCCATTTGGATCAATTTATCATTCTCAGAAGTGAGAGATTGGATGAAGGCATCAAGAGTGGGAATCAATTTATCTCTTCTTGCAACCAGATCTTGATCTTTGGAAGATAGAATGATCCCCATTTGGATCAATTTATCATTCTCAGAAGTGAGAAATTGGTTGAAGGCATCAAGAGTGGGCATCTTCCAATTTGGAGTAGTGAGTCTTACCGTTGGGACGGATGATACAAAGACTAAGTATTCTGCATTGAGCTTTGTGAGAATGGAAAGGATGAGCTGATATTCATCCTTCTCCACTTTGCATTACTTCAATGATATATCAAGTTCTTGAAATTTGTGAAGAATTCATTCAGTGATTCAAAGTTGGATGGATTAAGAGTGATCAGGTCATTTTCTAGTTGATGGACCCTCATCTCATCCTGCTTATCAAATAAGGAGGCAAGCTTGTCCCAAATCTCCTTGGGAGTCTTCAATCCTTGGATGTGGAATCGAATATCTCAAGATACTGAGGAGAATAAGTATCCATGAGCTTCATTATGACTGTTCTAGTACTTTTCTTTGTCATGATTCAAAACTGGCACTACCTCTATTTCTTCTGTGAGTCTTAAGAGCTTCTTGGTGCGAAGCAGTACCCCCATGTCATCCTTCCACTAGTGATAGTTGAAGGGAGTGAGAGGCTCTACTAGATGAACCATTTTGAATGCAGTAAGAAGGACTGAGCTGCTGTAGCAAATGCAGTCAGAAGAAAGGGTTGCTTGTAGCGAATGCTATGAGAAGAGCTGATAACTTGTAAGACAATCAAACATACAAAGTAAGGTCGATAGTCTGCACTTTTGGAATTTCCTTCACACCCAGCATAGTTGATCAAGCAAGCTTGATCAACAATTTCCTAACTTGGGATATTAAGTGGTAAATTCTCCGCTTCTAGTGCAGTACTGGAAGGAGCAATTTTTCTAAAAAAAAATGATCTAGTTGGAGATCTGAGGAGGAGAGGTTTCTTTTCCACCAAGGATTTGATACCATATTAAATTGAGCACATAGATCTATGGACAAACACACAACTCACAGGATAGATCACACAATTTACTTAGTTATTGAAAAATGAAACAGTGCAAAAATGGCTTGCAGCTGTGAATGCTTTTCATTAATCGAAGAGTAATTAGATAATAATTACAATGAAGTACAATGGCTAAACAACCACAAGAAATTCAAATCCACATGAGGAAATTCGAATTGATTACACTCTACTTGACTGTAGGTAACTAAGACCTTGTATAAATCATTATCAGATGACTCAATCATTAACTAACCTTGTCTAAACCATCACCGGAGTTCATCAGAGTTCTAAAACACAACTCAAGTGTTACATTCAGTGTTGACTAAGGCTAACTAACTGTGGTAGGTGATAAATTCACCCCTCCTGCATGCAGCGATGCAAACCTAGCGCTAACTGAATGTAGAGGAATAGAACTGAATGTAACTGACTCCTAACTTAGCTTGAATAGTCACCAACTCAACTCAACTGACCTTGGTTGGTTTTAGCACTCCCAATGGCTCCTAAACTGTAGGGATTGGTCTAGGATGCTCCTAAACTGATGCATGCAAGTGAAATCAGTGGTAGTAGGCCTCAATTAGTGTTCGCCACACTTTAGTAACTGAAACATGTGCCATAATTAGGCCAAGTGGACCCAATGGTGCTAGTGACTAAAAATAGACTGGATGGACTCCTGATTTAGACATGAATCCTGATTTAGACATATGACCAAATTGGACAAGGGAGGATTAATAATCCTAATAGGAGTTACCTGAAATCTTTCAACTTGTCCAACTGCTTGCATAACATCCGGTATTAAATTTGTCACATAGAGAAGAATACCAATCATTGATATGTAACACCTTTTTTCCATGTTCTTAGATTCATCGTCTTTGCTTAAATTGCATCCAGTAACCATAGGAGTACTTACAGGTTTTTTGTCTTCCATTCTAAATTTCTTCAACATTTCCTTGATGTACTTGGTTTGGGAAATGAAAATTCCATCATTTAGTTGAGATATTTGTAGTCCTAAGAAGAACATTAACTCTCCAAGAAAGGACATTTCATATTCACTTTGAATATCCTTAGCAAACTTATGACTCGCCTTGTCATCATCACTTCCAAAGATGATGTCATCAACATATACTTCAATAATTATCATATTGTCTTGATCCATCTTTTTGTAGAGATTATTATATGTGTTTCCCCACTTGAATCCGTGTTGTTGTAAGTATCTGTCCACTCTTGAGTACCAAGCTCGAGGAGCTTGCTTGAGTCCATACATAGCTTTCTTTAACCTGGATACATAGTCTTTATTTTCTGATAGTAGTAACCCCTCTGGTTGTTCGTGTTATTTTTTCAACATTAAGCTAGCATTATTAGGATCTTTAACTGAGAGAATAACAAGTACAACAATCAAACACAAGAGACAATGAACACAATGTTTTTCCTCGGGGAAACCATAAATGGAGAAAACCCCACAACTTCCTCAGAGATAGAATCAACACCAAAATAGTAAAAGCCCAAAACAGTAAGTGACCTCCGGACAACAGTAATCTTCTTCTTGTCTAGCCCCAGTATCTTCTCCTTCCTCAACTATGCGGTACACTTGAGTGTGTATGAGTTGTGTGATAAATAGAGACTCTAGTTCTCTATTTATACTAATCTCGACATGACTAAAACCCTACCAGGGCCAACCTCTACTAGGATAGTCTAAGAACCCTAGTGCCCCGGAACTGCGGGGACTTTAACCCTTAGACAATCAGAGGGTTACCCATAATGACTTGACATGACTTGTTTACATTATTGATCCTCCCGATTGGAACATCGGGGCATGACAACATGAATCAATTACATTATAGATACATCTCGTAATAAACATCGGGTTACAATACATAAGATTCATAGATGAATACATTCTGAAGTTACAAATACATCAACACTCCCTCTTAACTAGGAAGGTATTCTTTCGACACAATTTTCAATACTGGTCTTCTTCTCTATATTAGCTAGATCATCTCGTCTTCTGCATCTCAAGTCTTCTGAGTCTTCAATTCATATTCATCTTCAAGTCCTCTTAATCTTTGAATCTGGATCATCTCTCAATCTAGATCATCACGGGACATCATCACTGGATCTGGATCATCACTGGATCTAGATCATCACTAGATCTGGATCATCACTCGATCTGGATCATCACTACTGGATCATCATCACTGGATCTAGATCATCACTGGATCTAGATCATCACTGGCCATCATCACTGGATCTGGATCATCACTGGATCTAGATCATCACTGGCCATCATCACTGGATCTGGATCATCACTCGATCTGGATCATCACTAGTGCTATCTCATGATTCTTCTCGTCACAGGAAGTTCTACAGAGCCAACCCTTTTTCATGTTGGTTGTATGCCTAGCCTCCATGTAGGTCTTCTTCAGCACTTATATCTAACCTACTTGTCAGAAAGGCATAGTACTCACATCCATCCAGGCTGGAACCACATCCTACCACAATGATGGAAGATCTATGTTCTTCCATCCAGGCCAGAACCACATCCCACCACAATGATGGAAGAGTTCTGTACTTCCATCCAAGCTGGAACCACATCCTACCACAATGATGGAATATTTCCATACTTTCATCCAGGCTGGAACCACATCCTACCACAATGATGGAATATCTCTATTCTTCCATCCAGGCCGGAGCCACATCCTACCACAATGATGAAAGACTCTCATCCAGGCTAGAACACATCCTGCTCACAATGATGAAATATTTCTGCACTTACATTCATCCAGGCAGGAACACATCTTGCTCACAATAATGAAAAGGCTCTTCACTTACATCCATTCAGGCAGGAACACATCCTGCTCATAATGATGGAAGGGCTCTGCACTCATATCTGATATTGTAGGAACCAATCCTACAATCACATCAGAATGGCCCCCATTCCTCCTCGACTGAGCTACTTGGTAACTAACCAGGTGCCTCCATTCTCCTAGAGAATGGCAGTTGCCCTTACATATGACCTGCTCGTCGGAATGGCCAACACTCACATCTGACATGCGAGGAACTTAATCCTTTAGCCATGACAGAATGGTTTAGCCCTTATATCTGATCAAGTGGGAACACATCCCTCTATCATATCAGAATGGCTACTCAGTCCTAGACTGAGTTCTCCTAGTACCTCACCAGGTAGCTCCATTCAAAGAATGACAATTGCCCTTACATATGTCCTACTCGACAGAATATCCAACACTCATATCTGACATGGAAGGAAGTAATCCTCTCACCATGACATAATGGCTCAGCCCTTATATCTAACCTACTCATCAGAATGGCTATAGATCTCAGCACTCATATCTGACATGGAAGGAACCAATCCTCTCACCATGATAGAATGGCTCAGCCCTTGCATCTGACCATGGAAGGAACCAATCCTCTAACCATGTCAGAATGGCTATGGGACTCATCACTTTCCCTTGGAGGAAACCTCTATCTACAGAACACCAAGCTTCTCCCTGAAGTACTCAAACTTCACCCTAGCCAATGGCTTTGTCAATACATCAGCTATCTATTCCTCTGTCGCAACATACTGGAGCTTCACTACTCCCCTCTACACCATATCCCTGATATAGTGGTACTTGATCTCGATATGCTTCGACTTGTCATGGAACACTGGATTCTCTGACAACTTTACGCAGCTCTGGTTGTCACAATGTATACAAGTAGCATCCAACTAGAGATCAAATAAATCAAACAGTAGCTTCCGCAGCCATACTACCTCACAACTAGCTAAACAAGCTGTGACATACTCTGCTTTAGCTGTACTCAGTGCCACACAGGATTGCTTCCTACTAAACCAAGAGATCACACCTGATCCCATACTGAAACAACACCCTGAAGTGCTCTTCCTATAGATGGCACTGCCTACCCAATCTGAATCAACATAACCCTCCAGGTTAATCTTCTGATTTGCATCGTACTTGAGCCCATAATCAACTGTACCCTTCAGGTACCTCAGAATATGCTTTGCAGCAATCAAGTGAACATATCTCAGATTTGTCAGGAATTGGCTCAAGGTGTTCATAGCAAAGCAAATATATGGTCTCATGTTTGTCAAGTACATCAATGACCCATCATTTGACGATACATCATAGCATCAACCGACTCTGATGAAGCATCATTCAATAGCTTCAAGTTCGATGCCATAGGTGTGGCCATAGCCTTGCAGTCCATCATCCCAAACCTCTTCAGGATCTCTACTTCATACTTCCCTTATCCAAGGAAGATTCCATTTGCACTCTGCCACACCTCCATACTTAGAAAGTAATGCATCATCCCCATGTCCTTCATTTTGAACTCAGCAACAAGCTTTCTCTTTGTATCAGCAATCAACCCATCCGTACATGTCACAAATAGATCATCTACATATAGTAGAAGCATCACTGGGTTTCCATCTTCAACCTTGTAGTAAAGGTTGGAATCTGCTTTACTCTTGGTAAAGCCCAAACTGGATAGAAAGATGTCAATTCTACCGTACCAGGTCCTGGGTGCCTGTTTCAAACTGTACAGGGCTTTCTTCAATCTGCATACATGAGACTCTCTGTCATGTGTCTCAAAACCGAGTGGCTGCTCTACATACACTTGCTCTTCCACTACACCATTCAAGAAGGCAATCTTGACATCCATTTGGTGTATCTTCCATTTCATCACTGCAGCCAGAGCAAGTACCGATCTGATGGAAGTATATCTGGCTACAGGTGCGAAGGTTTCTTCATAATCTATTCCTTCTTTCTGAGAGAAACCTCAAGCCACAAATCTTTCCTTATATTTTTCAATGCTACCGTCTACAGCATGCTTGATCTTGTAGATCCATTTGAAAGTTACAACTAACTTCCCTTCTGGTCTTGGGACAACATCCCAAACATCATTCTTCATGATCGATTGGTATTCTTTGATCATAGCATCCTTCCATTCTTTCCGTTTTGTTGCTTCTTCATAACTGGAAGGTTCTTTATCAATGAAATCACATAGTAAAGCTACATACCTGGAGCAGGATCTGGTCCTCTTTCTTTCTCTGTGATTCTCTTCTGGAGCCCCATATCTCTCTGCACCTTGGATAAGTTCTTGTACCCAAGCAGGTTTCCTCTTATGAGGATTCTTCTCCACAGGTGGATCTATAGGTCTTTGTGGTTCTTCGAAATCTCAATCTTCTTCTTGAGTTTCTTCATTCATGGTTGTATCATGAATATTGGGTGCTTCTGCTTCTTCAGGTTCTTCAGCAGGTCTTTTTCTGGATTTGTTGTAAGCTGTGTCTTCATCAAATGTCACATCCCTGCTGATGTCAATCTTCTTGTATCCTAGTAAATATATTCTGTAAGCCTTCAAGATTTCAGAATATCCCACAAATATACCCTTCTTTCTTGAAGGATCTAATTTTGTTCTCTTCTCTTCCAGAATGTATATGTACACAAGACAGCCGAATATTCGGAGATGGATGAGTTCTGGTTTCTTGTCGAATAAGACTTCTTCAGGAGTCTTGTTCTTGAGTACTCTGTGTTGAGTATGATTTTGTACATACACCACTGTTCTAGCAGCTTCAACCCAAAGATGCATAGGAAGATATTGATCATGAAGCATGGCTCTTGCAGCTTCCATGATAGTTTTTTTCTTCCGTTCCACAATCCCATTCTGTTGTGGATTATAAGGAGTGGACAACTCCCTCTTAATCCCTGATTCTTTGCATAGCTCTTTGAATTCATTTGAAGTGAATTCTTCGCCATTATCTGATCGAAAAGTCTTGATCTTCTTTTCAATGTGGTTCTCGATCAAGGCTTTGAATTCCTTGAACTTGCCGATACTTCGTCTTTGTTCTTCATGAAGTAAACCCATGTCTTCCTAGAAAAGTCATCAATAAAAGAAACATAATATGGGTACCCACTTAGTGAGTTTGATGACATAGGACCACATACATTGGAGTGGATGATTTCCAAGATTCCTTTTGCTTTGCTTTTGCTGCTTGGAAATGTCTTCTTTGTATTCTTTCCTTTCGCACATCCTTTGCAAAATCCATCATGTTTTGCTTGGAATTATGGAAGACCTTCAACAGCTTTGCTTGCAATAGGTAGTGCTCTGTAATGCACATGTGCAAGCCTTCTATGCCAAATTTCACTTGGCTCTACTGTGTCATGGACCAAAGCTTGTTCTAGATGGCCCTTCAATTTGTACAAACCTCCTTCTTGTTCTCCAATTACCACTGCATCATCGATAGTCTTTCCTCTTGGCCACATGATGACTTGACCATCTATGAATGCAACCCTCATTCCTTTTGCATCCAATTCTGATATGGAGAGAAGGTTCTTCTTGAGTCCTGGCACAAACAATACTTCCTTCATTGTTAGAGACTTTCCAGATTCTAGCTTATAGGAAGATTCCCCACTACGTTTTATTGGATATTGGTGGTCATCTCCTAGTTTCACCTTGTGAGGTGATTCATGTTCTAACAGTATCACAAAGGATTCCTTGAATCTAGTCATATGTTTGGAAGCTCCACTATCTATAAGCCAATCATCACTTCCATTAGTAATGTTACATGTGAGAGAAGAAATCAAAACATATTCATCCTCGCTTGAAGAATCTTCACTTTCATATCTGGTTCTTTTCTCGGATGGTTCATCATCCTCTGTAGCATGAGCATGATGTCTTCTTTTGTTTGCCTTCTTCTTATGAGAGTGGACCTTGTTCTTAGGACAGTCTTTTGCAAAGTGTCCTATCTCATCACATGTATAACATCTTAATCTAGATAGGTTCTTTCTATCGTTATCTCTATGATGAGGAATCTTACCTTTGGATTGATGAGTACTTCTTCTGCCTTTCTTGGAGTGAACTATGAGAGCTTGGTTTTCACTTCTCATCTTCTCTTCTCAAGCTGCTATCCGTGCTTCTTCTAGAGAACATTCTTCCCATAGTCTACTGAATTTGACTAATTTCTTTCTGGCAGGCCTAGGAAGGAAGGCCATTCAGAGTTGTCATCACAATCTCTGCATTCTCCACTTATTCATCTACAGCTTCTATTTGTTCATTGATTTGAGAAACCCTTTTGAAGTAAGACTGGATGGTCTCTGCATTCTGAATCTTCACATTCTTCAGTTGATTCCTCAGAGTCATCTTTCAGTTTATGTTCTTCCCTTCAAATAATTCAGTTAGGAAATCAAACATAGCTTTAGGTGTCTTGAGAGAGGACACCTGAGGTATAAGGTGATCCTTGATAGAATCAGCAATGATCCTCTTTGCCATAACCATCTTCTTCTTATGTAAGGATTTCGCCTCATCTCCCTCTGGAACTGGAACCTCCTCATGGAAGTAGGAGTCTAATTCATTCTCTTCCAGGACCAGGGAGATCCTATACTTCCAGGCTCAGAAGTTATTAGCTCCCTCAAGCTTTTCATCAAGCTTGGTATGATGAGACATCTTAAACTAAGAAACTCAAATGGAAATACAAAAGATTTAGATCTTACCAGGTTAAGATGTCAGATTTGGATTTGGAGCTGAAATCCCGCAGTACTGGATCAGGAGCAAATTAGGGTTTTGATTTTCTGGAGATCTATTCACCCAAATGCCTTGAAATTTGTACCTAAATTCGATTTTGGGGAGGAGATCAATCTAGGCCTGGGCTCACTGAAAAATTCCTCTTCTATGAAACCCCCTAATTTTCGGTAGCAGTGTTGGGTCTAAAACTGAAAAACCTCAGAATTGGATTCTGCTTCGACAGAAAGATGCGCCCTAAGGAGGAGAGTTATTCCACCTTACTTTTGCTGAAAATATATGGAGGAAGATCCACAAACTAGGAAGCCCTAGTTCCCGCAGCTACACAGTGTCTTCTTCTTAGGTTAGCTCTAATACCATGTTAGTTTTTCAACATTAAGCTAGCATTATTAGGATCTTTAACTAAGAGAATAACAAGTACATCAATCAAACACAAGAGACAATGAACACGGTGTTTTTCCTCAGGGAAACCATAAATGGAGAAAACCCCGCAACTTCCTCAGAGATAGAATCAACACCAAAACAACAAAATCCCAAAATAGTAAGTGACCTCCCGACAACAGTAATCTTCTTCTTGTCTAGCCCCAATATCTTCTCCTTCCTCAACTATGTGCTACACTTGAGTGTGTATGAGTTGTGTGATAAATAGAGACTCCAGTTCTCTATTTATACTAATCTCGACATGACTAAAACCCTACCAAGGCCGACCTCTACTAGGAGAGTCTAATAACCCTAGTGCCCCGGAACTGTGAGGACTTTAACCCTTAGACAATCGGAGGGTTACCCATAATGACTTGACATGACTTGTTTACATTATTGATCCTCCCGATCGAAACATTGGGGCATGACAACATGACTCAATTACATTATAGATACATCCCGGAATAAACATTGGGTTACAATACATAAGATACATAGATGAATACATTCCGAAGTTACAAATACATCAACAGTTCGATGTAGACTTCTTCTTATAACTCTCCATTTTTAAAGTTTGAATTTACATCCATCTAATATACTTTAATTCTTTTATTGCATGCATAAACCAACATCATATGATTGCTTCCATTCTATCCACATGAGCAAATGTTTCATTAAAATCAATTCCTTCTACTTGGGCATATCCTTTGCATACTAGTTGTGCTTTGTTTTAGGTTACATGTACATATTCATTAAGCTTGTTTCTAAAAACCCACTTTGTACGAATAAAATATTTATCCTTTGGTCTTGGTACTAGTTCCCATGTTTCATTATTCTCTATTTGATTTATTTCTTCTTCCATAGCATTGATCCAATGTTCATCATTTTTGGATTCTTCAAAGTTGCTTTGTTCAACTATGGATAGGAACAATAAGTTCCCTTGTTCTAACATATGATATTTTCTTCTACTTCTAGTTTCTATTCCAACACTCTTTTCCCGAATGATTAGTTCTAGGGGATGATTCTTCTAAATGTGCAATTTGGTGTCTTGAAAGGTGTTTAACCATTTTTATGAATCCTAGAGGGAGTTTGAAAATTCTATTGATTGATTTCTTCTTTTTCTTCATCTAACTTCTCTTCTTCTTGTTGTTTTTTTCTTCCTCCTCTTCTTCAATTTCAGGTTTGTCAATGATGTTTGAATCTCGACTTTCCTTCTCTTTCTTTGGTAGGATGATTTCATCAATTTTCACATTGATTCTTTCCACTATTGTTAGAAAACAGGACCGAAGAGCAATAACAGATATACAGTTAAATCATTAACAAGATCCAAAACACATTAAAAACATTACAGAGAGACACAGATATAACATGGTTCACCCAAATGATGGGCTACATCCACAAAGAAATTGCTTGTCATTTTATTACAGTCCAGAAAGGTGAAGGGATAGAACCTGCAGCAAAACCACTGTACTTCCTCTTCATGCCCTCACAGTTTCTCTTCCAATACAATACAATACCATGCACAGTCGTGTTACAATGCTTTCTTTTATAGGGGAAATACCATGGGAAAATACTACGGTTAACCCAATACCGTGGGTGCGAAAAATTGTTGGCCAACACACATCCCAAAAAAAATTCTCGGGAGCTCTGCCCCCGAACCCTCGAACCCCAAGGCAGGGGGAATGAGTGTACAATACACCTAGGGTACAAACACAACTGAATAATATCTCTGGATCTGGAAGATTAGAATCCACAACCAACAACTATCTTATTGAGTCTTAGATCATAACACTTGTATGCTTAAATTTTGAAAGAGTACCCAACAAATATGCCCTCATCTACATGAGAGTGATTTTTTTTCAATTTTCTTATCATCCCTTTTTATGTAGCATTTGCTTCCAAACACCTTGAAATGTTTGACATTGGCTGGTCTTCCTTTCCAGAGTTCATATGGTGTTTGATGACTGTTACTTCTAAGTAGTGTTTTTTTCAATATGTGAGCAATTGTATGTATTGCTTGTACCCAAAACACTTCAGCTATCATGGATTCATTCATCGTCATTCTTTCCATTTCTTGTACACTCTTGTTTTTCCTTTCAACAACTCCATTTTGCTGAGGAGTTGCAAGTGCTGAAAATTCTCTTTTTATTCCATGTTCTTCCCATAAATACTAGAATTTATTTGAGGTGAACTCACCACCATTCTCTGATCTTAAGGTCTTGATTTTCAAATAAGTTTCATTTTCAACCATTTCGTTGAATATCCTAAAAAATTTGAATGCTTATGTTTTCTTGTTGAGAAAACACACCCGTTTCATTCTTCTATAGTCATCAATGAGCAACATGAAGTATTGTTCACCATTTATTCCTTTTGTCCTTATTGTCCCACATATATCAGTATGAAAAAATTGTAATGGATTTGTAGTGGCATATTCCTTTGTCTTGAATTCAACCTTTGTTTGTTTCCCATGCTGACAATGTTTGCACAAAGTGTTATTTGGTTTTGTGATTTGTGGCATTTCTTTTACAGCGTGCTTCTTGCCGAGCTTTACAATATTTTCAAAGTTTATATGACCCAATCTCTTGTGTCAAATCCAACTTTCATCTTCCTTACCCAAACAATAATTTTACTTTCCAATTTCATTCAAGATGTATATGTTGTTTGGAGCTTTGGTTGTTGTTGTCAAAATTCTACCTTATCCTTTTCTCCTGATTTCACATTATTCTGAATTGAATAGGAGTGTGTGTCCTTGATCACACATTTGACTGACACTCAACATATTATGCTTCATTTTTTCAACAAATAAAACATTTTCTTCCAGATCACCTTTGTTTCCAAGACTAATTGTACCTTTTCCCACAATTTTGGTTGAGTTTTTATTGTCAAATGTTACATATCCCTCATCTTCTTTCCTTAATGACACAAATTTGTTTTTGTCAGCTGTCATATGATTTGAACATCCACTATAAATACACCATTTAATTATATTTCCCTCATCTTGTAATGAAAGTCCACATTTATCAATCTATAAGTCTTTTTTATTCTTTACCCAAATTCTCTTTTGCTCTGGAAACTCCATAGTTTCCTTTGATGACATTGTCATTCCACTTCTGCAATTTTAGGTTGTGTCCAAAGTTGTTACATTTTTGGCATTAAATTTCATAATCGAGATCTAAAAATTTGTTATAACTTCTATAATATTCCTTATGAGGATTCTCATCACGATTCCTAAAGTTTTCATATCCATTTCTATTCCATGTGTTTCTACCCCTTACATAGGCTCTACAATTTATAGCCTAATGCCCAAAATTATTGCAAGAATAACATATGCCAAAGAAAATGTTTTGGTACCTAGATGTGGAAGGTCTTCTAGTTGGTGAATATCTTGTGAAGTTCGAATATTGAAACTTTGTTATTGTTGTTGGTTGCTTCCATGCACAATGTTCTTCATGACTCTCATTTGTCACTTCTTTTTGAGGCTCAGAACCTTGTACAACATTTGCATAACTTATTTATATTTATGTACCTTTAGTCATCATAGAACTTGAATCCTTATCATCTTGTTTGTATCCAAACGATATTTATCATAGAATGGCCTTTGGATGCTAATGATTTCAGCCAATATTTTGGTGCTAATAACAAAGTTTTTCAAGATGTCCTTCTTTTGTAATTCCCTCCCAAGAGAGACTATTTCTGCTTCCAACTCTTCCTGTATCTTATATTTTTCTTCCAGTCTTCTTCGAAGTGCTTCTTCGATTACCTTGAATTCTTCCAACTGAATTTTTAGATCTATAAATATCTTATTTGTCTCATCATTATTTCTTCAAAAGCTTTCCTTCAATTCACCCAACTCCTTTTTGAGTAACTTTTTTTTCTTCCTTTCTTTCTTTAGTTCACTTAAGGCGTTGGTCAATTCTTCATCAAGATCTACTTCTCCATCCACATATTCTTCCTCATCATCATTAGCAGATTATTTCAAATCCATGAAGAGCACTTTTCATGAGTCATCATCACTATCATCCTCTTCATCGGATGAAGAACTATCCTCCTTAGAATAGAGACTCTTAATTTTCACAAATTTCTTATTTGTTTTTTTATATTTCTTTTCATTTTCGTCATTAATATCTGACCTTTTTACATAAGGACACTTGGAAGCAAAATGACCAATTTTACCACAATTAAAAATTTTGAAAGGAATCTTACCTTTCTACTTTTCATCTCCTTGATTTAACTTTACAACAAAATTTTCTACTTCTTCATCATCTGAGTCATCACTGCAACTGGAACATGAACATGATTTTGAAATTTTCTTGTTATTCCTTGTCTTCTTGGAGGCCTTGAATGGTGCTTCCCTTCTACTCAGATTTTCTTGTTTTGTTCTCATTTTGTATGCTATAAGAATTCCATGTAATTCATCCACACTCAAAGTATAGAAATATTCTCTTTCTTCTAGGGATGAGATCTTAGAGTTAAACCTCATTGGAAGAGATCTATGAATCTTATAAACTATCACTAAATTTTCAATCTTTTCTCCTAGACCCCTGATGGTGTTCACAATTTCATCTACTTGAAGAAAATAAGTTTGAATGTCTTCATCTTCCTTAATTTTTAGGTGTTCAATTTGTCTTCGATAAGTTTGCATCTTGGCTCCTTTGACTTTGGAATTTCCTTCATACACATTTTTTTACCTTGTCCTAGATTTATTTTATAGAGGTACAATGCATAACCTTTAAATTTTTTGAAGTTGTTAAGCCTCCCAAAATAACACTCATGGCCCTTGAATTGTGTTCAAAAAGTATTATTTTAGTAGTACCTACATGTGGATCTCTCTCTCGTGGAGTGTATCCATTTAATACAGCTTGTCAAACATCAAGTCCTAGTAACTGCAAGAATAACTTCATCCTTATGCTCCAAAATGCATAATTCAACCCATCAAATCATGGTGACCTAAACTTAGAATATTATGCATACCTCTCGAATCTCAAGGATGATCTACCTTCCATTGGTTAAATTGCCTTGAAGGAACCTGCTCTGATAACGATTTTTCAAATATTCAACAATATTGAGAGGGGGGGTGAATCAGTATTGGACACTTGTTACGACTTTTAACATGTAACATTAACCATTAACAATATCATTCACCATCACATAAAAATAATACATATTGCATAAGAGATTTAACGTGGAAACCCAAATGGGAGAAAACCACAAAATATACTGTTTGTAATATGAACATTACATTCAATTTGTTTACTAGAACCAAATGGAAGGAAGATACAACTACCTGATTTTCTAGGACTAACTAGAAGGAGGCTCTGACGCCCTAGTTTATCGGCTCCAACTTAAAGGAGGATACAACCCCTTACAGTCAAGGGCTCCAACTTGTAGAAAGGAATCCAATCCTCAATGAGCACCAACTCACAATTTCGCAGGGACCAACCTAAAGGAAACTACAATCTCCTATCCTTGCTCAATCTTTCTGCCCTTATATTAATAGAATAAACAATATGTAATGATCATTGTATCAGTGTCTCTGACAACTTGTACTTGTATATTTGTCCTGCACTTGTATCATTGTCTTTGTTCTTGTATCACTATCCATTGTATTGTATCACTATCTATTTCATCCTATATCACTATCTAAATGTCACAATCATTTCCTCTATCACAATGCCACTTTCAATGTCAAAATGCCACAATCAGTGTCACATTGTCTCAACAGTTGTCACACTATATCAACCTATACATGCCGCAAGTGTATACCAGGGTATTTTTTAAGGACTCTAATACTATACTTAAGTTTAAGTATAATATTCTAGGTGAGTGTTTTGGATTGAAAAACACATATTTATAGATAGGTAGGCGAATATTAAATATGAAACATAAAATTAACACCGAAATGTGTAAATTTTGGCAAATATTATGATAAAAAAACATATTTTATGGAAATATAGGCGATATTAGACACTAAAAATGATCAAATAGCGCATTTATTTTTTGAAAAAAACCCCAAAAATAGCCAATTGGCGAAATTTTGCCCCTAAAAATTACCCTGGTATATACCTAGGAACAATCATCCATCGATTTCATTTGGATCCTCAATTTTTACATTGTATACGTTTCCAAAAAATTAAGCATTCCAATATATGATCCATATGCTACAACATATCCATGGACTATGCCAAGATAATAAGAATGATCTATGTCAATACCATCATACATTATGTCGAGATAATCACCATGATCTTTTCAAGACAAAAAGATGGACTCTAGTCCATGAGAGACATGATCATCATAAGAGAGAATCGTGTACAATAAACATACCACATCTATGACAATATGACCATCATCATATCCCCCAAACATATATAATGACTTCAAAGAGATATACCAAGAGAGAGGATCACGTACCTAGAGCAAAGATGTGCCATTACAAGAGAAACCCATAAGTATGAATCATACCTTTTCCAAGATCACAAAATGAAAAGACAAGTATAAACTAAAATAATCTCTATATAGATTCATCACATATACCTCGAAACCATCTTTACAACGAGCCAATAATTTTGTAATTCCAATACCATATGAGAAAGTTATGTCGTTTTTCGTGAATCTCTTCAATCCTCAAAGATGCCCAGAAATCACTCCTCCAAAACGTTTTGCACTTTTTCTCCAAAGATGCGCACTATAAAGATAGATTTGATTGATTATGAAATGAACACNATATTTTAAGGGGGTCTCAAGGGTTAGTACCCCAACTCAAGAGTCCATCATTGCACTTCATGCCAAAACTTCAATAGAACTTCATATATTCTCCAAAGGGGTCCCTATGGCTTGACCACATCATCATACTTTGTGGATACACCATTATTTCTTGTGGGGACCCTTACCACTTTAAGTGGTCTAATGGGCCAAAGTACCACAACTTTCGGGGTCATGTGGACTAAGCATTATTATTTTAGGGGTACTTCAAGCTTCACACCAACTTGATTCAGACCAAATTTGGGGACTCTTTAGGGCCTTCTCCACCATGGTTCATGTAACCCCAAACTCATGGGAAATTGGACCAAACAACATTGTTTATGGGTTTCTTCACCTTTTATTTCAATAATTCTTAGGGTTAAACTTAGAGACTTATTTAGGATTTTGATCCATATGTCTACATCACAAAGTGTCTTCCCATGTGGGCCATGCATAACCACTATTCCATAATGGGACCTCTTTGGAGGACATATACATACAAAGTTTGACATCAATGACGACTTATTAAACAATAGCCCGTATGGTGCTGTTTACACAGCTATCTTGGACCATTTTTATTATTTTCCAACATAATATTTTCATAGCCTTCAAGTTAGTATGAAAAGACAACCATATTGTCCAATTAAAATATTCACATCATTTATACCTATCCATTCACTAATTGGGCCTTGGCCTTGATCTCTGCACTAGGAATCCATACTAGCATATTTAAATCATTTACAAAAAATTTATTCAATACATTCCAAGTTAAAAAAAGGGGTATTACACAAGCACAACAAATGGATATCCACAACATAACATAAATTAATCAACTAATAACACATAATAGATTGTAGGACACC
This sequence comes from Pseudotsuga menziesii, assembly GCA_001517045.1. Lineage (NCBI taxonomy): Eukaryota > Viridiplantae > Streptophyta > Pinopsida > Pinales > Pinaceae > Pseudotsuga > Pseudotsuga menziesii. The sequence goes on from LPNX010845020.1 coordinate 168,433, forward strand.
ATGTAGCACTTATTGGCTCCACTTTAGTCAAAGTGAAATCTAGTACTAGTAGAATTGAGATAGCATGCAAATCTATATAAAGAAAACCAAATAGATGCTACTGTAAATATTTTTTATTCTAACTTTAAAAGTATATAGGACCATGATGCAATAAATTCAAATGTTAGATGCTTCCAACCAAACAAAAGTGGATCAACTTCCTACACTACTAGAGGAAATTAGGGATTTCAAAAAGCAAAAGCATCATTTGACAACAATCCATAAAGTAAACATTCCCAAGATTCTGCAATGAAGAAGCCACCAGTAGAGAAATTCAAAAATAATGTCTAAATCACTCCAACTAAAATCTTATTTAAATATGCCCTTGTTTTTTTATGAGTTGTCTACAAGAGAGTAAGGAATTTACAAGAATGGGTAAATATATGCCACCTATTGTCCTATAACAATGACACGAGTGATGAATAGATTGTTGGTGTAGCCATTGTGCAATTCAAGGGTATATTAATGTCATGGCTACCAAAAGCCCCAATCTGCAAGGCAAAAGAAATTGGAAATGTTCCGCTAGTAAAAAACAACATTTTAAAGAATCAGATTACATATTTAGATGACCTCAAGAAGACAATACTAACACCATTTGGATGCTAGAAGAAAATACCAAATGACAATGACCTTAGAATGTTTGACATTTGAATTAATTAGCTTAAAAGAATTTAATGAGTCTATGATAGATTGTGAAAATTTAGCTCATATGAGTGGGCATGCAAAAGGTGATGCTATCAAGTTGAACCTCATAACTAGAATTCTGAGTCAAATCCTAGAAAAGGTCCGTGTCATTATTGTAAATGGAAAACTAACATGTTCCTTGTAGATGTTGTTGAGAATATCATAATCTACATTGAAGATTTTTGTATGGATAAGAAAAGGGGGAGAAAAGCATAGTGAATAAAAAGGGGCAAGAAAAGTATGGTGATAAATTATATGTTATCAATTTTAAACATCCATAGCCTCAAAATAAACTATGTTAACTCAATTAAATAACAACAAGATATACAACACGTTTAATTATAAGAGTGAATTTTATCAAATACAAATACCTTCATAAGATATCTAGAGGATGTCATTTTAGCATCTTACTTGGATAATATGATTGATTGGTGATGCCTTTTGTGTTTTCAATCCATATTATAGTTTTCAAAAACAATATGTAATTAATAGAAAATCATGGAATGATGCTTGCCAAAGTTTAAAATGTTCTTGAAAAAGCCTAATGTTGAATTCATCGAGATCATTATCAATGGTGGTAAAGTAAAAGCACAACCTCATATATAACATAAACATATTAATGTTTCCTCATAAATTTGAGTTTCCCAAACAAATACAATCATTCTTAGAGTGTAACAATTCTATTCTTTCATTTTAAAAATATGTTCCCTTAGAAAAAGTGCAACTGCAGAAGCTTCTCAACATTGGATCAAAATGTTTGATGATGAGATAGATTGAATGGTGAAACACCAACATCGTGACTCATACATTTTTATAAAAAAAATTCCATGATTGAGTTGAATCCACATAGGATTCAACTCATCCCAGAGATTCTCGTTAAAAATTGTAAAAATATTGTACATATGTTAAAAAATTGTAAATATATTGTCCCTATGTTGTATGTGGTTAACACTCTATAATAGAAAGAATAAGACACGCCCCCACATGACAAAATTATGTTCCTTTAAGTACTGTAGTACTTTTCTTTTGTAAAAGTGGTAGACCTAGAACATAATGTATGTGGTTAACACTCTATAACAGAAAGAATAAGACAAGCCCCTACATGACTTCCTTTTTAGTATTGTGGTACTTTTTTTTGTAAAAGTGGTAGACCTTCAACATAAGTATGAAAGAACTGCCCCCACTATAAGTATGAACTATGTGTAGTGGCTACAATAAAAGGTGTAATAGAATGGAATGGTTACAGTGATAATATAATGTAAAGATTTGTGATAATGGTTACAGTGGTAATATAATTTACAATGGAGCTAGAAAAAATCAATACCTTTAATTTTTAGATGCTATGGTGATAAAAAAATAGGATGGATGTGTTGCTCATAAAGTATATAGGAAGAAAGAATATACAACTAATACATGCTTGTGAACTGTTATTGTGACCACTTAAGTAAAAATATGGTTCCCTACAAGCATATATAATTAAAATCATGAGTATCTTAAATAATGATCATATTTGAAAGGAAAATTTACACAAAATTGAATAAGTGATGCACACAACACTTCACAAAATAATAAGACTTTCATGAAAGTAGAGAAACATGAAAGAGAACTCGAGGGTCTACCATGGAAAATAATGAACAAGAATATAATGCATTCCTAAGATACATACAAGGAGTAACTAAGAAAATTGCCAAATATTTAAAGGAAAATAGCATTAGTACAATTTTTCTTGCCAACAAACATTATTAAGAAACTCTCAAGATTAGTGAAAGATCCAATTGACTTGAGATTGCAAAAACAATTTTACCAAATTTCATGCTTTTGTGGGAAATTATATGTCGGTGAAATAGGGAGCTCCATCCAAACAAGAATAAAAGAGCCTAGTGCAAACATACTATGACATTACTTGTGAGTTTGCATTGGTAAAGTATTCACACAATACTAAACATCCCCTTAAAAATGACTCAAAATGAAAATCCTAGCCAAAGTCGAAAAGTAGCGAAAAAGGAAACTCGGTGAAGCAATAGAGATTGTAAAACTCAATTTGTCTAAATTAGGATGACGTTTTAAATATTAGTCAAACATAGTTTCCAACTCCCATTAAATAATAAATAAAAGATAATGATTGGTTGGATACATTACAAAATTAATATAGGAAGTCAAACTAATAGCAATATAGCATTGTTTCTATATTTATTAATTAAAGGATGATTAGCTTGCTCTGTTCCCGATGATGAGCCTGAGAAAAGGCTTGAAACATTGACAGTAAAATGCAACATATTATAGCTATTCCATTGTAGAATTCCAATTACTGTATAACTGCAAAATCTCATATAATAGAAATTATAAACTTTATTATCATAGCATTTTACCTAGATTTATTTTAAATTTGAAACCATTATGGTATGCAATCAATTAAGACTTTCCTATGATCTACAACCAAGATAAGTCTTATTCTAAAACCTTCATCACTCTATTTGAAATTATTTATTTGTGTATATATTGCTTTGTATAAAGAAAATATAAGCTAGTGGAGGCCATAATGTCCTCTCATCTTGCAATAAGTATCTCGAAATCCATCACATTAATCAAAAAGTTGGGCAGTCTCTCATAGTGCCTCAATTTTATGATTAACAAAAAAAAACCTGGTAAAAATGGACCTCCACTCCTCTTGGTAATTTTGTTCCTAAGGCCACATGCTTTAAGCTCCTAGTCTTTATCATTAGTATTTCAATACTTAAACCTGTCCATATAAAGTTGCTTGAGTAAGCCATTGTATCCTACATGGAACGGCTTAAAAAAAGAAGCTACATGTTAAGATATATATACTCAAAGTGAATAATAATATATTTTCTATCGTCATCGTCATATATGCATAATATAGATTAAAGGTGTGATAACCTTCTCCTTATCATCGTCACAATAAAATAATTCATAATATGAATATGAATAAAGGGTGTGAAGGTCTCTTCTCTATCGTCATTGTCATCATAAAAATTACATAACATATTTTTAATCAGTCAATATGCATTTAAGCCTTAATACGAATCTACACTCCCATTGGAGTGCACATATAACAAAGTACATGATGTTAAATAAATTTATCAATGTATGTAAAATAAGAATATTGCCCTTTCATAGGGTCATGCGTTGAAGGCATAAAAAGATAATAAACCATAATAATCAACTAACATCATATAATGAACGCACATGTCTATCTATACTTCAAGTGTATGACTTCGTGTCATAATAGAATTTAATTTGTATAGCCCTAATTTCACTCTATACCTCGATGCATACATATACAAACTTGATTTAGTCAACCATACGTGGACCATATAAAAAATAAAATGGATGGAAATATAAAAATCCAAAATGACAAAGCATTATACACCTTGAGCATAGCCCACCTAAATTCTTTTAATTTCAATCCATATAAAAAATAAAATAGACAAAAATGAAATAGAGAACATAGCTCTGCAACGCTTGTTCTCTTGGCACCTTGAAAGGCCTCATCTTGCATGAACACACTCCCCTAACCCAACAACAGTTTATGAACGACAACCTTCTCATGGGTCACCCTTCCGTGTAAGAGGCTCGTGTGATTAGTGATATCCTCTCAACCTTTTCTGAAGCCTTTCGTTTGCCTCTCAACCTAGACAAATCATATATCTTCTTCTTCAATATGCTCCTGATCACTCAAACAAATATCTCTAGAATATTGGGTTTTTCTATTTCGTCCCTTCCATCGAGATATCTAGGAGCCCCTCTCACTGAATCTGCTCTTAAACACACTTCCTAGAAGGACCTCCTAAATAAATTAAGGCGAGGGCTCTCCTCCTGGAACTTCTGCTCTCTAAAACTAGTTGGGCTCCTAGTCTTAATCAAATCCATCCTCCAAACCATGCCTTTATATATTTTTCGATCTTAGTGGCTCTCAAATGGTTGATCAAGTCCATCAGAAATCTTCAGCGCACCTTCCTCTCGATTGGGGACACAAATTCTTCCAAATGGCCCTTGGTCAAATGGGACATCATTTGTCTCCCTAAATAGGTAGGGGGTCTCAGTCTTTGAGGTCCTGCTAAGAACAATGAAATTATGAGTGCCAAAATATGGTGGAATTGGATCACCAAAAATAGCATCCCCTGGGCCCAACTTTGTAACAAAAAGTACGCTTCTAACTGGTCCCCTTAGAATATTATAAGTTATTCTCAGGACATAGAAGTGTCTATCATATGGAATGCGATGAAACTCCAGTGCCACCTAATTCAGCAACACAACTTCTGGGAAATTCATGATGGCTCCTCTACCAACTTCTGAACCAACTCTTGGAACCAACTCCCCAGTTTAGAATCGACCCAAAATATCTAGCATAGGCACACTTCTTTTCATACTCAAAATGATGAAAAATTCAATGCCTTCTCGGATCCGAACAATTAACAAGAGGTTTGTTGTTGGCTCCCCCATAATAGATGGCATCTTGACTTGCAGTAAGCTTCTTCTTAGCAACTCTGGGAGGACCTTCAATAACTATGTTATCAACCAAAATGGAACTTCTCTGTCTGAGTACTGACATCCAATATGTTGGGACACAAAAGAACAAATAGGATTGAAGTAAGCCAAAACACTATAGATGTTCATGACCATTGATACATAAACCCCTGTCCAGCTTAATATATTTTCATTTGGAAATTAGGGATGCACACGCGACTATTTGCATTACAACCTGCGTTTCATACATGACTATTTGCATTGCAACCAACATGTACCTTGAACATGCGACTTGACTTAAAGCAAGGAGCGTGTCATACATGCCTTTCCTATATATATACCCGCGTGTACCTTAATTCAATGTTAAAAAATATAAATCATGATTAGTCGAGGTCAGTTGAGCCTTAATCCATAACTATCTCAACTATCTCAACCATCCTAACCTTTGAAACCACTATATTTCCTCATGTATAAATAGAGGCCTTGGGATGGGGCTAATCAATCATTCTAAGAAGAGCAAATTTATGCTGGTGGTATGCCTTCAGACATCTTGGAGCAGCAGAAATTAGCGTCCTCGGTTTGCAAAGGAGTCCTTGTTTCAGAAGCTGGGTTGTAATCTCCCCATTCTCAGTTTATTAATAGAGAAAGTTCTTCTTCCAATCTTTGTGTTGTTTCATTCTTGTATATGATGAATAATGAGTTTTTTATTTTATTTTATTATGAATATGTATCTCATTAATCATTGACATATATATACAAGATATCGCTGGAAGAATTTGTCTTTTGCAGGTGAATTGGAGAAGCCCTAGAAGCTTTGGAAGAGACTGAAAGAGGAGAAGACCAAGCTTGGATCAACCATCATAAACCGGGTATGCTAAGCTCCCTTCCGATTCCTACTTCATTTTCTAGATAAGTTGATTGTCTGCAAGTGTCTTAGTAAGTTGGTAACCCCATAGACCCTAGGTTACAAGGGTGCATTGTCCTGAACAACGGAACTGGCGACTCGGCTAGGGCGTCCAGCCTGTTGTGGGTCCATTCTTTAGGTTCCCTTACCAGCCTTTGCTTCTTTTTTATTCTGGGTGTGTTTAGTCTTTTTGCCTTTGATTTATAGTTTGTATTGTTCATAACTTTGTTGTTAGTCTTTTTCTTTGAAAAAAACTTTGGCAGCACGCGCGGGTTGTCTGCATAGACACACAACATGATTTGAACCCAAAATCTGACGACAGAATCCAACGACATCCGATGTATCGTATGGATGTGTCGGACAGTAACGATGAAAAGTAGTGAGCTTTTTAAATTATTTTAGCACCGTCGAATTTTCGACACTAGGGCGTAGGATTTCCGACACTAGGGTGTAAGATTTCTGACACTAGGGCTATTCCTACACTAGGGCATAGGATTTTTGACACTTGGGCATAGTATTTCCGACACTAGGGCATAGGATTTTCGACACTAGGGCATAGGATTTCTGACACTAGGGCTATGTCGTCGGATTTCTGACACTAGGGAAAAAAAACAAAAAAAAAATATAAAACCGCAACCGTCCGGACACAATATTTCTTCATGAAACAAAGAACCCAATCAATAATTTCACAACGAAGACGACACAATATACCTCCACATCTGGAGGTCACGCCGAGGAGGTTTGCCGGAGGTCACACAGAGGAGGTTTGCCGGAGGTCACGCAGAGGAGGTCGTTGGAGGTGCTACCAGAGGTCAAGTGTGTTTATGCAGAGGAGGGTTTGCAGTGGTCAGGGTTTGCAGAGGAAGAGGAGGGTTTGCAGTGGTCAGGGTTTGCAGAGGCAGAGGAGGGTTTGGTTTGAAACAATCATTCAAGTCCCTCTACAATGAACTCCCTCATCTGAATTGGTTTGAAACAATCATTTGGGTCCCTCTACAATCAACCATTTTGGGACGAGATGGCTAAGCAAGATGTATTTGATCAGGTATTTTGCTGTAATCGTTTCTCTTTTCTCACCAAATCAATGTCTTGTTTTTTTTTTTCATTTTATTATTCCTTTTATTTTGTTGTAATCGTTTCTCTTTTCTCACAAAATCAATTACTCGTTGTTTGCATATTGTACAGGAGTTTACTTGGAAAATAAATTGGCTGATACACTCACTTGGGGTTTCCAGAATGACGAACTAGAGTTACAACAACGTGCCTGGTAAGAAACCCACCCTCATTTCCAAACTGCATTTCTAGTTTCCTTTCATTTAGACTTTGGTGGAAACATTATTTTTGTCTCCTCTGAGATTGAATCAACTTACGATTCCTTTTTTTTTACATTAACTCACCAATAAGGGCACATGGCCTCTCCAACCCTTGTTGAATAAACAATTAGGAATTCCAATTGTATTTATAAAATACCCAGCTGAGATGTCGTGGAGGAAAGTATCCATATCATATGGGCTTGGAACCCCCATTTTGATTCCAAAAACATTTTTTGCGAGACCAAATCCCATGATTTGGGTATTTTTATGAAAATGTAGATTCCCTTGGGGTGTTTTTCTTTCCATGTGTATGGGTCTGATTTCATTTCTGGTAGCTTTTGAAATGTTGAAAGGAACTTAGAGAAGGAAGAGTCATAGGTGGCTATCTACTAATTGTTTGACAAAAGTCCTCAGCCAAGTACTTGTCCACTAAGTGTTTGACAAAATGCCTAAACCAAAATTTTCATATCTCCCTCATTTGGATTTTGAGGCCGGAAAAAATATACAGGGTTCAACTCAAAGATTCAACTAAGAAATTTCCAGAAATCCTAGTAACCCTGTTTTTTGGTCCATAATCCAGCTAGCAAAGTGTGTTAATTAGGCCCCTTCCAGGTTGGTTTTTTTTTACTTTGAAAGAGACCCATTTGATATGGAGAAGTGAATATTAGTACTATACAGTTCCTTTAGGTTTTCACCCATAAATTTTAAATAAAGACCTTAGATTTTGATTTCATCTCCCTCAGACAAACCTTTATTGTTTACATTCTGGAGGCCAAATCTCACTCAATTTTAGCTCAATTTTCACCAAACAAAAGGAAATGTGTTAATTATACTTGTAATTTATTTATAATGAACTTAGGAAATTTTAGTTTTAGATAATTTGTGAAAGGTATATTAGACAGAACAACTTTCATGCCAAGAGGCATTTTTCCCATTTTGAACCTAGTTTGAGGCCAATTTTTATAAATGATTGGGGGTACACTCGTAAGAACAACTTTCCATCTGAGGCATAGATGAATGTCCCTATGCAAGTGCCATGACTTGAACCACCTTGGAAGCCATTGATAGCAGTTTCTTGGTTCAGTGTGAATTGATAAATTTTGCTTGATTATAATACTGAAAGTTTCTTGGTTTAGTGTGAACTAATAAATTTTTCCTGAAGCGTATGTAGCTAGGTTAAAATCGCTGATAAGTTTATTTTTACTGTGAATTTTTATCATTTAGCCTGGGCATTGACACTAAACCTCTACATCGAATCAACTCCTGGCATCACCTCGTCTTGTGTGTTTGCTCGTCTATGCGGCAGGTTACTAGCTTGCGAGTCTCAAGTTGTGTTGATCCAACCGACCACCTGCAAATTGATCTAGACCTGGAACTGGAACCCATGACTTTTCTTTCTTAGCCACCCTCCTTCCTAATATTTCCAAAGGTTAGAGCATCATCTATGCTCAACCTCATGCTGGAAATTCTGTGTATCCACCCCATTGCAATTATTCTCCTCACTCACTTAGTATGACCCAGATTCATCTCTTTTTACACATAAAAATAAGAGATATATGCAAGGTGCCCATTACATATTTAAAATATATATACCATTTATATTGCATATTTATGTGTGGGTATTTATGGGAAATATAAGTTACATGTGTGAGATTCAACCCATTTTCAGAATCATGCTCAATACCCTGTTGATATCCTCTGTTATGTGGCATATCTGTTCAATATTGCTTGCAGAGAGATTCAATTTTATAACTCGCAGATCTGCTCCATTCTGTAGTGGATTCGTTCAATGTTTGCAGAGAGGTATGATATTCAACGATCGACCTCCCGAGAGTCAAGGAGGTCGAGGAAGGAATAGGTTAGGAAGAGCTTACATGGCAACACATTGTAAAGTTGTATGTTTTATGCAACATTTCACACACCTTCTTTCATCAAATGATCCTGACATACTTTTAGTAGCTCTTCAAGCTCTTGTAGCTCTTGTAAGGATTAACCCTTCCAAGTTACACCTGAGTGGAAAAATGCCAAGAAGTGCAGTGTTGAATCTTCATTTTCTTGCTCTATCACAAGGATGGGGAAGTAAAGAAGAAGGAGTGGGCATGTTCTCATGTGTTGTAGAAAATGGTTGTCATGTAGCAGCAAGCCAATTAGGGTCGAGTTTACATTTTGAATTTTATTATGAATGTGGTCCGGACAATGCAAAAAATTTAAATGCTGCAAGTATGTTAGGTTTAGAAGTAATACACATTCCTAATTTGCATTTACAACCAAAATATCTAGTTCTTCTAAAGGATTTAATTGATAAATATCAGATACCCCGTGAGCTCAAGTTTTCCTTATGGACTCGAATCAGGTATACATGTGCATTTCCTTCTATGAGCACTCGCATGCAGTTCAACTACATTCGAATTTTGGCCTTTACGGTATTGATGCAATCAAGTGACAACCATGAAGAACTAGGGGCATTTTTTTCAAATGATCCTGAGTTTATGACCGATTTGATGAAGGTGTTGCAATCTAAGAAATTTATACCAGATAACATGAGATCAACCGCTATGTAGGATTTAGGATACCAGTTTGCGGTAATTTCTACATCTCATGAGAGGAGTCAGGTGTTAAATGTTCCAAATATTGTTAGCAATGCACCAAATCGTGTGTTTTTATTGAGCTTGTTGCAAAAGGCTGTAATTTCATTAACTACCATGGAAGCATATCCTATTCCATTATTAGAAGGGGCTTTATATTTTTTTCTTGCATATGTAACATCATCCTCAACCTCGCCAAATCCTATGAGATAAAATGGACTGATTCCTCCCCTTCCGCCTTTGTTAAAAGAAACCAATTCTTGTTTAGTTAAAAGTCTCATCTAACAAACACAAATTTGTCGCAGTTTCTGTAGCTGAGCAAATATCATAACACATATTTACAAAAGAAGCCAAGAATAGACACAATATCGGCATGGCTTCATACAAATTTCTCTTTTTGCGGGACATCATAATCTGTGACATAGCCTTCAAGTCATCTGCATTCTTGTCTAGTCTAGAACCTATTGTCGGAGCCTTTAAGTCATCTAGATCCTTCTCTTCATCTTTAGAATATTCAAGTGATTCATGTATTGCCTTTCCTGACAACAATGCAGAATATGGAATGCCTTCAAGTTCCTTTGTCAACTCTTCTTGATATGACCTTTCAATTTCCATTTCCTACAATAATTGATAACTAGGTATCAAACTGATCTATTACTTACTGAAACATCCATTGAAATTGAAAGTAATATTTTGAGTTTAAAAACATAGTAGTTGAGGATTTATTCACAAACATCTTGGTTAAATAAGAATTAACTGCATATAAAATCAATTACCTCTGTACCCCTTTCTATTGTTGCATTGGCTTCATTTCGATAGGCAATAGCATCTACCAGTATTTTTTGGGAATCATTGATAGCCTGAACCTCCATCCCTGTCATAGGTAAAACTTGTTGCTTTGTTGTTGTTTGCAAGTGCTTAAAACTTGTTGCTTTGCTTGTTTCTTTGTTGTTGTTGTTGTTACAAAAATTATTTAATAAACAAATTGCTTGGAGTTGAACAATGCAGAAATGTGTATGTGGAATTACAAAACAATCAAATCATATGGTGGGGACATGAAATAGTCGAGTTACATTACTACTCCATGGGGAAACTGATTTCTCACGGTCTATCATTGGCTTATTACTAATGTAAAATTTACTAACACTACCAAAACCAATTAAGGATCCATGAAACATTTTCAAGTTCCACAAGGTTTAATAGAACCCTTAAGGGGAGATTTTGTAATTAGGAAGAGTCTTAGAAATGTTTATGCATTTATATACATCAATTTTGGATAATGTTGGCTCTCATGGGAATTTTGTTCCCTAGAAGCCCATAAAGGTTTAAATTCATTTGATTATCAGAAGGGTAGCATGGGTTCAAGGGTAGACTACGTGTCAGCTATGAGTACAGAGTATCTAGTAAGGATCTATAGTATTTGGGTATGTGGTAATAAGAATAGGGTATAGTTAAGATAAATTTTGTCAAAAGAGTCAGGCACTATAGAAAAAATGAATTCCTCTTCTATTGAATTTAAATGTTATGTTATTCACTATTAGGAAATGGATATTTTGTTCTGTTAAATTTTAACATTTGTTCTGGTAATATAATGCAGGGGAATAGTCTTTATTGGATTGAAACGCTTTAACAAATCCCTATAATTTTTTCAGCATGCGAGTGGGTAACAAGCTCTTAAGTTCGTTATGCTGCTTGTTTCCTACTTCACCATTTTTTAGAACTATTGTAGGATTATTGGAGTTGCTAATCATGTTATTTTTGGTGCAGGTGATTACATCCCCAACAACAACTTTAACTACAATAACTGTGGAAGCATACAAAAAATTTCCTATTTTCTCTCATTCAGACTGGTCGGGTTAGTTCTTCACTTCTTAGTTGCGTCAATGTTAATATATAACATGCTTCTATGAAATAATTTGTTTATGTCCAGAATTCTATGTTGAAGCGTGATAAGCAATGATGTTCAATTCAAATAAAAGTAAGTGTGTTGAACAAACCATGTTCCATTCAAAGTCAAGCCCACATTTTTGGTAGTGTGAAAAATGGATATCATTCTTGCTTATAGAAACAAAGGTGTTAAGACAGATCAGGTATCCACCTTACTTGTGTAGGTTCTATACAGATAGACAATATCAAATGAAAATGCACTAATGAGCTTGTGGAATGTAGTAAAAAATATGTCATTATAGCAATATTTATTCTTTTAAATTATCTATACGATGTTAGCTTGTGGAAATTTTCCCAGAATATGGTAACAGATGCTTTTTATATGTTCATTCTTCCTTCATTTTTTTCTTTTATAGCTGACTTTTGTTTTTAAAAATTTATTACACGTTCCAGCATTCCAAAATATACACCTGTTGTTGTCCAAAGAAATTTGAAATCCTGCTCTCAGGTATATGCGGTCATTGTTGTACATCAAACCTGATTCATTCTTGGTTCAAATATTCCAATAATTAAAATTTGTTAATTTACTTTTTTCACTGATTTTTGAAATGTGTTTTTGTCTTGGTTTGATTGGTTTTCTATCATATCTTTAATTCTGGTAGGACCTCATTATTGGTGTTAAAATATAGAACTGTAACTTGTATTCACTATTCAATTGGAGTCTTCCATCCACCTATGCAATTTTTGAGTATAGTGATGTAAAGAGAAAGGTTATGAGAACTAGAACTAGAATTAGTCGAGGGTCACACCTGAACCAGAACAGAACTGGGTTGGAGAACCATCATCAAAATCATATACATGAGGATATTGTGGATAATATAACAATCACACCATAAACCTGGACCCATTTTAGAGAGATACATCATAAATATTTGAAATATTTGAAATGTGTAAGAGGTGGTTTCGAAGATTAAACGTTTCGTTCAAGTCCTTCTGGTTTAAAAATTGATTCAATCCATTGGTTGAGTACATAAATGGAACTAAGTGGAGATTTTCCATGTGAGAATTGCAAATGTGAAGACACTGTGCATGATAAGGATGGTACAAATTGCAAAATTACATATGAAGTTACGGAATCTAGAGGACGTAGTCAGTCTAATAGATATCTATATAAAAGAGACAATGAGAAACCTAAAAAACACAGGTCGGGTATGAGTTACAGGGTTCATAGAGATGATGAAAGAACCAAATGTCAAATACTAACTGGAGGTTCTATGGATTGTAGTGAGGATGAGAGGAGAATTGGTTGCAACATGTTAGGATCCATGAGTCATAGACATGACAAAAGAAGTGAATATCACAGGGCAAGTAAAACTGATTCTTACCCGAGAGGATGGAGCAGGTGCAGAGAAGAAATCTTAGATCCAGTCAATTTTAGGAGACATAGAAGCACAAAAAGGATGCATAGCTGAAGAAGCAGGATTAGAAGCAAGCTTAGGACAACATCAAGAAGTAGCAGTGGAAAATCACACTCTATATCCCTTGATAGGTGTTGCGAGAAATGTAATTTAACTTCAAAGTATGATTGTGGCACCAAGCAAGTAGCAAACAAAAGGAACAAGTGGAATTTAGCCTGTAAATCACATGTCTGTCTTGAAAGAAGAAGCACTTATTTCACTAAACATAGTTATTAACTTATTCCCAATGTTGTCTGCGAAACTTAACTTGTTGCTGTAATATCCATTCTTGTAATAGCATGAAGAGGAAGCACGAACATTATTCAAGTGAGTCTGATGAAGGTGATTCACTCAGGAGGAGAAATTATTGTTGATGTACATGGGTGTCATACAAGACCATCTACATGTTCATGTTATGTTTGTAAGGGAATTCCATGTAATGATTCTCAGTTTGGTATGTACGGAATAGTTAGCACCAAATCTAAGACAGGTGCACCCATTAGAGGATGCAGGAAGAGCGCATCAACTTCTCCTTACGCAAATCACTATGTCCAGAATCCAGGTCTTTGTGATACTGGACCGGTAAAAGCACCTTATGACCTTAGGGAAGGTTCTTCAAATATTAATGAGAAAAATGCATTATGGTCAATTTTTACTGGGAAAAGTCAAATTTGTTTATGGACAAACTAAAACTGAAGAATATCAAAACTAGCGGTTGAAACTTAGCTTAAAAAATCCACAAAGTTTAGGGCTGAAGGTGGAATGTATTTTAAAAAATGATCTAAACCTTTCCCTTCTCGATTTTGATGAAGAAATAAATAGAGAAGGCTCATCTCCAACTCGATTATATGGAATGGGTTTTATTCTTCTGGGAAAAAAATAAAGCGAGCTGATCCTAATGGATTTTTGGTTGATACTTCCCGCTTTCACTTTTCAAATTATAGTCCTCCTGTCCTCCACCAAACGAGAAGATTCATTTTTAAATGCAACACATGCATTGACAGTGCTAACTAATTTTAATTTACTAGAAAAAAAATATAAACACAGATTCTGGTACTACCACATCAATATTTCAGGGGAAGTTGGCCTCAGTTTCTAACCAGAATTGCCATTATTCACCTACAAAAGAACCACAGTGTGCAACACTGCAACAGAGTATTCTGGGTACATTAGCCGTCTCAGGTGAGAAAATATTTGGTACATAATTGAAGTCAAATGCACATCATATTGAAAGAATTTCCATTATTCACCTACAAAAGAACAACAGTGTGCAACACTGCAACAGATTAATTTGGGTACATCAGGCATCTCAGGTGAGTAAATATTGGGTACATAATCGAAGTCAAATGCACATCATATTGAAATGTTTTCAATCTAGAAACATTTCTAATTATGTTACTATCTTATTTGTTTACGTGAATACAATTTCCTGGTTTCTGGGCATGCTCTTCCACCAAATCAAGGCAACAATAAGACTTCACATCTCACAAATTTTCCTTTCAATGAGAAAGGTATAGTTCTATGTCCAAAAGGTTTACTATCATGAGGGGAATATTTAAATGTAAATCTTATATAATAAATTTTGAATCTTATTTTTTTCCCAAATGCAATTTAATGAATGTAGATTTCAAAGGATACACATTCCATGATTGTATATTATATGGAGCTAGCAAGAATTGAATTGTATATTATATGGACTTTGCAAATAATTTTATATTCAAGAATTGAATTGTTCCATAGAAAATTCATATTACATTCATCACACTAGATGTGTGTGTGTGTGTGTGAAAGAAAGAGTGAGATAGAGTAGTGGGAAAAAGCAACCAATCGGACAGAGAGAGACGCAATGATTCGAACTAGTTGTGAAGGTGTAGGGGGACAAGGGTTCCATGCACTCTTACATGTTAATATAGATAACAATTTAAAAATTAATCAAGTAGTAATCTAGAAATTAAATTACAATATACCAAAATCAGTCTAAAATAATTAACACTAAGTCTCAAATTAAGAGATCAAAAGTCATCCAACTCTCAAGATCCTATTGAGACAATATTCTTTAGCAGACTAAATTCTATATTGCTAGGTGTGAGATGAAGTATGTAGGAAGAAGTTGTTAATGCATTGTTCCATCCTAAAAATCCCTCCCTGATTTTGTATCAAGTTTTAACCATGCCTCTATTGAGGTTTACAAGGGTGCCTCTATTGAGGCTTACAAAGGTGGAAAATATCAACAAATGTGTTCACAATCAATGGCAGGACTCAGAACTTGGTCAATACAATGATGAAAATGAATTGTTTGTTTGCTTTACAATAGTCTTGTAAAACATGAGTACCAGTAATTTATTTACATAAGCGATTCTGAAAAACTTACTTACAGACCTAACCTTACAACTATAAAAATATTTGGGTGTGAGTAGGCATCAAATAAATGGATCTCAGGATCAGTATCTTGAAATGGAGGGAAAAGTGTTGCCATTTGTGAGTGGCAAGGGTAGTGTACTGCGTATGAATCCTATAACTTATAAGGTTAGATATGCAAAGCCTCTTGTTTTGGAATATTGAAATTTGTAACCTTTGTTTTCTCAATGTTGGTTGTCGGTTTTTTATTAGTACAAAAGTAATGAAGGAATCCTAGTTGCTTCTGCAACTACAAGCCCTCAGCTCTATGATGTAGAAGCCCCAAATCATCAGCATATATGAAGTTGTGAATAATTATATTAAGAAGGCAACAGCCATAATTTGGTCCTATATTGGCTTGGCCATAATCCTCTTTCCAAATTGGGTATAAGCTAAATCAAAGAGGGGAGATGGGACACCTGTATTTCTGTCCAGTGGTGTTGAAAATGTTATCTGTGAGCCTTCTTGTTTTGTGAATCTGCACCATTAGTTGTGTAGAGTGACATGAGAACAATCTGAACCTTGTCTTGAATCCCTAACATGATGCAACCAATCAAATAAAGGTTTACTTGGCATTATGTTAGTTTTCTCAAAGGTCAATGACACAGAAGGCTAGGGCCTTGGTGAACAGATCTCTCTTAAATAATGGCTCCTAACTTGAATCCCATTAATGGCATGATAGCTTTTGCAGAAGCTTGCTTGTCCTTTTCGCCAAAAGATTTATAGTTCAAGAATTGAAACCAGATATCAATACATGTTAAGAATTGGGTTAATTTTTGGAAGAAGAATGTTAGGTAAACTCACCTCCAAAGCATCCACCAACCAAAGAGACAAAAAGTAAACTTTCATTAGCCAATCTTGTCTTCGCCTAAAAAGATAAACATATTCCTTTACAATATTTTTCCATATTTACAGGTTAATTAGCAAGACAAAATAGATACAATTCCAAAAATAAACAGTGTGTGTGATAACTACCTGTCCAAGACCAAATCTACCAAATCCACTTTTGAAAAGCTGCCCCATTGCAGAGGAATGATACTCTAACCCAGGTATATCACATTTTGCAAAGGCTATTGATAAAAAATTTGAAATTAATCCCCATGTTTGTGTATCAATCATATTCAAAATTTTATCTAAAGTTGATTGCTTGACCCTATTAAATTCTCTGCCTAACTAATCTCATGGGATAAAGCTCTTGCAATCTTTTCCTTTTGGATCAGTTGTAGGTTGGAATAAAGATATGATGAGAAGATTCCGAGTTATATTATTAGCACCTTTGTTAAATAGATTCCTTCTGTGTTGAATCATCTTTCAAATGAAGAGACCTACATATCTTTGGTCTTGATAATGTATTAAAACTTAAACACATCCACCAAAATATATCAAAAGACAATGATATCTATAGCATATATCAAAGTAAACTTGCCACTGAATACAATTTTTTATTTATTAATATACAGTATCTCGTCAGTTATCCGACGTTCAATTCCTAGAAGTTGTTGTCGGATTTCATGTCAATCCAATGAAATTGATGTGGCTCTGACGGTAGATTGTCGTAGGAAATCCAACGGCCTTGCCATAGGAAATACGATGGCCTTTCCGTAGGAAATCCGACGGCCTTGCCATAGGAAATCCAACGGTCGTGCCGTAGGAAATCTGACGACCTTGCTGTAGGAAATCTGACGGCCTTGCAATAGGAAATCTGACAGCCTCAGCTTGGCTGTCGACTATCTGAAGTTACGCCACCGATGACAAAAAAAATTGAGGGTGTCAAATACCCAACTTGTTAGTGTCGAATTTCAGACATGGTAGCCGTTGGATTTTGGCCTCAAATTCTGTTGTGACAGCACAGGGGCTTCACTTATTAACCAATATCCTATCACGTTAGTCCATATTGTGGGTTTTAAAATTATCAAAAATTGAATCAATATATTGCAGGTATTGGGGGGGATGAGGGGTATAAGGTGGGGGTGGGTAGGGTGGTTTATAAGGATTGAGGTATAAAAAGGGGTGGGGAGGAGGTTTTAAGTATTGGGAGGGGGTTTCAAC
>LPNX010845047.1:6341-78650 GCA_001517045.1 Pseudotsuga menziesii
TCGGCATCAGTTCTTAGCTGATTCCCTAGCTGTTAGTAACCGCTCGAACCCACAGGAATCACATAGGTTAGCGGTTTTGGGGCCTTAAGGCCTAATTGGAAGAGGACATTACAGTCCTCCCCGCTCGAGATTGCTTGTCCTCAAGCAACTTCAAATTGGGATGCTGCAATACCTGTTCACCTTCCCAGGTGGCATCTTCTGGCGGTAGTTCCTTCCATTGAACTAAGTATTCCATGATTACCCTGTTCTTGAGCTTCCTCTCTCTAGTATGAATGGTTTGTTCGGGAATCAGTATCAGCAGTCCTTCATCATCTAAAGGAGGCAATTCGGTGGATGGAGCAATGTGTTGCCCAAGGGTCTTCTTTAGGCTAGATACATGGAACACGTTGTGAATTTTGCTTTCCTGAGGAAGTTCTAGCTCATATGCCACCTCTTCCACTTTCCGGATTATTTTGTAGGGTCCATAGAAGCGGGGTTTCAAATTCTCTCCTCCTTTCTTCTTAAGTGAGGACTGTCTGTAGGGCTGGAGCCTTAAGTATACTAAATCCCCTACCTCGAAGCTCCGTTCAATCCTGTGTTTGTCGGCATACATCTTCTGTTGATTCTGGGCTGTTTGTAAATTCTCCTTTAGTATTTTCAGTATGTCCTGATTGTCCTGTATCCAATCCTTAGCCTTAGGAGCCCTACTGTCTCTGAATGCCAAATCTGCATAGTCCAAGGCCTCGTATCCATATAATGCCTTAAAATGAGTCATCCTAATAGACATGTGATAAGTAGTGTTGTAGCAATACTCCCCTAGGTGTAGCCATTTGATCCAGGTCTGCTGCTGTGCTGCTACATAATTCCTTAGATACCCTTCGATCCATTTGTTGACTATTTCTATTTTTCTGTCACTCTCGGGGTGATAACTTGTACTAGTAGCCAGTTCAGTCCCCACCAACCTGAACAGTTCCTGCCAGAAGGAACCCGTGAACCTGCTATCCCGATCACTGACAATGGTCTTAGGAAACTCGTGTAACCTGAAAACCTCTCTGAAAAATAACTCCGCTACTTGAGATGCCGAGTAGTCTGATGGTATCGAGAAGAAATGTGCAAATTTGGTCAGTCTGTCAACTACTACATATAAACAATCCCGCCCTTGGACCTTGGGCAAGCCTGTAATGAAGTCCATGGAGATGGTCTCCCACTTATGTTCTGGAATCAGCAGTGGCTGAAGTAACCCTGCGGGGTGGGTGTTCTCAATCTTGTTCTGTTGACAGATGCTACATTCCCGGACATGCTGCATAATCTCCCCCTTGAGGCCCTTCCAAGAGAACCTCTCTCTGATCTGCCTGTAAGTCTTTAAGAAACCTTGATGCCTTGATAAAGGAGAATCGTGGGCTGCCTGAATGATCTTCTTCCTCAATGTGGATTATGGAACGAGGTATATTCTATCCTTGTAATAGATGATGTCATCCACAATCCTGTACCTGTCATCCTGAATTTTCCCGTCCAATAATTCGCAAGCGAATTTATTTTTGGAGTATTCCAGTAAGAGAAGTGCCCTCCAATCTGTGGATATACTACTGAGAGATAATGGGGATGGACTCCTATATAATGCATCAGCTACTACATTATTCTTACCTTTCACATACTCGATCTCGAAATCATTGGCTTGTACCTTGCTGACCCATTTCTGCTGTCGCTCATTCAGTTCCTTCTGTTCCAAGAAATACTTGAGGCTGTTATGATCAGTTTTGATTTTGAACTTACTTCCCACCAGGTACTATCTAAATTTTGTGAGAGCATGCAAGATGGCCAGCATCTCCTTGTCATATATGGAGTAATGGCGCTCGTAGTTCTTCAGTTTACGGCGCTCGTAGTTCTTCAGTTTACGGCTCTCAAATGCAATAGGGTGATGGTTCTTAAAGGCTTTTGGGTGCCACTCTTTCATGGTTTTTCCAAAAAACCTCTCCTCCTATTGCTTCTTCTGAACCCCATCGCTCCTTTATCCCATATGAAGGCTGCGAAGGGACATTTATCCAGGAGGTGACCCATGGATTCATCCTCTTGATAACATAGACAACATTGAGAGTGTCCCTGAATACCATGCCTTCTTAGGTTTTCAATGGTCAGGATTCTTCCTCTAACCACCAGCCACACAAAAAGCGCCACCTTGGGCCACAGGTTTGAAGAACATATCTTCTTCTAGGTTCCATCAGCCTTCATTTGGTTTCCCAGCCTGATATCATAAGATTCCTTTATGCTAAGGGGTCCCCTATTCGTATATCCCCATCTTAGTATATACAAGCCTTCCTTAAACCTAACGAAGCGTGTGAGCATTTCCTCCTGGAAAGCCCCCCAATCCTCATCACTTGTAAGCTCTGGTTTTTCCTGAAAATCCCACTATTGCTGATTTTCTAGATTTCTAATCATCCAAAATTAGCTCACCTTAACCTTTCCCTCCTCGAGGGACTTCTCCTTAATATGTAACCATCACGGGTCTCTCCCTAGGATGGGTAACTGATTCCGTGAATCATCGCAGAATTTTGCATTACTACCATCTCAGATCTCCCATAAGCTATGGTTTTATACAATATTACTTCCAGTCATCGCTTTCATCCATATGGGGGATCCACTTAGTGCCTCGTTGAATCTAACCAATTGATGGATGGGCCTATCACGAGCATATTTAATGTGCCAAAACTTGGCCCAAGGGTTAGATGTATGATTTTCTCATCACCACTAGACTTTTTCTCCCTGGATCTCGGCCATAATTTCAGGATCCCTGAGCCCTAGTCCTCCCTTCTCCTTAGGATGAAAAATATCTTCCTAGCTAACCAGGGAAAATTTGGCTTTTGCATCTCTGCTACCCCACAAAAATTTCCACCGCAAACTTCATATTTCCTTGAGGACAGACTTAGGTGCGAAAGAGAATAGAGAAAAGGTAGATGGGCATAGCCTGCATGACAGTTTTAACTAGGATAAGCCTCCTAGGAAAGTTTAAGGGTCAAAGAGCCCAGCTTGAGAGCTTCTGCTTCATTTTATCTAAGAGTTCCTGCCCCCAAGGGGTATTCCCAGATACTTAGATGACATAGATCCTTTTGAGAAACCTAGGATTCGAATGATGTTCCTCTGAGTGGCTGGGGTAGTGTTTATAAAAAATACTTGTGATTTATTCGGATTGACATCCAAGCCATAAGCCTTAGAAAAAAGTTTCAGGCTTTTTTTGAAGCTTTGTGCTTCTTGGACTGAAGGGTGACCCATGAGCATGGTCTCATCTACAAATTGCTGGTGGGTCTGAGGGGTCATTCCATCATGGAATCTTATCCCCCTCAACTCTCCTCTCTCTTCTTGAGTAAGGATAAGGCGACTCAGACCTTCAGCCATAAGAATGAAGAGGAAAGGGGACAAAGGATCACCTTGTCTGATACCCCGAGATGGCTAGAAGACACTAGCTAGCGACCCATTAAGAAGGATGTTGAAGAAAATAGTTCTGACCAAACTCACAACCCATTCCACCCAGCCCTGGAAAAAGCCATAGGCCTCCAACATTTTATCCATAAACTGCCAACTCAATTTATCATAATCCTTTGCTCTTTCTAGCTTAATCATCATACCTGGTCACCTCATGCTTTTTAGCGAGTGTAGGACCTCATGGACAAGAATGACACCATCCAAAATATTCTTTCCTTCCACAAAACCTGACTTTTCAGGGCTTATGAGCTTGGGAAGGAGAGGTTTTAGACGATTAGCTATTACCTTGGAGATGATCTTATAGATCACATTGTATAAGGCTATTGGCCGGAATTTGTCTAGACTATCAGCCCCTGCTTCCTTGGGGATTAAGGTCAGGAAGGTTGCATTGAAAGCTTTAAGGACTCCCCTCTTGTTTCTGGATTCCTCAATGATCTCAAGAACTTGCTCTTTGATAAGATCCCAGAAGTAGTGGAAAAAATTGTAGGTGAAACCATCCAGGACCGGAGCTTTCCCGAGGGCCATTTGATTGACTACTTCCTTGACCTCCTGCATGATCACCGGTTTGGTCAACATCTTGTTTTTTTCTCTCATGACTGCCCTTGGGATTAGGCAGGTGATTTTATCTATGTCCCTGCCTCTGTCCCCTCCATCCTCGCCGAGGATCTCAGAGAAGTGCTGAGTGAGCTATGCCTCTATCTCCCTTCTGTTTTCCACTCGAATGCCATCCCTTTTCCTAAGCTTTTGGATTCTAGAGCTACTTCTGTTCTGAACCACCAAGTTATGGAAAAACTTGGTGTTTCTTTCTCCCTCTTGCAGCCATTTAACCCTAGCTTTTTGTTTCCAGAATATCTCTTCCTGCATTTCCCTTGCCTCTATTTGACTCAGAAGGTCTTTCTCTTTGACCTTCATGTCCTTGTCCCAACCTTCTTCCATGAATTTTCTGTTGATGAGGTCCAACTCACTTAACAACCTTTTTTAATCCTCAAAGATATTCCCAAATTCTTCCCTGTTCCACATGCGGATTTTAGCTTTCATAGTCTTAAGTTTTTGCTGAAAGCGGTACATAACCATTCCTGGAGGGGGGACCATCTCCTGCCATAACTAATTGAGAAGTTCCTTGAAATCCTTGTGTTCCAATGAGAACTTCTCAAATTTGAACGGCTTGCCCATAGAGGAGCTTGACCAATCCCAGGAAAGGAAAATGGGCCAATGATTAGAGCCTGCTGCAGGGAGAACATCAACCACAATTTCCTCTGTGCTATGAATAATGTTCTCCTAAACCAAGAATTGATCAAGGCGAGAGGCCACTAGGTGTTCCCCACCCCTCTTATTGTTCCAAGTATACCAACCAGTACCCGTCACTAGATCCACCAAGGGACTTTGAGCCAGAAAATCGTAGAAGGATTCTTGATATTTGTCTAGGGTTATTCTGCCACCCTTCTTCTCCCCTAGGTTGGAAATAAGATTGAAGTCCCCTCCTATCACCCAATTTCCAGCCTTAGTTTGGCCCTTGAGCCAGCTGAGGAAATCAATGAAGGCCTGTTTCTCAGGGAAGCTGTTGGGGCCATAGACATTCCACAGGGAACCCTTCACTCCTGAGACCAAGATGTGGAAATATTCCATAAGAGTAAACTTATTTTCTCACCATTCAGAGAGTTCTACAATCCTTGGTTACCAGAGAATTGCAACTCCACCTGCTTGCCCCACAGCATATAGGGCCATTAGATGTCTGCCTTTCCAGATTTTGTCTCTAATTTTCTCCAAGCCCTTAAGACTACACTTAGTTTCTTGGAGGAAAAGGATATCCGGGTTTTCCTGCTTTATTTTCCTGTTTAGGGTTTTCCACTTCCTAGGGTTGCTACACCCCCTTATATTCCAAGATATGAGCTTCATTGACAAACCTTGTTAACTTCAGAGAAGGTCACCTTGATCGTTGGATATTGTCCTGACTCAATGAGTTTAACACCTACCACTGCAATACGTTGTTTTTTCATCTTTCATCCCCTTCATAACTCCTCTTCCGAAGATTTCCTCTTGCTACCTTTTTGTGGATTTGGGTCATTCCGCAGGCTCTCATGGGAACCAGTTCTAATGATTACTTCCTGAAGAAGTTCGATTTGGCATCGAGACACATACCCCTGTCCCTTCTTCCCACATTCTTCCTCAATTGCGTCCAGATCTAGCTCACCCAGTTCCATTTCCTCGCCCTCTTCCTCCATAGTCATGTCCATCTGCTACACTTCCTCCACCTCTGGGGCCTTGGCCTGTCCTTCTTGTTGCACTACTACGGTTCTTTCCTTAGAGCTATCTCTTTCCTCCATCTCCCTCCCTAGCACCTCAAAGGGGTTTGGATCGCTACATCTTTGTCACCTGCTCCTTCTTTGTATTGGATGTCCCACCGCCCCTACTTCTTTGTCTGTTTTTTACTTGTGTGAACCCATCCTTTTCTACCTCCTTTTCCTGATTGTGGTTAGAGGACCCAACCCCAGGGATTAGTTTGGGACAGTTCCTCCCTAGATGACCATAGTCGTGGAAGTGCCTACACCAAAAGGGGAGTTGCTCATAGTCAATGGGCTGAATCCATTCCTTATCTTCCCAGTTCAAACTGATTGCTTCCGGGAGTTCCTTGGAAAGGTCCATATAGACACAGATCCAAGAAAAAAAGGTGTATCGCTAGAACTTGCTTTTTTGAGATACTTTTATGAATTCCCCAAGGTTGTTCCCTATGTCCTTCAACGTGTCCAGATACCAGTATTCACCTGGAAGTGAGAAAAGGCAAATCCAAACTGGGGCAATCGTCATGTCTTCCATTTCTGGGTTAAAACGTTCTTTCCATGGATGTAGGTATAATCCAGATGAAAAGAAAAAATACGAGCCTCCCTCCATGATTCTATCTCTGTCTTCTTGGTTGAAAAAGATGATAGTAAAGAAACCCTTAGAACCCAGTGGTAGATCATAATGGCCTTTAGGGTTCCACACACTATTTATCCATTTAACTAGATCTTTTTCCTTTGGCCAGATCCCCACAAATTTTTCGATGAGGGCCTTCTCCTTCCAAATTTCAATCTTACCTCTAACCATCTCCAATCTGATTTGGATCGCCGATATAGCGGATGATTTTGGAAAACAACTCGCCAAGCCATACTTCTTTTCTGACCCAATGCCTGCCTGCCTCCCGCCACCGTCTCCACCACCATCCTGCCGCTCGCTTCCTTTTCCGGCTTCCTCCTCCATCGAGTAGAGACCTTGAGGCCCCATGGTCGCCATGAACCTCCTCGGGGGGCCCAAACACCCTCCTGATCAGCTGCCTACATGCAGACCCACGCGGCCTAGCCCCCTTCCGCTTGGCCTGCACACCTAACCCTAGAATTCGCCTTCCTCTACTCTCCGTTTCAGTTCACCATCATCATCATCACTAAAAAATATAAAGCACCAAATTTCTTAACATATTAACATAATATCTATTTTTTTTTAGGCATATGCATTTGTATTATAATACTTATTCTTAGTATATCGAGGTAAAATATATTTCATTTTTATGATCTTTTTATAAAGGTTTATTAAAAAGGCTGAGCACACCAAGGTTAAATATATTTAATTTTTATGATCTTTGTAAGTAATCACATTGTGTTATTATTATTATTATTTTTCACAGTTTATGAGATGGGGCACAATTATAGAGGGATGGTCCACCTATCAAGTCAACACAAAAACCAAGATTACAATATACCAAAGGCTAGCAAAAAATAATCATGTGTTTACTATATTACAAAGATTTCATAATTCTAAACTAACCAGTACACTGTCCTCATTTAGACTATGTTATTGTATCTTCTCATGATATTAATCTATTTGTATTGGTATTATTAATACTTATACTTAGCATAAATATATTCTATTTTTATAATTTTTTTAAACAATCACAACGGGTTAGTATATCTTCTCATGATCATATTGATCTATGTGGTTTAGCTTAGCTTGTTTGTACTTTTGAATGGTAGGAAGTTCATCTTAATTGATTTGTATTTTTGAATCATTTGAAGTTGAGTTTTATTTGTTTATACTTTTGATTATGTTAAGGCTTTTACTTAAATAATTGAAAATGAGAGTCATGAAAAATGTTGAAGGTGGGAGCCATTTGTACGAGTCTTCACATTTTAAAAACATGATTGTAAGTATATGATTTTTTTATTTTATTTAATTTTTTATTAAAATACAAAAAATAAATAAATAACTATCGTCATTATAAAATGTATAAAAATATTTAAAAAATGCTTATAGGTATATGATTCTTTCACTTTATTTAAATGTTTATTAAAATAACTAAATAACTACCTATCTAAAACCATTACAAACTGTATAAATATATTAAATATTTGTTATTACCATATCTAAAACCATTACAAAGTCTATAAATATATTAAATATTAGTTATTACCATTTTGAATGTAATAGGCCGTATGATTAAAAGCAAAACAAATCCATATAATACCATTACAAGGTACACAAAAATATAAAATATTTGTTATGACCATTTTGAATATGATAATCCCGTCATTTAAAAAATAAAACCATGTAATACCCCTCCAAGGTGCACACAAATATTAAATATTTGTTATGAACATTTTGAATGTGATAGGTCCCTCATTAAAAAAACATGTTTACGAAGTTTCTACATTTCTCATCGCACATATTAATTTATAATGTCAATTTGTGGGCGCTCTCGTTCAACAAGTGCACGATGGAGATCAGTCATGGACGTCGATCTCATGAAGCCTCTTGGTCTTCTGAGCCTCTCCATGGTGCAATTGAGGCTATGGACATCAGTAGTGTAGAGCATCACACTGCTGAGATATTTATAGAAGATGTAATACACAAAAATAATTGTTAATTATTTATTATTTTAAATATTTATTTTTTATATTTTGACAATAAAGTCAAAATGAATGTAAATGGACTATCATTATGACAGCCCCAAAAATTCCATTAAAAAAAAATATTCATGCACTATCAAAACAACTTATAAAATTTATACAACCATGTAAACTGCTGCGAGTTGAGAGCAACTATGGTGATGTACCTATAACATTGTTAATTACTTACGGCACACACATGTATGTAATCATAATCCATAGCCAAATCTTTCATACATTTATCCTTCGTATCTATTCTTTAGGGTTTAGCCTTTCTTGGAAAACATGACATTCCTACCTTTTTTTTTTCCTCGGAAAAAATTCGTAATTTTATTACAATAATGAACAAAATTACAGCTGTACATGTAATAGGATCAAACAATGATCCCTACATTGTCACATATTATCTTTCTCAGACGATCAAAGCCAAATAAGGAAAATTTACAAAAATCCCCACCTGTAATAGCATCTGGACTATATGTCCAGTTCAAATTGCTGTCAAGTACCCCGACTTACAGCACAAATAGAGCCAACGCTCATTGATGAAAACTGAAAACAGCCGTAGCTTAACAGCACGATATTAGGAACCTGTAGCTTATGCAGTCCTTTTAATATTTCTATAAACAGTGCAAACATTGCCAAAAAGTTCAATGAAACGATCGTAGCAACAACACGATACAATAGGAACCATAAATCCTGTAGATATATCCGCGCTGATATGCCTTCCATATTATATTGTTCTATATACACAGTATCATAAAAACCATGTATCGAAGAGCAGTCTGTTGATTGTTACAGACTTTTCCAATACAATCGTTATATAGTCCTCTGTACAATATTTAAAAACTGTAAAGAAAAGCATACCAGCTTCAAAAAATAAAGATCCATACCCAAAAAAACAGTGTAGTATTCTGCGCACAAAACCTCTAAACAAAGATCAATGCTGTATCAGAACTGGTTCGAAAAATGGCCGATGATAATAGCTGGATGAACCCACACGAGAGTGTTCAGTTATCTTCCATATGCCAAAGTCTATATGCTGCTGCGACGCTTCCTTGGATAGCTGATCAACCACCCCATTCCGTTCCCTATAAACGTGTGTAAAAGATATATAATTAAACTATTGTTTTAATAGGAACACCTCCTCCAGAATAGGTAAAAGTAATACCACATGACACTGAATAACCTCTTTAGCCCATTCAATAACAAGCAAAGAGTCACCATAAACCTGTAAAGACATACAACCCTGTTCCAATGCAAATAAAAAAAGAAGCATGAGTGTCATTAATTCAACATAGTTGTTTGTTCCCCTCCCTAAGCCAACCGAGAAGTGAAAATAATGTGATTCAGATTTGTATAGGACTCCACTCCCACCACATATCAACTGCCGATCTTGAGAAGCTCCATCGAAGAAACCCCATGGGAGGGTTTTGTCAATCAGTTCCTCCTGCACATTCCTAATCTTGAGGATCTTCTCAGGTTCCTTGAAATGTTGAAAAATTGCAACAATTTGAGCCACCACTGACTCCATCGGAATTTTACAGTCCTGAAATATAATCTTGTTGCGTGTAATCCAAATCCCCCAAGCAAAAAAATATGGAACAACACGGAGAGATTTTTGACTTGACCACCAGCTTTGAAATGCTTGGAGAGCAGAATCACCCTGCCACCCCCCAATGAAACCCATCTGTTTTCCAATCTTAGACCAAACAGTTTGAGAATAACTACAATGAACAAAAAGATGTTGAATCGTTTCCTCATCCTTCCGACACAAAACACAAAATCCTGGACCTTCAAGAAATATTTTTTGCAAAATGTCCCATGTTGGTGCTTATTTTCCAAAATAGCCCAAAAAAGTAACTTGGCCTTACCCAGACACTTTAGCTTCCACAGCTGTTTCCACCACCAAACCAAATCACGATTATTAACCAACACATTGAGCTGAATATAACCATGTTTAGGGGAATAAATCCCTGAAGGATGATGGTCCCAAACCAATTGATCTTCCCGATTAGTCAATCTGATATTTGTAAACCTTAACTGCCTTAAATAATCCTCCCATACAATCTGCATATCATTCTGAATATCAAGTCTCTGAGCACTGATCCAGCCTTGCTGCCATAAAGAAGAATTTTCCTGATCCTCAATATCCACAAGAAAAAAACATCCTCTTGCTGCCAAGTGTAATCTCAGCTCCACAGGAAGAACATGAGCCCTCCCACAACCAACCCAAGGATCAATCCCAATACGAACCATACGCCCATTACCTATTCTCCACACCAAACCAGAACCAACCAGATCAAAATGCTTTACCACCGCTTTCCAAACCACTGAGCAATTTGTCCGAAATTTGTTCGCCAACCAAATCCATTCAATGATAGTCAAAGGAGCAATATATTTATGATACACCACACGAGTCCAGAGACTTTGTGTATGTATAAGTCTCCAAGATACTTTTGCTTCTAATGCTTTTGCAAATAGGAAAATATTCTTTAACCCCCAACCTCCCAAAGCTTTTGGAACAACAATTTTCTCCCACCTCACCCACACCATAGACCTATGTACATTCTTACCTCTCCACAAAAAGGAAAAACATAGCCTCCGAATCTGTTCTAGGATCCCCTTAGGCACCCATGCAAGAGACATCCAGTAGACTGGTATCCCTTCCAAAACAGATTTTACCAAAACCAGTCTCCCGGCCCTAGAGAGCCATTTTGACTCCAACTTTGAAGTCTTTTTTCCAATTTTGTCAATAACCACTGCCAATCTGCCTTCAGGTAAGAATTCGGTTTAAAAAAAAACCCCAAGTACTTAATCCCAGCATCCAGCTCCATAATTCGAAAAGGTAAAAGAAGAGCAATTCGGTGTGTTTCCTGCTCATTTAAGTTCGAGCATGATATAGTGGACTTTTCAATATTTACCACCATACCCGCAGAAGCTTGTACAAGAGTTAGTCCTTCAGCCACTTTAACCATATCCTGTCTCGACCCATTAGTGAAAATCAAGATATCGTCAACAAAAAGGAGATGTGTTATATACAATACCTGGGAAATGGAAATTCCACGGAAAGTCCCTTCCGCTTTAGAAGCCAACATAAGGCGGCTGAGACCTTCAGCAACAAGAAGAAACAACAGAGGCGAAAGAGGACACCCTTGTCGAAGACCCCTTCCCGCATGGAAGAAAGCACTAGCAGCTCCATTGATGAGGACTGCAAAACTGACCGTACTGATACAAGCCATAATCCATCTTACAAAGTCATAACAGAATCCCAGATGGGTAAGCAGCATCCTAAGGTAAAGCCAACTGACCCGATCATAAGCCTTTGATAGATCAATCTTGATTACTGCTCCTTTCTGTTTCTGAACTTTCAAAGAATGCAGACCTTCCTGAGAAACTCCAATGGCCTCATGAATTTGGCGTCCCCCCAGGAACTCAAATTGCTCACTAGATATATGTTGGGACAAAACCGATTTGAGTCTCATGGCAATTACCTTAGAAATGATCTTATATAAACAGTTGCACAATGACATAGGCCTGTAATCCTCAAAACTAGTAGGTTTATCCACTTTTGGAATAAGAGCAATAAAAGTAGTATTGAACGGACCATGAATAAACCCAGCTTTACGTGATTCCTCAACAACTGACAAGAGCTCCTCCCTGAAGAAATCAAAAAAACCCAAGAAGAAATCAACAGTCCAACCATCAGGTCCTGGACTTTTATCTTTTTGAAACGAGTGTAGAACCCGAGACATCTCCTCCATCGAAACTTCCCCCATCAACATCCTGTTTTCTTCCTCATCCACAAAGCGAGGAAAAAGTTGTGTCACCCGAAGTACCTCAGCAATATTAGCTCCGGGAAGTGCAGAGAATAAATCCCCAAAATACCTCACACCCATATCTGCTAGTCCATCGAAGCTAGACACCGGTTCCCCTTCTGCCGAAGACAACTCCCAAATAGTATTGGTAAATTTTATCCCCTTTGCAAAAGCTTGAAATTTTTTTGTATTCTCATCACCACACTGAAGCCAGATTGCTCTGCTCTTCAACCTCCACATTTCTTCTCGCTCACAAAGAATCACATTCCGCTTCTTTTCCAAAGAAAGGAGGTCAGCCTTAGACTGTTCATTCAAGAACCCCATTCCCGGATAGTGAAACAAACTGTCAATAGCCAGCTCACAGTCCCTCAATTTCTTATCATCAGTCACCCTCTTAGCATGAGCCCATACGATAGTAGCCTCTTTGATACATTTTAAATTTTGGTAAAAATGTACCCCCGCATGCTCCAGAGATGTTTGTGGACGATGATTCCACATCTTCTTAACCAAAGAAAGAAAACCCTCATCCTTCATCCAGCTGGAGTTAAATTTAAAAGGGATTGGGGGCTTCCTCCGACATCCCTGCAACTCCATAAAAATGGGGCAGTGATCAGAAATCCCTCCTGTCCCCACCCACTGCCGAACAAGATCCACCCCAAGAGCCAATGATTCAGCCACCAAGAACCTGTCCAATCTCTTGGCTACCCTTTGATCCCCTGCTCTCTTATTTCTCCAGGTAGGGACAATCTTTGGCGGAAGTATGTCCAAAAGATCCTTTCTCGCAAAAGCTTGAATGAAAAAGTTGGCCAAAACATCTGGAGCAGCTCTAGGCCCCCAGACCTCAGTTGATCCCAGAGTAAGATTAAAATCTCCCCCCAAAATAACATCAGTGTTTTCAAAAACATCCAAATTTAACAAAGTATCCCAAAAGTTATCTCTGTTCAAATAAGGCCCATAGATGTTAAGAATCGTGAAATCCTTCCCAAGCTTAGAGTCCCACACCACCAAACCCACACCAGAAGAAATGCCCCAAGAACAGTCACACCTACAGCTTTGAACCTTCCACCCCGAGGCCAAACCTCCAGAGCGGCCCCTTGCATCCACTGCCACAAACCTCCAGCCAGGAAGCAATGTTTCTAAAACCCTTACAACCACTTCACTACACCCCAAAGTTTCCTGTAACAGTATAACATCCGGCTGATTTAACTCCACCAACCTTCGAAGAGACGATTTTTTAAGGGGACTCGCCAACCCCCGACAATTAAAGGACATCACTTTCATAAGGGAGACCCCTCCCGGGATTTCACTGCTCTAAGTGCCCATTCAATTGAAGATTGAGTCCCCATCCCTAAATCCACCTTTTCCCGATCTTGTGCTTTTGACAAAAAGGATTTTCGACCACGGCCTTTCCCCCCCACATGCAAGGACAAATCAGGAAGACCTTTCCCCCCCGACCCCTCAAAGGATATCTCCCGACTTCTTAGGGCATATCTAATACTGCTTCCCTCAGAACTGGTAGAGAGAGTAGATACAATAGAAGGGGAAAAAACATAATCAGATGACGGCATTGGACACAGAACAACCGGGCAGTGGAAAACCGGGGTGGCTAAAGGAGAACCATTAGATAAACCCCCCCCCCATAACATCAGAGACAGTAAAAAGAGAAACAACAGGAGAAGGGCTTAAAGACTTACCCAAAGGATTCGAAGATGAACCCCCTCGAGTAATGGCCTGCACTGAAGACTTCTCGATGCCATCCTGAGATGAAGTATCCAAATCTTTTGCCCCGTCTCCCATTCTATCATCAAACAAAAACCCAGAGGCCTTCTTGCCAGTGATCGCTCCGTACAAAGGCATGTCTGATGAAAAAGGTGATAATCTGGAAGCAATCTGTACCTCAGGTTCAGTGACCACCGTCCTGCCATATAAAGGCCCAGTAATCCTTGCCCCCACAGCATTAGAAACCCCCATCTCCTTAGGAACATCCAACCCATCCAAATCACTATCAATCAGCGGTTTTCCGGTCCTAAAAGGAAGCGAACAACTAGCCACCAAATGACCATAAGCATGACAATGGTGACATCTAAACGACACACCCACATAGTCAAGAATTTGAACAAAATCTCCATCCTTGGATTGAACAGTAATCTCAGAGGAAAGTCCCATACGTAGGTCTATCTTAACCATAATTTTGGCCACCGAATACTTCCCAGTTTCCATAAATGATAAATCAGCGCACACATATTCCCCCAAAAAATTCCCAATTTCAACAAAGCGTTTCTCGTTCCATAAATGCATAGGAAAACCTGGCAGTTTTACCCACAGTGGCTCTTGAGTAATCTTTTCTTTTTGAGAGTCAAAAAATGGAGTCCAACGTTTCAAGACTATTGTAACCCCATGCATAGTCCACGGCCTCCCCAGGACAGCAGCAACCTCCTCATTGCTGTGCATAATAAAAGAAAACCAACCTTTGGTCAAAACCCGAACCGCAAGGGCTGAATCCATCAAATGTTTCCAATGTTCGACCGCCCACCTCCGAAGAAATCCACTGCCAAAACGTTTTCCCCAAACATGCCCAACAACCGCTGTCATGGACATATCTTCTGCCTCGTCCATCGTAACATCTACCCCCAGCACCAACTTATCCCTTCGCTTCCGATTTTTTACAGTCTTTGTACCTTTTGTATTTCCAGCCTTCGCTGACCCCCCTTGCTTCGGTGCTAAGATAGATTCCGCCTCCGGATACACTTCATGGCTGCCCAGAGCAGCCACTGCTTGTCCCGTCACTAGACCACTGGAGGAAATGGCCACCCTAGGAAACTCCCCACCTTCAGTACCCTGACCAGTAGCAGACCCCCGACCAGCAGCAGACCCCCGACCAGCCTCAGACACAACCAAAGCCCCCACCGATAAGGAGTCAATTTCGCCCACCAAACCCTGATGCTACAAACCATCACCAATAACAGGGGAACAAACTTCAACTGGGAGCTCCGTAGAAAATGTAGGAAAGGTCGTAAAAAAACCTGTCTGTGGGGAAAGAGAACGACCAAGAAGACCAGCTAGGTCGTTCTGATCCATAGTCAAACCCTCTGCGTTCTTGAAATCCGACGCCAATCCCTCCAAACCCATAGAAAAAGACGATGGAATAGGGTTTGAAAACCTAGCAAAATCATTACCTTCCAGCCCCACATCATCCACGGGCCCAGTGTAAACCCCTGGCCCCCTCTCTGACAGCAGAGGTCCAGATGTCCCTTGCCAATCCATAGCCCCAGAAAAACCACCTACAACAAAAATTCCTCTTTCATAATCCCTATCCGAGGTGTAATCCACGTCCTCCTCCATACCTTCCCACCTAACCACCCCAAAACCAATCAAGCCGCTAACCCAAACCCCAAAAAATCCAAATAACTCCAAACCGCCAAAAAAACAGACCCACAAGACGCCACACCAAAGCCTGTCACCACAAAGCGAATTCAATACAAAAACCCCAGTCACCCTTCGCGGCCCATCACCTGAAAAACCATGGACACCGTGGCCATCTACAAATCCTCCATACCATCCAACAATCAACCCAATATCAAAAAAGAGTTTGAGCGAGGGTTCCCGAAGCTAATACGCTTGCGGCACAAACCCATTGACCCTGCCTTTACTCCTCCAATGCAAACTGTCACCATGAAAAGAGAATTACGTTTTAAAATTGCTCCAAGAACCTCCCATCATCAGTCTGATTCTTCCAACTAGTATGTCTTGTTATTGCCTTTGTTTATCATTTACCCCATGACATTCCTACCTATTCTGACGTTCCCCCTAAATATCTACAATATAATATGCAGAAATTTCTTTGTTTTTCAAAAGACAACCTATCCTTTCAATAAAAGCACACAACCTACCCGCAGCCTTGTTAGTCATGTAAATGCCTAAACTCTGGATTTAAATCTGTCATGCATTTTTCCTTAAGAATAAATCCCTTTAGGATTCAACCTTCCTTGAAGACTTTACTATGTAATTATTACCAAAACATTCCTACCAATGCTAATTCTGATAATAGTCGTAAGCTTCAACGAAATATGTTTTGTCGTATAATCTTCTTTTACAGGAGCATTATAATTCAACTCTCCTAGACTATAATTCAACTCTCCTAGATTGTAAAACGAGGGATTTGGTATGTGTTAAACATTAGAAAGTATTTATAACCATAAGATACTTTTGTTGTCGCTTCTATGACGAAATCCGTTCATATAGTTAATTGAAGTGTAAGAACTAGGTCCTCCCCATGAAGAACCAGGATATAAGACCGACACACTTAAGAATTAAAAGGTGGTACTGACTCTCCTCCAAGACGATACACCAAGAATTATAACCATATGCATGTGTAGATATTTAAATAATTTCAAAGATGGCTATTATTATAGTACGAGTGAATGGATCCCACGGAGACCATTCAGTGCATACACGCAAACCTGTGCATGCTCTTATCACTGAGAGGCAAACAGTGTCCGATAAATAATTGATCAATTGGATAACCAGTGTCAAACTCATAGGGTGCGAACCTTAACATGAAATTCAGGTCGATGGTTTATTTGTCAGCAATGTTGGCACCCACCTTCGAGTGGTCCAACTCTACCACCTCAATGGTTAAGGATTAAAACAATACCCGCAGTGTCAGCTATAGCCCACATGAGGCCATTCGGTCATTCATCATATATATATATATGTTTTTAAAAGTAACATGAAAATAATAGCGAAGTATATATTTTACAATTGGAGTCGAGTGCTCCTCTTTTGTTTGGTAGTTGGTCCTTTCATAGAAGGCCTTCCTCATACCATTTCACATATAGTATAGAACTTTCCCAAGGAACTGTCAAAAATAAATATATTCGTTACTTCACACATTGTCCAACATAAACGAGGTCATACATTTCACATATAGTATAGAACTTTCCCAAGGAACTGTCAAAAATAAATATATTCGTTACTTCACACATTGTCCAACATAAATGAGGTCATACAGATACATCAATAATCGGTATTTTGACAAAGGCCTTCACTCAACTAATGTTTGTAGTATGGATGAAAAATATCTTAATGCATTTCCAATGAATTATTATTCACAACCTTAATTAGGTGTAGTCCACAATCCTTTGAATATTAGAATGCCATTAAAATACACTAATGCATAGATGAAATCATTATGATAATTTTCCCAGGTATAAATAAATTGACAATGTTGCAGAAAAACAAATATGTTTAGTACACAAACAATGCAAGGAAAAATGAAACATTTAAACATATACACAGGAGACGCCAATGTACGTGGTTCTATATATATATATATATATATATNATTGCCCCAGTTACTGCTAATTCTTTTCATACTATTTTCTGTATACAAAAGGTGCGTGAATCCCAAAATAATCAAGTAGGAAACAACCAAAATATGCATTAGGTATCATGCTAATGCACACAACTAAAGGGAGAGTGTCTAGGCCACCAGTAAAACACATTCCCTGGTAGTTTCCAGATCAAGAATGCAGACGCTATGTAAGAGACTCTTCATCGATTTGCTAATGCATGGTAACAGGTTTCAAGCAAAAGTAGACAGCTATGATCTAGGTGAAAGAATCCCAATAGATTGTCATCTAGAAAATGCAATAGTTATTCAATGGTTTACCTAGGGTACGGTAAAAAAGGAGGCAACATCTACGATCCATAATACGCAGAGAGTGGATAATAACTTTCATACCTAGACTTTAATTTTCAAGCGATACCATCTAAGTCATAAGACGCCTAAGTATTTTTCAATAGATTCATATCTATGACTATATAATTTCCGATCAAGACAACTATAGCCTAAGTCGCATTGATCCCTAAAACATTAATAGGTTCAGATAACACAAATATTTAATAAAATGAAATCAGATTTCATATAGAGACCCCTACGGGACAGACCCAAACGGAGGTGCTCGAAACATCTACGACTTACGATTTTAGGTGAAAACAAAAGCAGATCTCATTTAAAGAGTCCAAGTACTTTGGGCATACCTTTGGATTTTTATTCTCTGGCTTAGATGACCACTCCCCGCGTCACCTGCAGAGAGTAATCTCCATCATTTCCCACCCTCTAGAGCGTCCTGAATCCTTCAGCATGGAAAAAAACCATTTTCCCCTATGCCTTCTCTCCTCACATCTTTTTCTCCCCTCTTCTGTTCCCCCACAGGGTCTATATAAGGTGTGGCTGATATCTTTCTCCTCCAAGAGCGGGGATTTTCCCCTTACTGCGCCGATATCCTTATCTGCACAAACACAGAGGATAAATTGCCTCGAATAGCACCGGGGTCCCTAAACGCTGAAGATTATTCTCCTCCTATAGGAGCGACCAATTACCACTTCATATTTTCCTTCACCTTCTTACTAGTGAATTCAGTTGCACGTCGTTGTGATGCGTCACGGTCTTAGGTATACTAAGTTTATCACTTAGGTAAATAAATCATCTAGATTTCCTAGGGCTTTTCTTTTGGTGCGGCCTTGGCCTTGAGCTCCTCACCAGAACAATAAATTTTTTTACAATTTACAAAGTCTTTAGGGGTAGGAAAAAGGGGACATTACAATCATTATTATTGAATATATAAAAGACCAAAAAGAAACATAACCGAAGTAGTTGTTCAAAGAGTGTTTGTTGGTCTACAAGGGGAAATGACAAATGGCGAAAGCTACTGAGTGAGAACTCAACTGATGCAAGATGTATCTTTCCCAAAATCAAGTCAAGACTCCTTATGGAGTGCTAAAGAGAAGGAGGCTCATGAAGGAGGCTCATAAATGACCAAGTCCTAGGAAAAATACTATAAAATAGTATGTCCATCAAGCAAGAAGGACGTTCGCGATGGATGGAGAAATAATGTGTTGATGCAAAGAGATGGCACATTGATCGAATTTTGTCCTTGTGGTTCAAAAAATAGGCTCAGGGGTTCTGGAGCAAGAAAGACTTGGATGCTCTAGAAGTTGGTTCGGAGGAACGACAACTTCAGTTATGTTTTCCTGACTACGGTCTCAACTTCCCTACTAAATTTCTTATCTGTTTAGCAATGATAATTGTAGTCTGAGCATATATTTGAATTCTAAATCCCTTTTAAATTGGGAATTATACTATGCATCTAATCCTAATATTTTCTATGTCTTTTCAATAATATATTCTTAGTATAAAGTGTTACTACCGTTAAATTAACCATGTACAAAATGTACAAGAATCACAGAACTTATCTGTATTTTAAATGCATATAGATAGTGTTACCATTGTTTATAAATATGTGTATATATGATCGAAACGAGTAAATAGATTTAAAAGTAAAATAATCGCATATCCCTTGGAGCCAAAGGAATCCGCATGGAGTTTATCTACGTTCCAATATTTTAAACGTGCATATTTTTCTTTCAACTTGATCTTCGTTCTAAGAGTTCATAATGGTCTAGGCAAGATCTAAATATTTTAACTAATAAAAAGAATTAAAGAAAGAATCACAGGGAAACCAACAAATTTTTTACAAGAGCTAAGGAAATGATCACCTAGCTTGTAGATCTGAACCCAAAATCACTATAAACATTGTCATGTCTGATAACAAAAATAGAACAACAAATCGAGAAATTCCAACCATAAGCTAAAGAATAGAACCAAATATACAAACTTTGTCAATTTTAGTTATTCATACCCATTTAGGGCCGATCTCAACACTCTAACAAACCAAAAGAAAACTGAATCACAGGATCACAATCGATCCAACAAAGTAATATTTTATAAGCTAATCAACAAACACCCAGTCTAGGGAAGATCTAGACTTGTTAATAAATAAAAGAATCAAACGAAAAGATCGCAGACAATCAAACAAAGTATTCATAGATACACATTGTAGAGACGAAAGGATTCATTCTCAGATTAATAAACTAGTTATAAATATAGAGAATCCAGATATCTCTATTGAAATCAACATTAACCAAATCTAGAAAACATGCAGAGTAAGTTACTTATCTGATCATTAAGCCAACAACAAAGATTTAAAATTGGACAAATTTTATCTATAGGATTTAATAATTTAATTAATTACAAATAAACAGTCTCTCTTCTGAAGCATCCATACCCAAGGATAGATCGATCTTATAAAGAGTTAAATCCACAACCGAAATGCAATATCTAAGTGTAAATAACAATCATTTTATAAGAAGTTTTTTTTTGGAAGAGCTCTTAGATTCTTTGCTACTAGGGTTTGTTGCGCGATTGTCCATGACTAGGGTTTCACTATGAGCTCTTTTGGAGGAAGTGCATCGCTGCCTCCTTCACCTGGAGATGTTGAAACTTTTAGACAACTTGTTTCTGGCCAGAACTAGAAACGCCTCAATGCTCCACCTCCAAAGTTAATGAAGAAGTTGGATGAGATCCCGACCATCGACCTTCCCTCGCTCCAACCCATGAAAATAATTGTATCACTGGCTGATTGAGCATTGGTAGATAAGTTTATTAGGCTATGGTCGTCCCCCAAAACAATTGATAACAGATCTAGAAAAACTAGTGATCGTTGATCTCCAACATTGTAACTTTATATGTTGTAGTTTGGTGATTCTTCCTCTTTGAGTTTATCTCTCGAGAAGACCATGACTTGATCTTCTGTAATGGACCATACTTCATTGGTCCATAGGGAATTTACCTGAATTGTTGGAATCCTAATTTTGATCCTGCAATTGACGTCCCCAAAGTAGTTTCGGTTTGGGTTCGCTTGCCAAATCTGTTGATCCATTGTTGGACTCTTAGCGCAAAAAAATGTTCAACTAGCTCTACAGGGCCTAAACTACATGCATATGTCTTTTTCCTACCTTTTTCTCCTCATTTTTTTACCTCCACAACTATGTTTTAACCTTATTCTCTCTCAAAAAGCTCAAAAAATATAAAAAAAGGCCTAAAAAGCTCACAAAAGGGCTAAAAAGCTCACAAAGGGGCTAAAACCCACAAAGGAGCTAAAAAACATAAAAACGGGGCTTAAAACCCTAAATAGGGCTTAAAACCCTAATTAGGGTCCAAAACCCTAAAAGAGAGAAAATGACAAGATAAAATTATAAAATAGTGTGGAGTTCTCCATCACAAGATTGACTTATTCCTTCTGTCATTATTATATTTCTGTGAGTATGTTGAGAAGCCATCATTCTCAAAATACTCACCTCTTTTTCTAATCTTTCCATTGCCCCAACTCCTCCCATCCTATATGTTGAGGAACCCTCCATACCAACAAGCTTGTGGAGAGGCGGTATCATTCCAAGTTAGGGCACAGTGTCCCACTTTCAAGGAAAATAGAAGGTACACCAGTCTCATTTTTGTTTATTTAGTTTAGTAGTTTTTTTTTAATTGTTTACTATGTTACTAATATTTTATTTGCAGCTAGATCTTTTCCATTGAAATCTACCATTTTGTCCCATAGATGGAAGGGAGGTTCCTTTTGCACGTAGCTAGGGTGAGAACCAAGCTACAGTTTTGGCGACCATACTGGTTGATCCCATTGGAACCCTTGTTTTGTATGTATTATTTTTATTTTTTTTCACAGCCATCTTTTATCGGACCACCAAGAGGATGATTCAAGTCTGTGTGGTACTAGTTCCTATCCCTTTCGGTCATTGGTGACTTAATTTTTTTCTTTTTTCAAGTCACAGCCCAAGTCGCACCTTCGGG
Source organism: Pseudotsuga menziesii (assembly GCA_001517045.1). Classification (NCBI taxonomy): domain Eukaryota; kingdom Viridiplantae; phylum Streptophyta; class Pinopsida; order Pinales; family Pinaceae; genus Pseudotsuga; species Pseudotsuga menziesii. Next base: position 28,235 of record LPNX010845047.1, read on the forward strand.
CCTAAACCTATGACCCAGGTCGCACATTTTTTCCTGAAACCTGCGACCCAGTCCCTACTTTTTGCCTGTTAAATGCGAATTTCCTTCCAGAGGCCCAGCTGTGCCTATTTTGGTTTTTTCAGTGCCCCAGTCACCTTTGTTTTTCATTTTTGAGCGACCCAGTCACGACTATTGACTTGTCATATGAGACCTATATGTTTCTAAGTTGATTCCCTATCATTTAAATTATGTATTTCATTATTAAAAGTTGGAAATTAACACTCTTATTTATCCCCTCCTCCTCTACTCGGTCATCACCCTCCGGAGTCTTTTGAGATACAACGGGGGGTTTAGTAAGTTTAGTAATAGGCATCCATTTTTGTTATTGTTCTCTTCCAGTAAAAACAAGTGGCCTTGGAAACTATGGGGAGTGGAGACCGTTGGGGGTTTCACGAGATTCGCGTCCTCCTTGTTGAGCACCAAGAAATTGGGGTTTGACCTGCATATATATGGGTGGAATTGTTTCCACTTTGATGAGATCCCAACATTGTAGTGTTCCTTTTTAATATTTTTTATTAAATGACCAATTTTCACTTTTTCCCCAATTTCGAACCTTGACTAGTTTTGATGTCTAGACCTCCAAATTGACCCAAATGCTTCCAAATTTTCTCAGAAGGTAAATTTCTGATAATAGAACTTAAATATGATGTTCAGGGATGTTTTATGACCCCCAAATTGCTTCTAAAAACTTGTTTAATGTTCTGTTCAAATTAGGTCTCCAATTCCCCCTGGGTAATTATCGGAAATGGCTTCTCAAATAGTCCCAAAGTAACTCAAATTTATGAACATAGGTAGGGGATGTGTAAGTGATATTTTTAAATTCTGATATGCATGATGGTTCAGTTTATACATGTTTTTATAACTCTTTCCAGAATAGCTCCCAAATCACAATTTCGACCCTTGGGGAATAGGCACTAAATCTTCTCCCAATGCAATAAAAATGAGTAAAATGGATTCCAATGCTTAAGTACTAACAATTAGACTTGAAATAAAAATTAATGAAAGTCCATTCATCATACATTTATCAGAGATACATTTCTCCATTCGAAATAATCAACATTATCATAGCATACATCAATGTAGTGGGGAAATGAGCATTGTTTGCTCATTAATAATCACTTTCCTTGCAACCATTTGATATTTCGAACTCAGAGTTTCTGAGAATTAATAAAATAGAATTTATATATTATTACAATCAGTAATGGACAATTAAAATCTCTCCCAATTTGAAATCATTAGCATTATAATGGTGCACAACAAGATAGTGGGAAAATGGCATTATTTCTTCATTGTTTAACATTTTTACATGAAATATTTTGGAATTTTGACCTGAGAGTATTATGAAATTGTAATACATAGGATTTAAATCATAACATAAAATAATTCAGCATCATAATATTCCCCAAAGAGCTCAATAGCTCACCCAAAGCACAATCCCTCCATGAGCAAGAATATGCCATAAAATTTGGAAATGGTTGAGAGAAAGGGCTCCAATAGAAGAATCCAAAATATTCCCTATAGATTACACCTACAAATAAGACTCCATTAAATCTCCATGAAATACCTGAGTGTCCCCTCCAAAAACCAACTTGGATGGGAATCTTTCACCCTTGAAATTGGCTAAGGGAAGGAAACTAGTCATCCATTAGCTCTCACACTTCACAAATGACAATTTCTCAAATGATCAAAATCCATTATATTGGTTGATTCCTATATTTTATATACATACTTATCCTTCTAATGTTCCCAATCCATCCACAAACTCAATCCAATTTGAATTTGGGTGTGTGCTCATGATTTTCAATGTGTCCTCCCTTTCCTAGCATTCCATCTTCCCCCAATTTGAGTAAAAACCCATTGAGCTTCCCCAACTCACATGAGAGCTCTCTTGGATGCTCTATTTCTACCTGAAATGTTATATATGTCATATTTTAGCCTTTATATATGATTTGTTTCATAGGTGTCATAGCATATTCATCATTGTTGTCATAGAGCTAGGGAATCTAGTCCAAGTTGCTCACTAGCTCTAAAATGACTCTTCCTCTCCCATGTAAGTTACCTTTCTTCCCAAATTATAACTATGATGAATATGGCCAAGTGTATTATCCTTATAAATAATCCAATAAACTTTAGGATTCCCATGGATTCAAAATTGCAAGAGGAGGATGCCATGTGGCACATAAATTCTAGCTTGTGTGGACCCCATAGTCTCCATGTGTCTCCATGCTCCATTGCCACTTCAATTTTCTCTTGTATTTATTTATTTATCTTATTTATTAAATATTTATGCCATTCTAATGTTCAAACATAATTCATTGTCCCCCTTATTCCAAATCCCAAAGCTTCCACCTCCAACCTAGGAAACTAGTAATTTTTATGCTTGGCAATTATTTGACCCTTGGTATCAATTTGACAAACTCTAATAAATATGGAAAATGTGATTAGTCAATTGTGATTTAATGCAAAATTTGGGACATGAAAATCACTCTCTCTTGGATTTAAAGGATACAAAGTTGTGGTAGTCACACTACTAGTTTGCAAAAAATTACAGCAAGTCACCTATTATTACAGTCTGTCTTGCACTTTGTTTTGGATTATTTTTACCTTTCAAGCTAGCTTTGGTACAAGCCCTTTGATTTTTCCTTGCATGGAAAACGATGTTATTTTATTATTGCATAATTGAAAGTAAAAGTAACAATTCCATACACAAGTGCACATGATCACACCAAATAATCAAACAAAAATCGGTTCATGACCCCGAGCGAAACCATAAAAGTAACCAACTAACTTAATAATCTTTCGGTTTGGGACATAATTCTCAAACGAAACAAATGTGGGGGGTGCTTGGGATTTTCCCTAAAACTCATTATGAGGAGTACCATAGGAACCCCAAAATAGCTTGACAACGAGAGGAATTGTTAAGCGAAATGGGAAATGACCCCTTCCTATTGACTAGATACACCCTTATGAGGAAAAGCCAAAGTGTTGTCTCCTGGAAGTCTTGGTGGTCAAATGACTACTTGTGAACCAGTAGGAATCTGATTTAAATTGGGTCTAAAAATTCATTACTAGTTACTACCACAATCCACTGTTGATCCACCATTTTCTTCCTCACAACTTAGGGGGAAATCCCCTCAGTTTGGGCCTTTAGACCATCACCGTCAAGGTCAACCTTGAAAACCTTCCTCACCTTCAGAAGGACAAACTGCCTCTGATTCCGACTCAGATTCCTATCAATCCGAGCCGAATATGTTCACTACACCGTCTAGCCCCATGGTTGGCACAAATCCTGATCACTTCTTTGGAGTGGGGAGTGGCAGTGGGACCATGTCCTTTCTGCACATCATTACCAATATCCCTACCAGTGGTTCGAGCACCACTGTTCTTGCTACTGTAGGTACGCTACCCATTAGTGACACCCCCACTCCAGATCCCACGATTCCAACTGCACCATCATACATACCTGGGGGCAGTCCCCCTTCAGTGATCATCCCAACTATCCCCATTGTGGAAAGTTAGCCTCATGTGTCCCCAATGATGCATGGACACTATGCTTCTGCCACGGGGGCGTCGCTGAGGGACCGATATGATAACACGTTCATTCATATTGGGGGGTTAAAAATAAAAAAATTTCAAACCAATATATTGGTTCTATATTAAGGGTAAAAGGGTTTATTTTTATTATTATATAAATACCCAATATCATGGGGCCTTTTTTATTGCAAAATTATTCCCGTGCCTTTGCCATATTCCTGCGTGATTCTTGCATAACATTTTTCCACCGTTTTTTTGGTTTTGGTCATGGTTTTGGTGGGTTTGTGGTGGGTTTTGTGGCACGTTTGCAATGTTGGAGGAGGGCATGCATAACAGTGTTGGAGGAGGGAACGCATAGGGTTTCTTTGGTGCAGTGTTGGAGGCAAATATTTTCCTGTGCCTTTTCCATATGCATGCATAGAATTTTTCTACCATTTGTAGTGTTGGAGGGAACACATAAAAATGTTGGAGGACGAAGCACATACAGTCTCTTTGGTGCAGTGTTGGAGGGAAACAATTGCCTGTGCCTTTGCCATATGCATGTATAGCATTTTTCTGGTTTTGGTCATGGTTTTGGTGGGTTTGTAGCACGTTTTCAGTGTTGGAGGAGGGAACACATAGCAATGTTGGAGGAGGGAATGCATAGGGTTTCTATGGTGGAGTGTTGGAGGAAACAATTTTCCCATGCCTTTTCCATATGCATGCATAGCATTTTTATAGTTTTGGTCATGGTTTTGGTGGGTTTGTGGTGGGTTTGCAGTGTTGGAGGACAGAACACATAGTAGTGTTGGAGGAGGGCATGCGTAGGGTTTATCTGGTTCAATATTGGAGGAAAAACATTTCCCGTTCCTTTTCCATATGCATGCATAACATTTTTCAAGTTTTGGTCGTGATTTTGGTGGGTTTGTGGTGGGTTTCCAACATGTTTGCAGTGTTGGAGGAGGGCATGAATAGCAGTGTTGGAGGTAAGGGATACCATCTTTTTATTTCATTTCCTTCACCTGTAATGACAATAGGAATAGATAAGGACTTCTGGACACCTTACTCTAATTTCAAAGGCTTAAAAGGAGGTAAGGGATACTATGTTTTTATTTCATTTCCGTCTATACTTATCCACTTAGGGCCAAATTTTGATCCATAGGAAGAAGAGGATGTATGCATTTGGATTTCTATACTATCCTTTTGTTTGAACCATAAATAGAAACAAATTTATTTATTATTATGCTTCATATATTCTTTCCATTTCTTTCCATGTTCTTTTTTATGTGAGAGAATGTTAGCCCTATTATATTCCGCATCCATTGGATTGGAATAAATATCCCAGTTGAACAAATTTTTTGACCCATTCATTCTTTGGATCAAAAGGGGAATGTCCATGTTCTATTTGAACAAAATGTCTCATATATTTGACAGTTGGTTGTTTTATATCCTTAGGAAGTTTATTAGCCCATCTATTGTTTGGATTAGGACTGAGTAATTACTTCGATGGCTTGTATCCTAGGAATTGCCTAGGCTTTGTAGCACTTTGGGATGCTAAAATATTTTCAAACTTCTTATTAGGATCTTTAGAGATGAATTTAATCATATAGTTAACGGTTGCATCTAAGTTTCATGCAATCAACCTTAGGTTGTTGTCATCGACATTTATGAGTAGGTTATTTTATGAACATGCTTGTTTTAGGGGCTTGCAAAGATTTAGTATACAGTCTCTTTTTTCTATGATGGTAACATATGGTACTTCTTCACTAGTTATTTCCTAAAGCACTACATATAATGATAACTGTGATTGTTGGAAAAAACAGTGACCCATACATACATACATACATACATACATACATACATACATACATACATACATACATACATACATACATATATATATATATATATATATATATATATTCCCAACTTTTTCATCCGCCATCTTGACTAGTGTTAGCTCACACCACCATTGACCCAATTTCACACCACAAGCTGAAAGAGCATATACACAACATGGAACAAGAGAACACATGACAATAGAAAAGGAATGGAGGGATGGCTAGAGGATAGAAGGAAAGACATAAAATTTTAAAACATTTGCATGGGAGGTGGGGATTCAGTCATTAGAAAGATGATTCTTCGATGTTACTCTTACTTATGAAGAGAAAATGATTAAATTTTTGGAATATTTAGATTAGGAAAAAAATCTTTGTTACACAGGCAAAAACCTCAATGTCTACAAAGATTGAATGTGTACATGGACTCAATCATTTGTAGGGAGCCTTTTGTCAACAATTTGGTCTCATGGTGAGAGGGTGTATACCCTTATGTCATTGAAAGAAACATATTTTTCTTAATGGCATTTAAAATCCAAATTTTTGTTGATATTTTATTTTCCTTGAGGTCCACTTACTGAAAATTAGGTCCATATCTTGTTATTATTGTATAGAAAATCTTTCTAGTATGGATGTTGGGAAGAAACACTTGAGAATATCTTGGAAAGCATCTCTTAGTGGTTTGGAAACAACTTTTTGAAGTTTCCTAATGGTGAAATGCATAAAAGAAAATTTATAGAAGAGTTTATTATTTTTATTTCATAAATGGCACATGAATCTGTTATGGGCACAAAACTATAAAAACGAATATGATAGAAAGTCAAGAAAAACAATAGAAAAAAACTGAAATTTGGATATGTTGTAAGAAAAATCAACATAAATTTTCTAATAAATAGCAATATTTAAAAATTATGGTTATCTATAACAAAGTAATTTTTCTTATTTCTTTACTTAATATCATTTTGAAATAGGTATTTCTAATACCCATACCCATCTTAGAAACCATAACTACTTTCCTACTTCTAGTAACATATTGTGAGTCTTGCATGAAGGAAACCGATGGTTGTAACTTTTGGTTAATGAGTGGGATGTAGACAATTACGATGATGACATTGGTCAAGATGTGGTAGAAAATTTCCTGGATGTAAGGATCCACCATGTTGTTTTAAATAACTTTAAGTAATTTGAGAAGGATGTACAATGGAAATACATTCAAGGCACTTGACTATATATGGGACATAATAACTAATGAGATGACTATGGGGACAGATCTAAGACAAGCCACATCATGGTGAACTGTAATAAATCTTGTATGCATCATCTTGTCTAGTCATACCAGTTTCTACTGGCTCCACTAAAGTAGTTGCAGCCTCTGCAACACATGCAGACATAGCTTCATGATCCCAGTGATGTTGTTTAGAGGGAGGTAGCGCAAATTCATCACTCGGTAGGCTACTTCACAAACGATATTTATCAACCTTTTCTGTAAAACACATAGGCCTTTCCATAATATATTATTAGTTCTAAAATGGAATTCATTTAGCACACAAGCATTATGTAATGCCTTATTTTCTCCATTATTGTCACTGGCACTTGCTATGCCTCCTTTATTCGATCCTTATACAATTTTATTGGTTTCATATTCAACTTCAATTATTTTCCTTTCACCAAATGAAAATGCTCATCAAATTTAAGTTTACCTCCCTTGATCAATGTCCTTTTCTTATGATGATCTACTCCAGATAATACTTCAATAACATTTCTTCTTCAATGCAAATATTTATCTTTAATTGATTATCTGATCTCTCTAGTAAAGTTGATAACCCTGCATTATGTTTCTTCAAGAGCTTTCTTTTCTTCTTCAGAATGGAATTCTGTCACAAAGAAGTGCTTGGAACTACCCTAAATTCATTGTCTTTAGTCACAAATGTAGAAAGCACATGATCTTTGACATTAGAAACATAATTTTCATGAATATTTTCAAAATATTTTTCACCCTTCAAATTTTATTTACTGTTTGAAACCTGAAATCTCTCTTCGACGTTTCCATGTTTAAAAGATTTAAAATTATTGACATTGTTATTTGTCATTTTCTACGATCTAGGAACTCACTTTCAGGCACTAATCAAGAACCTGTAATTTCTTTTTCCATGCTTTGCCTTTTCTAACCAAACTTCTTTTCACTCATGGTCTGCTTTGAAATAATTCCTACCATCTGGTGATTGTATCCTAGTTTCTTCAAGATAAGAAGAAAAAATCAAAATATTGTCTCCATCATTACAAATATTTCTTTCACTCTCTAATGACCTTTTAAAATCTCTCTTTATTGTCTTTAACTCTGCCTTAGTTATTAAATATACTGCACTAGAAACATCAGACCTCAAATGGTTCTCAAAATGGCTTGTAGGCACTTTACCAACAACATCAGACCTCAAATGGTCCTCAACTTGTAGGATTATTTATCTTTAGTATGGAACTCATATTGTCATATTTAGATGTTGATTATGAACTGTGCGTTTTAAGTCCAACCCGAACGGAATTGAGCATCTTCCTATCTTTCTTATGAGACGATATTAGGGATGTAGCAGGATTTCTTACTCTCACCTACCCCATGTGTGTTTTCCAGTTTTCCTGCTTATGTACTTCCCTCTTAATATCATGTTTCTTGGCAAAAGTCTCATAATGCATTTGATTAGATGTATCTTTCTACATTTTCAACATTTCCTCTGAATCATCAGTTGCTTCTTGGATTTTAGCATTTTTTGTAAACTGTACTTTCTCTGTAGAATCCTTTAATCTTTCATCAATTCATGATCTAGAGATAACATAATGAAATTCCTATTAGTAGATTGAAATTTCTAAGATAACATTTTTTATTGGTAGACTGAAATTTATAGAATTGTAATATAGAAAAATATGTATGCTTGTAGAATGTTTATCACATGAATGGTTATATTATCTACATGAGACAAATATCACTAGCACTAATAATTTATAGGCCTCATAGTACAATACATGTTACATAAAATAATGTCACTTTCAATCATCTTAATTCACATATTTTCAATAATTTAATTAATTGGTTGAAAATAGAAAATAACATTATAAATATTAACCTAAAACTCAAGTAGCAAGCAAAGAGGAAACTGTCCCATTAGCAAAAACAAAATTTGAAAATTACAGAAAAAACAACTTTGTAGATCTCTCATTTGTGTCGGGTTTATAGGATGAAACACTGAGTGAAAATTAACCTAAAAAAAATCAACATTGTTGATCTCTCATTTGGGTTGTATTGATAGAACCAAACACTGAGCACCAATAGTAGGGTTATACCCAGAAAACAAGCCCAGCTAGACCCTTTCAAATTTGGTATAGAATAACCCTTCGAATTAATGGACTGACATGATTTCGATGATAATTTTTAAGATTTTAAAGAGAATGCAAGCATCAATAATGTGTAAATGCTCAAAATAATAGAACCTAATCTATTCTAAAGATTTTGTGTGACCTTAAAGAATAGAAATGATGGATATTTTATCTTTTAGAGAAGCATTTGTGAAATAGTTCTACCAAAAGTTTTAAAAAAATAATAGAGTTGTTTATATTAAAATAAAACAATCTTTAATTCAACTCAATACTTAATTTATATTCCACAATATAGATTTGTTGAAGAAAAAAAAAATATCATCCGTAATATAAAATAATCTGAAATGCTAATTAGATTTCCTATCGCATAATCCACACCTGATTATTGATACTAAGAGTAATCCACACTTCAATGTAAAAAAGAAAACACTTTCTTTAGTTTTAGAACTCCTTGCCAACAACTGGCTTCTCAAGTTGTTTTCAGAAAGAGCTTTTATAAAATCTCTTTATCAAAATCCCCTTTCCTTGTCTTCAATCTTTTCCTAAATATAACTTGAAATTAGTTATATTAAATTACTACTTTACCAAACTACTAGGTGAACTTGGAGTTTGACCTTTGAAAAATTATTTATTATAAATCAAAGGAAAAATGTGTTGTCTTAGTGGGCCCTCAAGGATGGTAAGTGAAAAATGAATATTTTTATACACTTCTCAGCCTTAGGAAAGGCACATGAATTTGAGCTATATTCCTTGACTCGTCAATAATGATTTCAATCTCTTATCGACATATGATATTCTTTGTACTTCTACTCTGCATTCCTTCAATGAATCCTTTAGTAATTGTACAACTTGGTCCACTGCATAGAAATTTTCAAGTTACCCAAGAGAAGGAAGTTGATAGTGGTTTGTATCATCCTTAATCTCAAACATTAATACAATATAGTCACTTATCTTCAATTTTCTTCTAATTACCATGAGCTATCTTATCTTAGTTGATAAAGTTCTTGCTCAATCTCATAAATTTCTTCCTTAAACAAAAATCTTTATTTTGAATATGCTTAACGAATCCAAACTGGTCTTCAAATTTAACTTGAGTTTCTTTCCACTTCAAGTTTACTTTATACAAAATGGAAAATTGCAAACTTAATGCTTGTAGCTTGAAAAATCGTGTAAAAATATTTCATGGCCTATACATTAAATTTATTGTCTTCTCAAACATATTTCGGAAAATATGATAAATTCCAATAGACAATTTCTTCTTCAACTTTAATACATCTACAATATATGTTTTCACTTTGTCTATAGCAACATGCTTTTATACATCTACAATTTATGTTTGCACTTTGTCTATAGAAACATGTGTAATGGAAAGTCCAGCTATTAGCTAGCAATTTTGATATTTTGGGTTTCTTACTCTAGTAAGCAATTTCTTCGAGGACCAACTTGTTTGGGGGCATATTTGAGTAATTGGGGAGAAGTTACCCCAAATTTTTTTAAGCAGGTATAATATTCTTGTAAATACCAATGCTCATTATTCCTTTGATATCATCTTCGCTTCTTCAGTCATTCTAAGGTGTACTCTATAGAAAATTAGCCAATATAAAGGAGCAATGAATGGTCACATATCAATTCATAGTTTCTTTTGTATTTATTCTCCCATAGGATTTGACAATAAACATGAACTTAACTTCTAGTGATATTCCATCACTACCATAACCCTGGACAAACATTATATGCACATACATTATCCAATAGATAGGGTGCCACATAGAAAGTAGGGAAAAAATTCAGAATTATGACTCCTAGCATTTTGTATGGCTTTTTACATTGCAAAATATAGGATGGTTGTCCAATTAAAGACTAAAACTTTTGTAAATGCAATGTCGATGATGGGAACCTAAACATCCTTAAAATGTATAAAGTTTGGTTGTCCATATAATCTGCAGATCATGGCCACAACATAGAGAGAGATCTTAGATTTATGATTAAATACATGCTCTCATTCAATTTGCAAAAAATGTCTTTCCTTCTATCCACCACCCATGAGGGGGTTCACTCAGTGAACTTGTTACATAGCATGTTCGTTCATAGGACATTAAAGAATATCCCTAATTTCACTAAATATTGGAAAATACTTCCTAAACTTGTATTGTTGAACCCCCCTCACAATATACCTTTCCAATTAAGAAAACCCCTAGTTTCACAAGATATTGTAGATATCCATTTTATCAACCTATTTTTAACACCCCCTTTATATCATATTGTAAATTTGTAACAACAAGATCCCTAACACAGCTTAGTACAAACAAACAAGATGATAAATAAAATATAGTATAGTGCTAGTGATGATCCTAACATGATTGTAAGGGAATTTGATTAATTTGTAGCGTTTGATAGTGGAAGACCCAACGAAATAGTAATGGGGAAGGAAAAACACATAAAAGCAAACTCGGTGAAGATATCAATGTAACAAAGAATGTAAAATATTGATAGTCCAATAGTCAGTGCAATGCTTAGAAAAGATGAGAATTGCACATGTTTCACACCAAAAAATTCTAATATACAAATTTTATATCATGTAACTACACGTATAGCCATATAGAGATCATGTTTTTTATAAGATTAATAAATTAAACTCCATAAAATATTTTTAAAAATCTTAATAAATGTTTTCTATTCTTTTTTTAAAGCTATTTGTGTGCGATTTTTAATACATGCATAGTAAAATATTATTGTTTGGATAAATTATGTGCAAATATCTTCTTATGCTTAAAGTATTCCAAGTTTGTTGAACACAGATTCTTCCACAACAAATGAATCTCATTTCTATATCTATACAATATCAAAATTAGTCGAAAATTAGAGCAGATTCTCTTCATTTCATATTTAAAATCTTAAAATAAATTAAATGACACACCCATATAGATTTAACATTCGTTATCCAAGAGGTTATTGATTTTTCTTGAGTGGAGAAGTATTCTATTTTGGAATATTTGTAATTTTATTTAATTGGGAAGAGGTTTCTGTATGAAACTAAGACAAAAATTCTCAATTGTTTTATGTATATGATCCAATGATATAATCAAATTATTTTTTATTTTTTAAGATGGATTTATGGAGTTAGAAATCAATTGGAATTAAGATTGCAATCAATAATATTATAATATGATTAACGTAATGATATGGATATTTCATTTAAAAACTATTTAACAAAAAAAAATCACAAGCATAATGGATTCTTACTCTTCCAATCACCCCCTTGGGAAAAAGCATGCTCCCATCTCATTTTGTTGCATTGACATAGCTGGGTGTAGGATTTTAATTAAAAATTGCAAATTAACATGATGTCCAAATTTATAACGTTCAGCTAGCATAAAAACACCATCGACCTATATCTTAATCACCGAAACAAAAAACCTAAATCGATGGTGGGGATTTTTCCTTGAGCTCCACACAATGATTATTTACATCATATTATTTAAATGAAAATGGGGTCAAAACCGAGGTGTTACATTCCCCTCCCCCTTCAAAAGCATTGTCCCTAGTGCTTTACAACATTGAACAAAAATGCTTTTTGGTACTACCCTCAGCAATCCGCAGAATTGAAGAAAAATAGATGTGCCAGTCGCATGGCATCCTCCAGCTCCCACATAGCTTCTTTAGGACCGTAGTGCTCCCATTGCACCTTTACCTATCCTATTACTCTTTTCTGGAGCATTGTGACCTTTTTGGAGAGGATGCGCATAGGCTCGATTTGGAGCTCTCCCTCTAGTTCCACCTGCATCACATCCCAATTTATAACATGGTTAGGATCATGTACATATTTATTAAGCAAAGAAACATGAAAAACATTATGATCCCTAGTGCTAGTAGGAAATGTAAGTGTATATGCAACTTTTCCTATTCTTTCAAGCACTTCAAACGACCCACAATATTTAGGAGAGAACTTGGCACAACACCCAAGCTTCAAGGAAATTTTATTTTCCTTTTCCCTAAGGTAAACATGATCCCCAATACTAAACTATCTGTTCACCCTATGCTTATCTGCATAAATTTTCTATCTGTCTTGGGATGCCTTTAGATTCTGTTTCATTTTTAGAACTTCCTGCTCCATCTCCTTGAGCAATTATGGACCGATCACAACTCTATTCACTGGATTATCCCAAGTTACTGGTGTTTTACACCTCCTTCCATACAAAGATTCATATGGAATCATCCCCAAGGATGATTGTTGTGCATTATTATAAGCAAATTCTACCAAACGGTAAATAGTCTTCCCATTTGGATGGTTTGTCCATCGCATACATGTGAAGCATGTCCTCAAGAAATTGGTTAACTCTCTCGATCTAACCATCAGCCTAAGGATGGTAGGCAGTGCTGAGATTCAACTTTGTTCTCATGTCTGCAAACAATCCTTTCCAAAATTTAGAAGTGAGCTTAACATCTCTGTCAAGGACTATTGCCTTAGGCAATCCATGCAGTTTAAAAGTTTCTTTCATGAAAATCTTGGCAATATCATCAGTCTTATGCATAGAATTTACTAGTATAAAATGCACTGCCTTCGTCAACTTGTCCACCAGAACCATGATGGAATCATGTTGTCTTCAAGTCATTGAAAATCCGGTAATACATTCCATGGAAATGACTTCCCATTTCCATTCTAGAATGAGAAAAGGCTGTAACAAACCTATTGGGTGTTGATGTTCAACCTTCACTTGCTGACCCTTCATGCTTCTCGAAATATATACAACCATATCCTTTTTCATGCTTGGACAAAAGTACTGCTTTCTTGCTGTAGCAATTGTCTTCTGATATCCCGGGTGAACAAAATATGGAGTTTGATGGATTTCATCCATAACAACCCTCCTCAAATCTACCACATTTGGAATATACATTCTGATCTTATAATTAAGAATTCCATCCTCCTCTAACTTATAACCTTCATACTTCTTTTTAAGGATTTTCTATTATATTTTATCCTTTGCCTGCACATACATTTCATCTTCAGCATTACGGTTAATAATTTGTTCTCTCAAATATGATTAGAAAATGCTAATAGATGCCACATGCATTTCTTGTACTTTCCTACTGAGTGCTTCAACTACCTTATTCTCCTTACCTTTTATGTGCTTGATTTAACTCACATAAAAATTCCATCCATCTAGCTTTCTTAGCATTTAGAGTAGGATGATCAAACAAATATTTCATACCACAGTGGTCTGTCCTTAACTCAAATTTTCAGCACATCAAGAAATGCCTCCACATATTGAGAGCATGTATAATGGCTGCAAGTTCCATATCAAGAGTGGCATAATTCTTCTCAGACTCCTTCATCTTTCTGGATTCATATCATATCACATGGTTGTCTTACATAGGAACTCCCCCAATTCCTTAATCGCATGAATCCGTACATACCACAAAATATTTCTCCGTGTCTACAACTTTTAATACTGGTGCACTAGTGAGAAGATAATTTAACCGCTAGAAAATTTATTCACACTTCGAGGTCCATTCGAACTTTATCCCTTTCCTTTGCAAAGAAGTGATAGCATGTGCAAACTTGGATAATCCTTCAAGGAATCTCCTGTAGTATCCTGCAAGCCCCATAAAAGATCTTACCTCTATCACATTCTTTGGAGTGGGACAATTCTTGATAGATTAAATCTTGTTAGGGTCCACAAATATACCCTCTTCTGAAATAATGTGACCCAAGTAATGAATTCTATCTTTATAGAAGTCACACTTGCTCAACTTTGCATACAACTGATGTTCTTTGAGCAATTGCAATGTTAGTCTCAAATGTTCTTCATGCTCTTCTTCATTTTTAGAATAAAAAAGAATGTCATCAAGGAAAAAAAGAACAAACTTGTCTAAATACCTATTGAAGACACTATTCATAAGGCACATAAATGCTGCTGGTGCATTTGTGAGACCAAATGGTACCACTACAAACTCATAATGTCCATACCTTGTTCTAAAGGATGTCTTTGTCCTTGATTCTCACCTGATGGTAGCTAGACCTAAAGTAAATCTTGGAAAATACCTTTTCTCCTTTCATTTGATCAAAGAGCTCATCAATTCTCAACAAGGGATATTTGTTCTTCACCGTGGCTTTGTTTAGCTATCTGTAATCAATATACACTCTCAGTGTACCATCTTTCTTCTTTACGAACAGAACTAGTGCTCCCCAAGGAGACACACTCAACCTGATACACTTTTTCTCCAACAATTCCTGTAGCTGCATCTTCAGCTCTAACATTTCTGGTGTACTCATTCTCTAAGGTGCTTTGGACACTGGTGCTGCTTCTGGCAAAAGCTTAATCATGAAATCAATGTATTTGTTTGGAGGAATCCTTGGAATCTCATAAAAAAAACATCTCTGAATTCTTGCAACATGTGATAGTCTTCCAACATGAGAGTTTAATTCCTTGCTTCCTCCTCAATATGGGATGCATACAACTGACAACCTTTTCTACAAAAAATATTCAATTGCATCGCTGAAATCTACCTTACAGAAATTACTTTTGGTATGCATTTTGTAACTACTGGGTTCCCTTTTCCATCCATGCATTCAAAAGTTTTGTTATAATAGTCAAGATTCACCCTATGAGCTTCCAACCAATCCATTCCAATGAGAACATCATAGGAACTGAGTGGTAGAACATTCAGATATATGCAAGTGCTTAGTCCATTCATCACCAATGGACATTTCTCCACCACTTAATTAATTTTTCTCTTAGTTCCAGTGGCTAGATGAACTAACCATGACTTTCTATATTTTACTTTCTTAAGAGCACAAACCTCCACTACTCTGGTTGGCTGCTTCTCAGCTTCGAATGGATGCTTCTGCTGATTTCAAAAGTTAGGAGGTTTGAAACATCTCTTCCTTTGATTAGGCTTCTCATTCATCTTCTTCTTCCATGCCTTCTGGTAGTCAGGTGTTCTCTTGATTTGATTGTAGAAATACTTAGCTTTTTTTATCCCCTCTTCCAGAGTTTTGGGTTCATAGAACTCAAATTGGTCTTCATAGGACTGAGGCAGTCCACTCAAAAAGCATTGTATTTTTACCTTCTCCTCTTTAATATACCTGACATACCTCAACATTTCGAAGAACTTGTTTGCATATTCCTTGATAGTCAGTTGTCCCAATCTCAACTCATGGAATTCTTTGATTTTATCATCATAGTACCAGTTAGAGAGGCACTTTTGCTTGAAATATTTCTAGAACTATTTCCAGACGATCTTCCTTTTGTTTACCTTATTTACTTTCCTAAAGCATTCCCACCAAATAGATGCTCTTCCTGTCAGATTGAAAATGGATACTCGATCTTTCATATTTCCAGAATAATCTTGGACTTGGAAATATTTTCCTATTCCCAGAAGTCAAGCTTCAGCTTTTTGACCAGTCTTTACCTCACCATTGAAGGTAGGTGGCTTTTCCTTCCTAAATTCATCTCGTGAGCGGTTCTGGTAGCGCCTCTTCTGCCTACCCCTATGAGATGAAGAGCCTAAATCTTCAGTGGATCTTTTAGAGTCAGACGACCCACTAGGAGATGTCTTCCTTTTATTCCCATGAGAGGAAAACCTTGAACCATCAGTGGATTTTTCAAGGTTAGACGACCCACTAGGAGATTGCTTTCTTCCTCTAGCAGTGTTCTTACTTCCTTTTAGATTTACTGTCCAGTCCCCAGAGTTTAGCTTTCTCTGAATGCCTGCCAAAATGTGCAATATGGTTGTGTTCAGCTGATTCTTCTCCTCTCGAGCCTTAATCAGTCTTTCATTGTCTTCTCTGTAGCTCTATATCTCCACCTTGAGGCTTCTCATGGTGGATGCAAAGTCGGGGGGAGTATCTTGAAACCTTATCCCATTAGACTCTATCTCAACATTTCCAATTTTGACATTTTCCCCCATAGCATATTCCTTGTGTGCATTGGGGTCCCGTGTTCATATCGCTTGTCCTCATGGTCAAACCAACTATTCAGAATTGCACTGCCCTTTCTGAAGGTGACTATAATTCTACAAAAATGTGTTAGATAACAAAATTGTTAGATATAATCAAAACCAAGATCACTTACCAACTTCCCATGGCAGTTTTTCTCTGTCATGCAACCAACAATACGTTGGACTATTGACCAACAGCTCTGTAACTGTCCAACTCGACCCATTGAGGCCCAATACTGTGACCACTTTTCTTTTTGGCCCATCCAGGCCCAACGCTGCAACCAACATCTCTGATACCACACTGTAGTGTACTATAAGTTGGTATCATAGGGTACTCTTATATTTTTAACAATTGATTATGGCCCATCTAGGCCCAATGCTACAACCCACAATTCTGATACCACACTGTCACGTCCCCGCCTGCCCCGAAGGATAGAACGAAACCCAACTCTTCCACCTGAGTTACCTATCTCTGATTCTTCATTCGTATGATGATTCCTGATTATTTTTTTTTACTTTAAATATCTACAGAAGCAAGAATTTCCCATGCTAACATTCTAATCCAGACCGTGTATAACTCTTTATCTTCCCCAATCGCAGAGAGATTGAACAATGAAGAATCATCCTATAGAAAATCAACGGTGCAGAGAGAATCACTTGTAGAATCAGAAACATATAAAATTTCACTCTCACACCTCGCATCCCGCATCCCACATGCAGAACGTCCATTGTGGAGATCAAAGTTGTAGAAATAAAAATTTACCATAAGTCATTTCTGCATCCTGCATCTCACATCCCACAAATTGCGGAAAGTAGATTTCAGCAAATGACATCTCTGCATCCGGTATCCCACATCTTGCAAGTTGTGGAAAGCAAAAATTGCCGAAAGAAAAATGCTAAGATCGAAATTTCCAAAGAAATTTTCTGCATCCCGCATCCCGAATCCCGCAAGGGCAAAAAAGAATTTACGAAAAGTAGATTTCGCAAAATAACTTTTCTACATTTCGCATCCCACATCCCGCATCCCACAAGTTGTGGAAAGGAAAAATGTGGAGATCAAAATTTCCAAAGAACTTTTCCATATCCTGCAAGTTGCGGAAAGGAAGTTGCAGAAAGGTTAAATATGTGGAATTTCGATCTACTAATGAAAATTTCTACGTCTAAAACCAATTTTGAGCATTCACGCCATCACAAATCCGGCTGATCTAGCTCCATAACAACTTAGAAAATTCATGAAATAAAATTACATACACATATACATCATTCATTGAATATACATCTTCATCAAATGCATTCCATTCAAGCACTCATCATATTCATATTCATTTATAAACAAGTATAGTTGCAGGGATTGAAACACAAGAAATACTTATCTTTATCAGAAGCTTGTCCTGCAACCAACTATGTCACTGCAATGTTCCACCCAGCCATAGGCTAGTATTCTCATCAATATCTCAGTGACACTACCACCCCCCGAGCTGAGAATTATTTCCCCAAGGAATAAGGAACAATGGAAAACTTCTCCATAGCCTAGGATACAATAAAACACAGCCAAACCAACACAGTCGGTTTTATCAGGCTTACACAGGAATTGATTTACACATAGCCAAAGTTAAGTCACATCCAATCCAACAGATGGGTTTATCAGGATTCCAGCTAAGCCATCCTTCCAGTTGGGTTTATCAGGGTTACATACGCAGAGGTTTACACTTAGCCAAAATTCACATGAGAGACATCCAAGCCAACATATGGGTTTATCAGGCTACCAGCCAAGCCATCCTTCCAGTTGGGTTTATCAGGATGCCAAGGAGGTGGAAATACTGACTTCTAAACTAGTGAGCTCAATCCTAGAGCTATGGACACCTACACCATATCTATCCTGACTTCGAAACATTTGCACACCCAACACAATGAAGCATCACCTTCTCTGCTACACAGCCCCTGAGGCCATGCCTTCCCTTCCAGTACTATTCAGGGTATGCAAAGAAGAAAACCAACCCTCTAGATTGGTCTGTGAAGCTCCTTCACACACTGATTTTATCAAGTAAGTCTAGACTCCATTTCCATTCCCCAAATCAATTCAGATGTCAATGAGGATGTACAGACCGCGATCTCAGTTCTAGGATTAAGAAAACATAATAGAAGCCAAGGAATACACAGACACACACAACAATTATGAACTTCTGATCATTTCCCGAGACATACCAATTACTACAATTACCCAAAATGAAATCGTTTGTCAGTCATTCAATTCAAAAACACAAATTGGATTCTAGGCATTCACATTTAGGAAACAACTAACAAAGAGGAAAATTGTAAAAAGGAAAACAATTCATAGAATAGGAAAATTCCTGAAGGATCAAGACTCAGAGTGGTTTTTGCTTTTTGTGTGAATGCCAGAATCCCCCCCCCCCTTTCCCAAAATGTTCAACATAGCCCAAAATCGTGAGGGGAAGGTGAAACACGATTGCATGAGGGAAAGGCAGGCGTTTTCTTGGTGTTTTCTTTCCCAAGAAAATTTAAAAATGTTTTTCTCAAAAATGGTGCTCTTCCCACTTTTCCAATCCCACCCCCTTATCCTTAAGAAAAATCATGCCCCCATCTCATTTTGTTGCATTGACATAGCTGGCTGTACGATTTTAATTAAAAATTGCAAATTAACATGATGTCCAAACTTATAACATTCAGCTAGCATAAAAACACCATCGCCGTAAATCTTAATCGCTGAAACAAAAACACTAAATTGACGGTGGGGATTTTGCCTTGAGCTCCACACCATGATTATTTAGATCATGTTATTTAAATGCAAACGGGGTCAAAACTGAGGTGTTACAATCTTCATAGGTAATTGTGCAAGATTGACAACAAGATATTTTATCACTCCTAAACACTGAAATTCTCTTGAATCAAAAGAAAATAAAGCATGATAAGGTCTAGTATTGCTCAGACCTAGGGCTTCCATGATAGCTATGGGCATAAGATTATGAGAAGCTCCAAAGTCTAACAAATAGTTCTATAGTAGCTGCTCATGAACTATTAAGGTAATATAGAAAGGAGGAGGGAAATATGATTTCTTTTCAACTTTATTAGGTGAGGAAGAACCAACAAAAATGGTAGGATGCTAATCTTGTAGGTTTATAGCATCAGAAGGGATTTCATTAGCCTATGATTTCAGCATTATGTAAGGAGGATCTCCGAATGAAGGTATTTTTATCAACTTTGTCAATGGTACAGAAATCTTAACCTTGCTCAATTCATTTTCAAAGTTAAAACCTTGATTATGCTTATAGATTTCTTCCAACTCTATGAGCTTAGATTTATTAACCTTGTGATTCTGTTTCTTTTCAAATGATGGATCAGTCCATTGTTTGATAGGAGCAGCTACTTTATTTTTAGGAATTTGAGAAACTTGTTTAGCACCAGATCTTAGATTATAAGAATTTTTTGGATCTGTCTGATAAATATCAGTTGGATATGAATAGCTAAAATCATCAAAATATTTAGAGTTTTGATATTGAACTTTAGTAAGAAAAATTTCATATGATTCTTCTTCTAGATGATTGATATTCTGATCCAAAGCTTCATATTCCAAGTCCTCAACCTCCTCCTCTTCATCCAACAATTATTTTGGAAAGGGGGTTGAATTCTCTGCTCCTAATGATCTTTTCTCTCTCTTTGCATGTCATAATTCCTCCTTTCTCTAGGAAAAAATATTAGAAAAAAAGGACGTCCAAATTCATTTGTATTTACTTCTTGCAAAGGCCTATTTAAATTCTTATTCTCCATTTCTAATTTGTTGACGTTTGCAGAAAAAATTTTAATTAACTTATCCATTTCATCCATTTTGCGTAATGACTTACCTATAGAAGTTGATGGCATCATTTATTTTTGTTCCCTTTTTATCTTTCTCTAGGTATTCTCATTGTTCTTTAAGCTTACTTGATGCTAACATGTTTGAATCAACTTCTAATGTAGTTTCCTGCATATTTATCAAGGTTCCATACCTTCTTTCTCTTGAAAGAAAAGAAAACTCAGAATCAGATGAATTGGTATATGTGAGTTTTGCTGAGGTCTTAGAAGGCTTAATTTCAGCTGAAATTTTTCTATACATCTTATTGAAGTGTTTTGAAAAGTCAACAACTGATTCATTTTTCTTCCTTTTCAAAGCCCCAAATTCAGTGATGTAGTAATGGAAGTCTTTTGTATCCCCCCACTGTTTCATGAACACTTCCTCTAATGATTCTATCCGATCTATAGATCCTGCAGGTAATTCTCTAAACCATTTCCTAACTTCTCCATCTAAGCTCTAAACGAACATCTATATCTAGACATCCTTGGCTTCAATATTCTGATTGTCAGCATAAATGAAAAATGCATTCCATTGTTCCTCTATTGTTACCTCCCCTTGACCATTAAACATAGGGAGATATTTTTGATAATCTCCCATTGGAAGAGTATGAAGGGGGTGAGGCATTACCAATGGGGTATACCTAGAAGCTACTATACGATCCATATAATCAGGAGGTTGAGCCACTGTTTTTGGAATAGAGGGGCTTGGACTAGATTTGTATTGAACTATATTTTCTTGATGAAGAAGAAGAACTCCTGAACTTAAGTTGATGAAGTGGGGCCCTATTCGTAAGAGGAAAGTAAGGCGAGACTTGAGTTTCTAGCGGAAATCCTCCTGTATGTAGAAACTCAGTTTTAATCTCTTCAAACAATAAAGGATTTGTGAAGACCTAAAAATTATCAATTTGAGTGATAGCAAAGAACAAGTCTTGTTCCTCTTTTCCTTTCTTAGTTTGTGGATCAGTAGAAGGAGAAAAAAACTGTGATGGATCAGGTATTTCTAAAGATGAAGGATACAAAAATATTCTAGATGAGGCATAAATAAATTGTTGTCTAGCATCGCTCAGTATCTGCTCAGGATCTAGGACTCCTGGATGTATAGGAGATGAAGGGTTTTCCCTAGTCCCAACTGTTTTAGGATCCATGGTTTCTTTCCTTTATTAAAACATGTGAAAAATGTAGTCTATAAAACCGTTCACTGATTATGTTCACCCTCCAAACCATATCTATCAATGCTGAGCCAACGAAGAACTTGTATGCTTCCTCCCCAGTATGGTCTACAAAATATGTTTATACTAAAGTATGTAAACTAGACTACAAGGTAGCAGGGTTTAGGCACCTTAGAAATTAAGGATTTTTTTGTTGTTTTTTGAATAACAATAAAAATCCAAGAATATAAAAACAAGTACAGAAAAACAAAGATCTGAAAACATTAGATAATATATGTATAAGGACAAGATTTTAAAGAAAGAATAACTATTCAGATGTTTAGGATATAGGAGAGAGGTTCAAACCATGATAATACAAAGAATAAACAAATAGTTTCATTCACTGCATCATATCTAAAAATCTAGGTGCTCAAAAATACATTTAGCAGTGATATTCACTTTCTAACGTAGGCATCTATATAGAAAAATCCATATAAATAAAAATGCAGACAAATGTTCAAACAGAACCACATAATATCAAAACAAAATATGTCGACCGTCATGTTTCTCCCTTTTTTCAAACAAAATATTACAATGTATAGGAAAAAGGTAAAATCAAAGTTTGCTTATAGATCCACCTTTTCAGGATTAAACTTCCAAAGATAGAGAAGTATCTATCTCAACAAATCTAATTCAACTAAATAGGAAAAGTGTAAAATATATACTAACTTAGAAATCAGATCAAAGTCTTCTAACTTCCTCATCCAATGTAGCTAATCCATCCAAGGCATGTGTCTTCCTTTGCATTCTATTACACTCCTTCTGCATTTAACTTAACCTCCTTTCGAGCTGCTCTTTATGTTTAACAAGATGAAAATTCTATTCCTTCACCATTTTCCTTTTCTTTACTACTTCATCTGCTACATGTACCATCTCTGAGTAGTTTTTATTTACTTCTTGTAGGTCCTGTTTCAGCATCCTGTTGTCTTGCATTAAACCATCATTTATCTGATTTATATGTCCATTTTGAAATTTGAAATGATTAGTTTCTATTTTTTGTTTATCCTTTTCAAAATATTTCATAAAATCCTCCAAGTCTTCAGGTATTTCATCTGCAACATTGTCGTTATTTAAATCTATTTTTCCTTTTGAGGATTCACCCATTTCAACTTCAGTAACCAATTTTTCTCTCACATATGAAATCATTGATGTTGTATTTTATTCTAGATCTTCACCATTATCAAAATTATAAGGACAATTCTTGGGAATTAGATCTCAAACATTTCTCAACCTTTGGTCAATACCATTCAGAACTTGATTCTAATTGCTTTGATCTTTTATCCTCTTCATCATCACTTGACGAATACTACATACTTATGATCTGATCTTTCTTAACCTTTGGATCTAACACTGCTTTCATATTAAACCTCAATTTGTTTACAGGGTGTGTATTTGGCCTGTAATATACCTTAACTGGCTTAAATGAACATTATATAAAATTTGAGGGTTTACTAAGAGTAAAATAAAGGTTTGATCTTTTCTTAGCTATTTCTACTTTATCAACATAATTCATAACCGAACTGAAATCTTTCAAATTTTCAGGATTCTTCTGTTCAAATTTAGCAGGTGTCTGAGTAATCATTTCTTTTTTAGGTACTTCATCTTTGTGTTGATCTTTGATTTCATTTTTAGAAAAATACTTTAATCTATTAACTGCCTCTGTATTAGTAGGAGTCTTCATGGTCTTTTTTCTGGTAGGGTTTTTCTTTCTTTTACCCTCTTTCATTTCCTTAAAATCAACTTTGAAACCAAACCAAAATAAGAAATGGGACCAGGATCTCTCATGTTTTTCTAATTCTCTGGAAATTAAGAGTTTAACCAGGACATGGTGAAAAATACTATTTCTAGAAGAATCAAAATGATTCTGCACCCTAATGGCCATTTTACTTAAACTCTTCAACAAGTAATAGGGCAGGTTTAACTTTTTAGTACCTGATACATGTTGCAGAAAACACATATGGTAGAGGTAGATGGTGGTGAGCCTACCTTCACACGTCACATATATTTGGATGATATGCAGAACATCACAGCATTCTTCAAGTAGAAAAGTCCTTTGAATCCCTTGGCTCCAATTAGGGTTTCTGTGTGCAGATAGAAGAAACTGACTGTAATCTTCATCTATTGATGTATTTTTTACCATTGGTCATCCTCAGAAGCGATTCCAATATCATGTGTAATGGTTTCCTCTGTCCTTGAAAACTCGAGCCTACCAACCTTCACTGCCGATTCCTTAAAATTCAATAAAAAAGACTTCATAACCTCTATGTGATAATCCTGAATTCTTTCACACAAGGTGTACCAGATGGCTTCTTTCACCTTTGGAACAACTAATGGAAGTTTACTCATCCATTCAACATTCTGGGGTTCAATTCAAAGTACATGACCTTTGGAACAGGTTTTCTTATCCAAATCCGTGATTGAACTCGAAGTCATAGACAACCACTAGAAACAGAAATCTGAGAAGAAAACATGAAAAACCCTCTTTGAAAATCAATCACCATTTCATATCGAACTAACATAGTACAGAGTATTAAATTCAAAACGATCTTAGAATGTGGAGTGGTACGAGTGTTCTTCTAGGTGTAACTCAGAGCCAACTGTCGGCTTGTTAGCAGGAACAAACCCCAAAAACTGATCAACTGCATGATTTTTTAATAAACTTGCACATAAACCTAACCTGGGAAATATGACAACATGCATGTATATAAATGATAAAAAGACATTGCATTCATTTTCATTATATGAAAAGAAATTTATTAATCTATAGGAGCTTAACTCTTAAACTAAGATATTTGTAAAATGCAAAAAGATATTTTAAAACAAAATCAAAACAACCCAAATATTGGAGAATAATAAAATCAAAAGGGATAAAATTGTCGAAGGTAGAAAGATAGGCCTAAGTAAAATAGCTGATAGACCTAGGACAAACACTGGGTAAGTGGAAAGACTATCTACACTTAGTTGAGTTTGCTTATAATAATAATTTCCAAGTTTCTGTAGGTATGAGTCCATTCAAGATATTTATGGGCGTAAGTGTAATACTCCAATCTCATGGTGCAACCCTGTTAATATATTAATGAAAGGACCTGATTTATTAAAGGAAATGGAGCTAACCGTGAAACATGTACAACAAAACTTAAAAGATGCCCACGATAGGTAGAAAAGCTACGCCAATCTAAAAGAAACTCTTAGAGAGTTTGAGGTGGGTAAGCATGTATATATAGAGGTAAATCCTAAGAAAAGCTCATTAGAGAGAATTTGAGGTAAAAAATGGGCCTCAAAAGGACCAAAATGTACTATAAAAATAAACCAATTACATTCTAGTAGATGACATCATCCCCCATGGTTGAGGTGGAATTTCATGAGTTAAGAATGCTTATTTGTCACATTTTCTATGGTGGATGAAAACCCATAGTTAACCAAGGTAGTGGTACAAGTAATTTTAAGTCATAAAGTGAAGTACTCACAATAAAAGTCATTTCACACTTTCTCATAAAATAATATTATTGTTATTTTCAAGTAAAGTACTCACAATTCACTTTCTCATAAAATAATATTATTGTCCTTTTCAAGTAAAGTACTCATAATTCATAAAAATGTCTTTTCACATTTTTTTATAAAATAATATATTGTCATTTTCATTTTTTTTAATTTTAAATTATATATTCACTCAATTGTATTTAATATCATAATGTCAAACTAATATATATATATTAAATCTTTTATTTTTAAAATAAAATAAATTCATGAATGATATTTATTTGAAAAAAATATGTTAGTTATGCATATAAATTAAATTCATTTTTGTTTAATTTTATTTACAAGTTTAAGACAAATAAATGCTAAAGGACAATAAATTTTTGGGAATTTACAATGAATTTTAGTCACATCATTGTAGAGTTATTTTATTACTTTTATTTATAGTCAATTTAGAAAAGTAACTCAAACATGGTTATTTATATTGTGCATAAAAGTAGTGTAGGAGGTGAGTTGTCATATATACCTACCCCATAAAACCCCTAACTCATAATATTTTAATATATCTTATATTTTTGTAGTACATCTCTTAGGAGGCCCATTTTTGACCTCAAATTCTCTCTAATGCTTTAAGATTGGGAAAGTATTCGAAACTAGAACCCAAGTATTATGAGCCATTTGACATTTTAGCTAGAGTAAGGTCGGTCACGTACTAGTTGGCCCTACCACCAAATATCAAAGTTCATAATGTATTTCATGTTTATATATTAAAAAATTATATTCATGATAATTCTCATGTGATTGATTGGAATGTAATTTAGGTGGAACTCGAAGGAGAGTTTGAAGTGGGGTCGAAGGACATTCTTGACGAGAGAGAACTTTTACTCTAGAACTGTACCATCGGATAGGTCAAGGTGCAATGGAAGCACCTTAGTCTGGAAGAAACTACTTGGGAGCTGGAAAGTAATATACGGGAGGCATATCCATATTTATTCAAGTAGAATGAAATGGAAGAATAAAACAAAGTTATAACACTAAGGATAGTGTTATCTTCTAAGGGGAGGTGTATGGAACACCCCCATAATTAATTATTATTAATAATTATGCTGAAAATAATTTATCATTATTTTATTATTTTTGACACAAATGTCAAGAATAAAACATTGTGTAATCAAAACAATTTTTTTAATTAAAATATGATGAAGGGGGACAAGAGTGGATATAGTTATTGAAAAGTGTTTGCTAACCCACAAGAGGAAAAAGAAAAGTGGAAAATACCATTGAGTGAGAACTCGAGATGCAGGAGGAATCATCCCCTAAAATTAGGTCACAAATCCTAGTTGAGTGCTAAAGAGTAGGATGCTCATAAATGACTAAGTCCTACGAAGAATACTATAAATTAGTATGTCCATTAGCAGCAGGAGGCTAGAATTGCACAAGGATCAAACATTTGTGTAATGAAACAGATGGTGCATTGAGATTTTTCTCTTGTGGTTCAGTGAACAAGCTCGGGGGTTTTGGAGTAAGTGACTTGGTTGCTTTGGGAGATTGGTTGGGAGGAACGTCATCTCCACTCTTGTTTTCCCCAAAGTGTTGGTGCGAGGTTTCTAGTTTACATTTTAGTGTTATAGATTTTAATTCTTTAGATCTAAAGTAGCTAAATTCTATGATTCTGATTATTCTAATACCGCGTTTTTGTATGTTGTACTAACAGAGTAAATTTAGATAGAACATAGAGCTAGTATATTTAACTGCAGTTTTGTAAATGTATCAATGTCTAAATCATTTTACTTCTTTATTTTGAAATCCAAATTAATGGATTTCAATTAAATTCTAACTTACTACTATGTGTATAGATTTTTATTTTCTTCCTAGTTTTACAGATAAAATCCATTCAGTTGTTCGACTTATTATTATAAATTAACAAATATTCAATGTTAAACATCCTTTAAGATATTTTCTTGCTTTGCATTTTTAAAAGATAATTATTAACTAGACTCATAATATTTGAACATCATATTAGATCTACATCTTGCTAATTCTACAAGTAAGTTTTAAACATCTAATAGAATATGTTTACAAACTGAACGAGTTCATGGACGGAAGATCCTTACCCAATAATTTTATTCCACCTCTTCTTAATTAAATTGAAATGTAACTAGTGAAATTGTGTGATAGGTGGGTTCATGTTAGCATACATTTATTAATTAAATTGTTATTACTTAAAATTAAACTCTAAGAATTGAGTTATATTGTTAGTTAATCAATTTGTAATGTAGTTCTGCAAATTGAATAAAGGTAAAACTAGTAAGAACCATATTATGTTCGAAATACGTTGATAGGCATATATATGATACATTAATAATGTTTTTTTTCCTAAAGAATGTGTCAATTACTAGTATCTAATAGTTAATCTAATATAACGACCACTTAAATTGTGGTTGTTAAACTTATAGTTGTATCATCATTGGAGTTAAGCTAATATGTGTATCTAATAATTAATTTAAAAGTTAATAAAAACTAAATTGCACTTAATATATCTAGACTCCTAGCTTCCAAATGGAGTTCAACTAAACCTTTATGCACATTAACTAGACTCTCAATTTCCAGATGATTCCACTCTTGCATGAACTACACATTACCATGCCATTAAATACAATCGATATTCATATAAATAAAATAAACATATTTATATGATTGTTAAAATTTTAATTTACAATTTAAGAACTAAAAAAATTTAATACAACATACTTTCCAATGACAAGTATGAGATATAGGTCCATATGGCCAGTATAATGAGTTTTAAGTAGTTGTTAAAAGAAATATATAAATAACATTAGAATAGTCTCTATCTTCCTTTATAATATAATTGGTCCCGAGTTATTCCGTATTCATCTTTATTATTAATTGGCTTTATAAGTATGTTACTGGTATTATTTATAATTTGATTAAAGTATCTATGGAATTGCAATAGGTGAAACTCTACTATATATTTTCATTTACTAATACTAAGTATGCACGATACAAATTACAAGCCTTTAATAATTAATACCTTAATGGAACCATAAAACAACGAATAAAAATCATAAGCCGAACTCATATTCTCAAATTGATCACTCGTTGGCGCAGTTTCTCCACTACTCCCGCACTGAGCCTAGACAGCTCGATGTGTTGTAGGTTGCTAAAATTACCAAAAGAGTATGGAATACTCTTGAAAGATTCACATCCGCTCAACTCCATGTATAGAAGATTGCTTAATTGGCAAAAGGAATATGGAAGCCTCTCCATACAGCTGAGCCAATACAGCCTGATGTGTTCAACATTGCTTAAATTACGAAAAGAATATGGCAAACTCTTTAAAACTCTGCACCCACTCAACTCAATGTGTCGAAGATTGCTTAATTGGCCAAAGGAATTTGGCAATGTTGGAGCTGTTAATTACTCCACAGAGTGGCCACCGCAATTCTAAAGGGTCCTAGTATCGCCACTATTAGAATATAATCCGTTATGGATTATAATATTGTAAATAAATAAATAAAGAATAGGAAGCTGAATAGTTACGTAGGAATATGGATAGTCTGGTCAGAATCTCAACCACCGCCTGAAATGTATAAATATATGCATTGGCATTGGAATAAAATTGAATCTAGAGTTATTACCAACAAGTGGTATCAGAGCGCTACCATAACTCCTGCCTATTGCCAGTCTGCTCTTTCAATCTGCCTGCTCAGTCAGTCTGCCCCTGCGCGCATTCATTATGTGCGTTTTTTTGCTCATACGTTTGATGTATACCTAACCCTAAGTTGTAACCACGCTCTCCATCCATCTTCTGTTGTGTATGCTGCGATATATGTCTGCGTTTTTATGAAGAGACTACGATCTCCTCCAAATTTGAATTATCTGCTCCTTCTCCTGTTGTTGGAGAATGTGCTGAAGTTTGAGACTGCGTTGAACTGATATCTCACCACTGCGTTATGAGGAGTCTGTACATTGTGTTGTGGAGATGAATGATTGAAGTCATCTTACTGTTTATTAGGGTTTCCTTTCACACCCCCTTGTCTTAGAACCAGAGTTTGGAGCTTCGGCAATCTCTGGGCTCTGGATGTTGTTGCAGCAGCATAGAAGCAATATTATTATTATATAATATTACTGCATTGAGAGACTGCATATTACTACGATTATTATTGCTACGAGCTGTGTATAGAATGCATTGAAGTGGGTTTTGCAGAAATCGCCCTTCTGGAGGAGGTGCTACTATTTTGTCATTATTAAAACCCGTGTGCTTCAATCTGTAACTAGGAACACTGCGTTGATCATTTGAGATTGCGATTTGATCATTTGAGACTGCGAGAAGATTAAGCACGGAGAGACTGCTTGGTGCTGCGTTGAAGACTGCTTGGTGCTACACGTTCCATGTTGAGTTCATTCTTGTGACTGCCTACGTGAAGAGCCTAAGAGCCTGCGTTGGAGATTGAATACTGCACTGTGAAGACTGCGAAGTATTCTTGCTGAGCCATGATTGTTGATGAGTCGTGCATGCTAAGTATGGTGCGTTGAAGCACTCCTTTGATGCTGCGTTGAAGTGGTGTGTTTGATAGTATATATGATGCGTGACTATTGCTAAATCCATTGTCTGCGTTGAGACTGATGCATTGCTGACTGATATATTGTATGTTGCGTACTTGAAGACTGATCTCAGAGACTGAAGACTGATATTGACATATTGCAGACCGATCTCAGAGACTGAATACTGAGACTGATATGTGCAAATGTTGTATGCTGCGTCTCTTTTAAGACTGAGACGGATATGTGCAAATGTTGTATGCTGTATATTATGCTGACTGATATAAAGAATCCTGTGTATGACTGACAGTGATATATTTTGTATCTACTGATATATTTGCTATAAATTTGCATTGTATTCACCTTGGCAGAGACTGTAGACCTGCAAGGTTATTATTTCTCTTTAAAAATTACTCTAACAATTGTAAAAATGCAATCTATAGCATCTATAGTTGGTGCCACTCTCACTGGCAAAGACACCTATTCAGAATGGTGGAGGAAGATCAAATCTGCCTTCATCTACAATGACCTTTGGGACGGCATTTGTGAAGGCACCACAATAGAGACAGCAGCCGGAGAGACCATAGCCGGAGACCCTGAACCTCCAGAATCCGAGAAAGAGAAGGCCATTTGGAGAACAAAAGACAAGAAAGCTTTAGCAGTAATCACTGCCACTGTCAGTGAAGAGGTGAGCCAACACATATTTCCTGCAAAATCATGTTTTGAAGCACTAAAAACATTAAAAGAAGTGTATGATTCACACTCTGAAATGGAAGTTATTCAACTAATGTTAAAATTATTCAGTCTTGAAGTAAAAGACAATGATCCTATGTTAGTTGCCTCTGAAATCAAAGCTATCATGCACAAGATTCAAGCCTCTGGTATGAAACCAGATCTTCCTCTTGCAGCATTTGTAAAATCTTTGTATCCTACTCACTCCAACTATCTTGACTCATTGCAAGCTAGTGACAAGTTCAAATCACTAACATTTGACACCCTGGTAGAAAAGATAGCTGACAGAGAGAAAGCCTTTGGTAAGAAGACAATCGAGCCTACTGGAGAATCACTTTGCTTTGCTCAAAAAGCAAAGAACCACGCCAAAGATCATCCCAAAGGATAAAGTAGCAAGAGAGGCAGAGGAAGAAGAAACTTCAGAGGTAGAGGGGGCAGAAATAACTTCACCAAAAGATCAGATTTGCAGTGCAAGCGTTGTGGAAAGACTGGGCACAAATCAGATCAGTGTTGGGCTTCGTGGTACTCCATCAAAGAAAAGCACAACCAATAAACATCAAGATGCTAGTAAATCTTCTAATTCTGCTCATTGTATTGTTGCACATTGTAATCTTGGAATTAATGAAATGACTTCTCTTTCATCTTATAAAGATTGTTGGCTGCTTGATAATGGTGCAACATCATACATGACATTTAGAAAATACTGTTTTGAAGAACTGAATGAAACAATAGATGGCATAGTTTACTTTGCAGATAAGTCAAGTATTAAACCAAAGGGAATGGGCACCATTCGACTGAAGATGCCTCGATTTCCTGATTTCTTGTTGAAGAACGTTCTCTATCTTCTAGAGTTGCAGAGAAGCCTGCTGTCCATGGTGGAGATTCGACAGCAAGGCCATTCCATCCACATGTTTGATGGAATCGTTGAAATAAGAAAGTCCTCTGACAACCAAGTCATCATGACTGGATACGAAGATGGAAAGCTGCTGAAGCTCAAGGGTTCATCCGCAAGATTTTAGAACTATGCCTACCTCTCTCAGCATGGAGAAGGTAATATGTCATCTAGTTCATTGTGGCATGCAAGATTTGGTCATCTAAATTATAACAGTCTTCGTTTGTTGAGAAAGAATGGTGTATTTGGTTTTCCCACCATTCCCAAAGAGAAGAACAAATGTGATGCATGTATATTAGGGAAACATAGTAAACTGCCATTCCATGAATCTAATTTTAGAGCAAGTAGGAAATTAGAACTAGTGCATTCTGATTTATGTGGGCCAATGCCAACTCCTTCAGCAAATGGGAATAAGTATTTTATGACATTTGTTGATGACTACTCACGAATGTGCTGGATTTACTGTTTAAAGACAAAATCAGAAGCATTTCAAACATTCAAAGACTTGCATGCATTGATAGAAAAACAAGCACAATAAAAAATTGGAACACTTCGTACTGATAATGGAAAAGAATACACTTCAAATGCTTTTGAACATTATCTTCACCAACATGGAATTGCACATCAGACTACAGTTCCCTACAATCCTCAACAAAATGGTGTAGTAGAAAGAATGAATAGAACCATAATGAATATGGTTCGCTCAATGATGTTTTTCAAGAATGTAAAACTAATGTTTTGGGGTGATGTAGTAAAATGTGCAGCATATTTGAGAAATAGAAGTCCCTCAAATTCTCTTGATAACAAGATTTCACATGAAATGTGGTTTGGCCATCTCCCTTCAGTCAGGCATCTCAGAGTTTTTGGTTCCACCTGTTATGCCTTGATTCCAAAGGAGCAAAGAAAAAAGCTTGGTGCTCGAAGCAGAAGATGCATTTTCCTGGGGTACGAAGAATACTCCAAGGCATACCATCTGTATGATGAGGTAAACAAGAAATTTGTTATTTCCAGAGATGTCATTTTTCTTGAAACTAATAAAAATGACCAGTCCATTGAGAGACAGCTTGATCATTTGGAAAATTATCCTCATCCAAAGACATATTCTGAAAATGAATATGAAATTCCAAACCTTGAAGGGGGGATTCCTATTCTGGATCAACCTTTGGAATTTCCATATGAAGCACCAACTCCCCCGCATGAAGAAGTTCCTGCTACTTCACTTGAACAAGAGGTTCAACGTGATGATGTGATTGAGAGAATTGAAAGACTCTCAATCAATGATGAAGCACCACCAGCTAATCAACCAGGACCATCACGGAAGATTCCTAAATGGGCCACAAAGACACTTGAAAGTGTCCATCCAGATGAAGTTGGAAAGACGGGAATGAGAAGTTCGAAAAGACATGAAGATGGAGGAGGAGCAGATAATTCAGGTGATGACATGGATGTATCATTTGATTGTGAATTTAATTTATCTGCTAACTTTGAACCAACTTCCTTTGAAGAAGCTTCTACTCGGGCTGAGTGGAAAGAAGCTATGCAGAATGAGTATGATGCACTCATGAAGAATGGAACTTGGAAGCTGGTTGACCCTCCAGTTGGTACCAAACCAATTGGCTGCAAGTGGGTGTACAAGAACAAATACAGATCAGATGGCTCACTTGAAAAGCACAAAGCAAGGTTTGTAGCAAAAGGCTATGCACAGAAAGAAGGAATTGACTATGAAGAAACATTTTCTCCTACAGCAAAATGGGCTACCATCCGAACCTTACTCTCTTTAGCTGCTCAGAAAGGGTGGAAATTTCATCAAATGGATGTGAAGACTGCTTTCTTGAATGGAGACTTGAAAGAGAATGTATTCATGTCTTAGCCAGAAGGCTTTGTTGTGAAAGGAAAAGAAAAAAAGGTATGCAAGCTTGTCAAATCCTCGTATGGCCTAAAACAAGCGCCTCGCGCATGGTATGAAAAGTTAACCATCTTTTGAAGTTAAATTTCGAAAATTTTGATCTTGATGATGCAACACTGTTTATAAATAAAGTTGGAAGATCTGTTGTGTATCTTGTGGTGTACGTAGATGATCTTTTGATGACAGGGAACAATGAGAGCTATATAGCATCCATAAAGAAAGATTTGAAAAAGATCTTTGAAATGACAGATATGGGACATCTCCACTATTACTTAGGAATTGAAGTCACTCAACATCCTAAGTACATATTCCTATCTCAGAAAAAATATGTTGGAGAACTACTAAACAAATTTTGCATGACAGAATGCAACCCTATATCTACTCCAATGGAACAGAAAATGAAGCTCACATCAAGCGAAGGAAAAGAATTTGAAGATGTGACCAAGTATTGACAACTGGTAGGAAGTCTTATCTACCTTACAACAACTACACCAGATATTTCTTATGTTGTTGGCATACTTTCAAGGTTCATGCATAAACCTTGTGAAGGACACTGGTCAGCTCCAAAAAGAGTTCTAAGATACTTGAAGGGGACTCAAGACGTTGGACTCAAGTACTCTAAAGTGGATGACTTCAAACTTATTGGGTACTCAGACTCAAATTTTGATGGCGATAAGGAGATAGGAGTATCAACTTCTGGATACACTATGAATCTTGGATCAGCAGCTGTCTCATGGAGATCACGCAAACAGTCAGTTCCAGTAGATTCAACAACAGAAGCAGAATATGTGGCTGCAGCTGAAGCAATGAAAGAAATAGTATTGCTCAGGAAGATACTTGAAGATTTGCAAGAAAAACAAGATAACTCCACTCCATTGTTGGTCAACAATACTTCTCCAATCAAGCTGGCTAAGAATCTTAGATTCCATGATCGAACCAAACACATCAACACAAAGTATCATTTGATTCGACATCATGTAGAGGCCAAGACAGTCCATCTTCGACATTGTTCCACAAATGATCAAGTTGCAGACATCTTCACCAAAGCGCTTGGACGAGAAAAGTTTGAAAGATTCAGAAACATGCTCGGACTTATGAACACCCCTTCGGATTAAGAGGGGGATTGTTAGAATAGAATCCGTTAGGGATTATAATATTGTAAATAAATAAATAAAGAATAGGAAGCTGAACAGTTACGTAGGAATATGGATAGGCCGGTCGGAATCTCAACCACCGCCTGAAATGTATAAATATATGCATTGGCATTGGAATAACATTGAATCAGGAGTTATTACCAACAGCCACACCGCCTGATAAACATCAGATTAATAATTTTTGAAAAGTTGTTTTTACTGAATAGGATCGAGATAGCCAGCTATATCAGTTTCTGAAAAGGGAACGGAATTTCTCTGTTAGACTATAACATTGTAACAGAACAATCAAAGATAATTTTTGTATAAGTAAAGGGTCATTTTGTAATTAATGACCGACTTAGTTAGAAATAGTATAAATTCTAGCATTGCAATGGTGTTTAGACACAACAATACATAGTGAGAGACAACGCAACAGAGAAATGGAAACAAAGTTGAAAATATGAAGTTTTCTGTGTAAATTTTATTTTTATTCTGTTTTTAAGTTGAAAAACTCAGTTTTATTTTTTATGTTAGTCTGCACTAACAGTTGAAGGAAACAAAGTTTATTTGATGTGAATGTTGTTTATTAATTTAGTAGAATATTTGGGTTAAGTTTATGGACGCAGGGGTGATCAGAATGTTGCAAAATAGTGAGTTGTGACTAAGCTGGGACTGAGCTGTGAGTATGCTATAAATGACTATCAATAGTCACAACTTGCTGAAACAATCGTGTAAAGTGTTGTTAGCTGTAATAGCTAGTTGGAACACCATATGTAGGGTACTGTCGATTGTAACATCTAGCTATAATAGTCCTGTAGGTGTTTATTTTAGTTTTGTGAGCTATGTCAGCAAGTCACATCCAGTTGTAAGTGCGAGATGTGACAGTGCTGTAAGCATTGTTTTGAGTTGTTACTAACATTTAAAGTGCCTCTGGAGCGGAGAGAGGCACTCCTCTGCCTTCCCCACAGTGGTATCAAAGCATGCTTAATTTTTATTTCTTGTTTAAGAGCTTGGTTGAGTTTTCTTGTTCATTTTTTGGAATTTAATTTGAGATGACTACTAATAGCAGTGTAGTGCAGCCACAAATTTCTATGTTGTCTGAAAGAAATTGTGATACATGGTTTATTAAAATGAGAACTATCCTGCCTGTTCAGGATCTTTGGGAGTTTGTTACGATTGGGTATCTAAAACCAACTGATCAAGCTGTTGACTTGGTTCTCTCAAATCTTGAGCATGTTATGTTGAAAGAAAATAGGAAGAAGGATAATAAATCTCTTAGTCTTATTCAACCAGGCCTGGGTGAATCTATTTTTTCGAAGATATCAAGTGCCGCACCTTCAAAGAAATACTGGGACACTCTTGAAACATGCTATCAAGGTGTGACAAAGGTGAAGAATGTTAAGTTGAAAAATTTGAGAAGAGACTTTGAGAATCTCAAGATGAAAGACAGTGACATTGTTGCACCATTGTTGATTGTTTTATGACACAAGTCATGAATGTTGTAAACCAGCTACGACAGTATGGTGAAGACCTCCGAGATCAGTGTGTAATTGAAAAATTGCTGATATGTTTGCCTAATAAGTTGGAAGCAGTGGTTGTTCCAATTGAAGAATTTAAAGATCTCAATCAAATGCACATTGATGAGATGACTGGTTCATTGATTGCTCATGAATCAAGAATGAACATGTGTGGTGATACTCCATTAGAAAATTCTCTTAAATCTTAGTTACATGTTACTAGAGGTAGAGGTAGAGGAAGATCTAGTAACAAAGGAAGAGGAGGACGAAGTGTTGATCATAGTGACAACATAAATGATTCTGAAAATGAAGTTACAGCATAGTACTCCTAGCATAAGGGGGAGTAGCAAGAGCAGGGAAGCCAAGAAACCAAATGTATGACAGATCTACAGTTCAATGTTTTTACTGTAAGAAATTTGGGCATTTTGCTAACAAGTGTTGCAAGAAGAAAAAAAATACATGTAAATTGTCCACACACATTACAGAGGAGACTGAAAATGAAGAGAAGCCTATGTTTTTGACTTGTAACGTCACCCATGAAAGTTCAAAAGATGTATTGTTTTTGGATAGTGCATGCAGCAACCACATGACTGGAAATAATGAATTATTTTCAAGTTTAGATACAAGCATTCAATCCAAACTGAAGTTAGGTAATGAAAGTAAGGTAAAATTTAATGGTAAAGGTGTGATTGCTGTGTATGCAAAAACTGGTAAAAGAAGAACTCAGTTTAATGTGTAATTTATTAAGTGTTAGACAATTGTTGGAGAAAGAATACAGAGTTTTCTTTAAGAACAAGGTATGCACTATTTATGATAATTATCCAAGTAAACAGTTGATTGCCAGAGTAGAGATTGCAAAGAATAGAACGTTTCCCCTAATTATGAGAAATGATTTGACTAAATTTTTGAATGCTTATAAAACTAAGAGTTTATATCAATCATGGTTATGGCATTTCAGGTATGGCCATTTACATTTTGGTGGTTTAGATTTGCTACAGAAAAAGTAGATGGTAAAAGGATTTCCCAGTATTGAGCAACCAACAGGCTCATGTGAGAGCTGCATATTGGGAAAGCATCATAGAGAGAAATTTATTTCTAGAGTTTCATACAGAGCAAAGGAATCATTTGAGCTGGTACACACAGATTTGTGTGGACCGATGAAAACACCTTATTTGACTATTAATGTTTATTTTATGACTTTCATTGATGATTACAGTGGAAAAACTTGGGTGTATTTGTTGAGACAAAATTCTCAAGCATTTGATGTGTTTAAAAGTTTTAAAGCGATGGCTGAAAAATAGACTAACAGATTTATTAAAATCTTGAGATCAGATAGAGGAGTTGAGTATATGCCAAAATGAATTTAAGGAATTTCGTAAATACTGTGGAATTAAAAGATAGTTTACAGCTCGCTACACTCCATAGCAAAATGGTGTAGCAAAAAGGAAGAATTGAACCATTATGAACATGGCTCGAAGTATGATGAAGGAGAAGCATCTTTCAAATGAATATTGGGGAGATGTTGTTACTTGTTCAGTAAATATTCTAAATTGAATCCCAACCAAGAGTGTGAAAGATCGAGTTCCTCAGCAATCATGGAGTGGTAAGTGTAGAAGCATATGTCATTTAAAATTTTTTGGTTGTGTGGTTTATGCACATGTACCTGAAGAGATGAGGAGAAAATGAGATGACAGGAGTCAGAAATGTAATTTTGTTGGATATAGTGAAGAATATAAAGCATACATACTTTATAATCCCATCACCAAGAAGTATCTTATCAGCAGAGATGTGGTGTTTAAAAAAGAAGCATGGGATGGGAGCATTGATAAATTTGTTGGTGAAGACGTTGTTGCACCTCATGCAAAAGATGAACAAGAAGAACTTGGCACACATGAAGGACAATCAACCCAACATACAGTAGCAGTAAGGACACCATCCATAACGCCCAGAACTCATGAACATGGTGAACCATCAAATATTGGTGAACGACAAAGAACAAAATCAGAGGTAAGTAATGAATCAAGTTCTACATTAGCATAATTAAGGAACAAAGTCAAAGGTTAGAAGATTAGAATTTTAAGAGAACTGTATGATCAAAATGAAGAAGTAATCAAGTTTCAAATTTTGCATTTATAGCATGTGATCGTGTACATTTTGATGAGGTTGTTAAAAAGAATGCTTGGATAAAAACAATGGATGAATAAATTGATGCCATAGAAATAAATAATACTTGGAATCTTGTAGATTTTCGTGAAGATAAAAGTTGTATTGGTGTCAAATGGATTTATAAGACTAAGTTAAATGCTGATGGTGATGTTGAAAAATATAAAGCAAGACTTGTAGGTAAGGGGTTAGTCAACAACCTGGTATTGATTATAATGAGACCTTTGCATCGGTGGCGAGACTTGATATAGTAAGGATAGTATTAGCTATTGTTGCTCATAATAAATGGTATGTACATCAAATGGATGTAATGTGTGCATTTTTAAATGGATCTTTAGAAGAAGATGTTTCTGTGAGACAACCTCCCGGATATGAAATTGATGGACAATAAGACAAGGTCGACAGATTAAAGAAAGCATTGTATGGATTGAAGCAGGAACCCGGAGCATGGTACAGCATAATTGATGAACACTTGAATAGTGAAGGATTCAACAGAAGTCTAAGTGAGCCAACATTGTATACAAAGCTAAACCGAGAAGGTAAAATATTGATTCTTTGTTTATATGTGGATGATTTGATATTCATTAAAGATATTTTTGTAGATGAGTTCAAGAAAGCCATGAAAACAGAATTTGAGATGACTGATTTAGAAATGATGAAATATTTCCTTGGCATTGAAGTAACACAATATGAAGATGGTATTTTTATATGTCAAACTAATTTCACAAATGAAGTATTGAAAAGATTCAGAACGATGAATTGTAAGCCAGTAGTAACTCCAATTGCAACTGGCAAAAAACTCAGTAAGGATGATGATGGGTCAAAAGTGGATCCAACATAGTATAAGATACTCGTTGGAAGTCTCACGTACTTAACTGCAACAAGACCTGATATAATGTTTGTAGTAAGTTTGATTTCAATATTTATGGAATCAACAAAGAGTACCTAGTGGCAACCTGGAAAGATGATTCTTAGATATATTGCTGGAACAACAAATTTTGGTATCCAATATACCCCAAATTCAAATTTTTAATTGATTGGATATACTAGTAGTGATTTTGCAAGTTCTATAGATGATAAAAAGAGCACATATGGATATGTGTTTAGTTTTGGATCGGGATCAGTAGCATGAGCATCAAAGAAGTAGCCCATAGTAAACCTATCCTTTGCCAAGGCAGAGTATGTTGCAGCAACATCGGCTGCATGTCAAATTGTATGGATGAGAATAACTCTTTTCGAGTTAAAGCATCAACATAATGAACCAACTCAAATTTCTATGACAATAAATAAGCTATTGTACTATCAAAGAATCATGTCATTCATAAAAGAAGTAAACATATTAATACAAGGTATCATTTTATCCGAGAAGTGCTAAACAACAATGAAATCAATATGGAATTTTACAGGTCAGAAAATCAGTTTGTAGATCTATTTACCAAACCTTTGGGAAAATATTTGTTTGAGCTTCATAGGAAAAACATTGGGGTTTCTAATTTGTCACAGAAAGGTAGTATCACATTTTTTTTTAGTGTAGTAATCAAGGGAGAGAATGTTGGAGCTGTTAATTACTTCACAGAGTGGCCACCGCAATTCTGAAGGGTCCCAACACCGCCACACCGAATTAATAATTTTTGAAAAGTCACTTTTACTGAACAAGATCAAGATAGCCAACTATATTAGTTTCTGAAAAAGGAAACAAAATTTCTCTGTAAGACTGTAACATTGTAACAGAAAAATCAAATACAATTTTTGTATAATCGAAGGTCAGTTTGTAATTATTGACCGACTTAGTTAGAAATAGTATAAATAGTATAAATAGTAGCATTGTAATTGTGTTTAGACACCACAATACACAGTGAGACACATCCTAATAGAGAAATAGAAACAGAGTTGAAACTTTGAAGTTTTTTTTGTAAATTTTATTTTTACTCTGTTTTTGAGTTTTTCAACTCAATTTTATTTTTGATGTTAGTTTGTAGTAACAACTGAAGGAAACACACTTTATTTGATGTGAATGTTGTTTATTAATTCAGTAGAATATTTTTGTTAAGTTTATGGATGCAGGGTGATCATAAAGTTACAAAATAGTGAGTTGTGATTGAGCTGTGAGTGTGCTGCAGGTGACTGTCAACAGTCACAACTAGCTGAAACAGTCACATAAAGCGTTGTTAGTTGTAACACCATCTGTAGGGTACTTTCGGGTGTAACATTGAGTTGCAACAGTCTTGTAGGTGTTTATTTGAGTTTTGTGAGCTTTGTTAGTAAATCACAACCAGTTGTGAGTGCGAGCTATGGCAGTGTTGTAAGCCCCGTTTTGTTAGAGACATTTAAAGTGCTGCTGGAATAGAGAGCGACACTTGCCAAGCAACCTTTCCAAAATTATCTCAGGAAAATGACGACTACGACAATTAACTTGAGTTACCGCGTAGCACAACCTTTTGTTTTCCCCTTTTTACTTTTTCAAAAACTTGCAACTCAATTTTCTTGCTGTGAAATTTACTGCGCGAAGAAATTACTGTGCAGAGTTAGCGCGAAGAAATTACTGTGGAGAGTTACTACGAAGGAGTAATCCTGATGGACTCTTCACCTGCTAAGGACTTCTACTTTGGCTTCAACCAGCTTTTACTGCAACATGAATTTGGTTGCCACCAACTCATGTGCCAACAAGTTTTCACTTCGACGCAATAACTTTATATTTCCTAGTCTAAGGACTTAGGAATATGAAAAACACCTTTACCTAGGATTAACTACCACACAACTATATTGGGAATATATTGTGAATTACTAACAATATCATATACGAAAATAATAAACAAGATTTGTGTCGAACCTCGGGCTTAAAACTAGGAACTTGCGAGTAAAACTAGAAACTCTTACACAATGAAATATTCATGGATTCTTGATGTCTTTCACTCACAGTAAATGTAAACAACATTCACTAACATTCATTCAACCATAAACTTAAGGATTTATATTTCATATGACCGCATAACAAATACTTACAGTCATAAATACAAACTTTGTAAAAACAGAGAAGTTTGAGTTTCAAACTCTTGAGTGAGTTTTCCTTCTTCTTCTTCGCCACACTTCTCATCTCTGTTTCTTGTTTGTCTCTTCTCTGTTTTTTCTATTTACAATTTCATCCTTCATATAGAATATTTCTGTCCACTAACCGACTTAACATTTAAAGACTTTAATTACTCTCTACCCAAAAACTTACGTTCATCAATTAAATTCTACTCTTATATATTCGAGAAATGTGAACTCTTTATCTTGTCAGACTCTATGACACTTTCTGACTTGCTCTAGAGTTGACAGAGTCAGCTAATTGGATTATGGATCAGCAAGTAATTAATATTTCCAACAAATTACAGTTCATATACCACCAAGAACCAATGAAATCTCTAAACACCCAGGTCTTTAACGACTTCAAATGACAAAACAAAATGCTTTTGGTAATTTTGTTTGTGAAGAAACAAGCATTGACTTCAATTATATGTTCTAGGTGCTTAAGCTGTCCTATGGAACTTGGAATGTTAGAGATTCTATCAGCATCAATCTCTAAGTGCCGCAATTGTAAAGGTGGCTGCAAAACGTGCATATAAAAATCTAATCAATCTCATCATCAAGAAAGAATCTAACTCATTCAACAATTTATTGGAAACCCTGTGGTATGCAATATCATTATCAAATAAACACATAAATTTATAAAGTTAGCGAATCCTGATTTACCTGTCTCTCCTCTTCCAACAATACTTCTAATTTCTACCCGAACACTTGAATAACTTTTAAATTCTTCATCAAAATCCAGGGAGGCAGTTACAGTTGTTCCAGCGCAGCCATATGAGATTTAGAGGCCGTGCGATCTTTGTCAAAATGCGTTCTAAAATAAAATCTTTAGTATCAAGAAGTTGCAAACCAAACGCCCGATACGAATACCTCACAATGCATCACCGTCACCAATATCATCATATTCATGGATATCCATTCTAAGCGCGCACAGATAGTGCCTGTCCAAATAATCATAAACTCCTTATACAATATGCAATGACTTTTTTTTTTCTTCATAAAAAAAGATCTTATATATATTATATATATAAAAAAGGTATTACCAAGATGTTTACAATGTGTCAACAGACAATATATGTCCAATGGAATATATACCTGAACCAGTTAGACAAAAAACCATGTTACTTCCCCGGGCCCCCATTTTACCCCTTATCTACGCCATCACCCACATGGAGGTCAAACATGGCATATTATGTAATAGCTGACATAAAATACCGATTGTAATATCCCCAAAATGAACCATAAGATATAACAATCTTATGCGTTCATAGATATAGAACAAAAAACTAAAATGACCCAAATAAGTAATATGATGATGGGTCACGACCATCCCCACGAGCCACCAAAAAGTGTCCCATAGGAATCGCTAAGGCCTTCTTCGATAATAGATCAGCATCAAAATTGTTCTCCCGATATATATGCTGAATGCTGATTTCCACAAATTGCCCTTTCAGTAACAGTATGCGATCCTTCCAAGTGGCAAGTAGGACCGCATCCAAATGAAAATTGCCCTTAAACCACTCCACAATGACCCGGGAGTCACCAACAATCTGTATAGTATCTATACCCAATGATCTAGTAAAATGTAGAATACTCCATAATGCCAATAATTCTGCCCGAGTGTTTGTGCCCATACCACAGTTCCACATCAGATTGTATCTGCCCAGTTATGGCGAAATAAGTATCGCCCCAACGCCACTCATAGATCCACCAGCCTGTGATGCCCCATCAAAATATCCAATAGCCCGATCATGAAGAAAATTAGGTTGCTGAAGTATACGAGGCTGTTTCTGCTTAAAACAAATGGGCTTCTCATCCCAAATATTCTGTAACTTATTAACAATTAGTAGTGGAGAAGTAGATGTATGCCTGAAGATATAGTTGTTTCATGCCAGCCATAAAAGCCTACATACATGGAAAGGAATGGATCGCAGCATACGGTCACCCATAATCCAAGCACCAAATGCCTCAGCAATAGAACGACCCTGCCAAATAAGATCAGTATTAAAAATATTTCCAATGTGTTTCCATACCTGCACAGTGAATGGGCATTCGATCATCACATGTGTAATACATTCCTCCGCCCCAAAACACAGCGAGCATATTCCAGGCCCCTCAAAACCCCTTCTCTGTATTCTATCCCAGGTAAGGATACGTTCAGCCAATAATAACCAGGTGAATAATATCGTCTTGAGAGGAATGTTCCATCTCCATACCCCCTTATACCAAATAGGAATACAATCCGGGAATGTAGGAGAGACAGTAGTAGACTATGCCATAGACGCAGTGATCATGCCAGTCTTCACATTCTTACTCCATATGAGTGTATCTTTACATAGTTGCAGCCGAATGCCGGAATTTCGTAGCTGGTAAATATAATAATTCCATTCATCGGCCATAGTTCCAGTGAGATTAAAATCCTCTGCATCCTTCCATACCGTGAATAAATCATCATCAGTATATTTTGCTGCCTATGCCAAGTAAAATATTCTATTTTCCAGTAATATGCAATGACTTTATAAAGCTCAACTGCTTGAATTACATTTATATCAATTGTACTAATTGTAATTGTAAAGCACCAAATCTCTTAAATATTATGGAAACATTATATATTTTATATAATATTATGGAAACGTTATATAGTTTTACTTAATGTTATGTTTATTAAGTATTTATAATATATATTATATTTATTATGTATTTTTATTATTAATACTTAAGTTGAGCTTGATTGGTTTGTATTTTTTGTTTCCATTTAATTTTATAAAAAAGGGTTTACAATGAAAATCCTAAGAAAGCTACTTACACAAACTTTCAATTTTAATAAAACATTTTATAAAAATATAATTTTTTACCCAATATTTATTTGAATATGAATAACCACCCATTTGAAAAAGAAAGTTAATCATTCTAAACAAACAATCAATTAAAAATAAAACAAACCCATATAATACCATTACAAGGTGCTACAGATTACCTAGGGTAAATGAACCTATGCTTTCAGCTATACAGTTTCAAAGTTTAAAAATTAAACTGTTCTACACATGACAAACTTGGTTTTGGTATTCGCGTGACAGGTCCATTTTCGTTGGCTGCCACTATAACCCCAACACAAACTTGGTTCTGGTACTCGCGTGACAGGTCCATTTCCATTGGCTGCCACTATAACCCCAACACGAATAAGTCTGGATGAGATTTGAACTTGAGACTTCCTTTACAACATTCCTTTATTTACAGGGCACTTGCCACTCAGTCTACACCCATGCGGTCTCAACCCTAACCTACAACACCTTTGATATAAGTTTTAAATTTCTCCAGTCTTGTCTGAAAGTAACTATGAATGCCTTCATGGTGGTTTCTTGTTTACAACCGGTTTCTTCATAAGAGAAGGAAGTGCGTGCTGTTTGCTTGGCTCTTTGTTAGCCACCATAATTTCTAGACTTGATAGCTGGGTTTTTAAGTTAATTATGCCTTCAAAGAAATAGTTATAATATATACTTGTAATGTATTTCTTTTAATGTAATCAGGGTTTATAAACTTCATTCATTAAAATGAACAATCTTCTTTCGGAATTGTCTTAATAGTTTTTGGTGCACTCAAATTCTTAGTTGAACAGAAAATAAACACCACATGAAGGAAAGCCATCCTTGAGGCCGTCATTATTAATGGTTTTGATACATGTTTATTT
This sequence comes from Pseudotsuga menziesii, assembly GCA_001517045.1. Lineage (NCBI taxonomy): Eukaryota > Viridiplantae > Streptophyta > Pinopsida > Pinales > Pinaceae > Pseudotsuga > Pseudotsuga menziesii. The sequence goes on from LPNX010845047.1 coordinate 73,129, forward strand.
AAAAAGATCGCCGAATATTCTTATTTTAGTGTATTCTTTGTATATCTGTTCATATTTAGGGTTTATCTATTTTTATTAACCTTAAACTATTTGTTGTGTGTTTATCCTAGTAAAATAAATGAGGGCCACAGGCCTAGAGTTTTGCTTTTAATTCTAACTAATTGATTTACTGTAAAAGTAAGCCATCCTTCTACTAATTCTATTTGTAGAATGAATAATAATAAATATATTGGTAACATTGATGATGAAGAAAAATAAATATATTGGTAACATTGACCATGATCATTAATTCATCCCAATGGAATTTCTATTATCAAATGGTAATACTAAACAGAGTCTTGTAATTCAGAAATATTACACAACAATATTAAAGAATAATTTAATGGTTTCGGTTACAAATAATCATATCTGTCTAATTATAGAAACAAGAAGTTAATAGCCATAAACTCAAGCATTGAAGCCTGCAAGTGTTCCACTCCCTTGCCCAGAGTCTTGAGTTTAAAGCTCAGTTCCTACACTCTCAAGTTGCCACCAGAAAATTATTTATTCCAAAACCTAGCATCTTTACATGTTTACTAAAGTTCCTGTTCAAAGCCTAACATCTCACAGATATTTTCTTGCAGCTTTGTGCTCTTTCATAAAAATCAATTTGAGCCTTCACAAGAGGTGATCTCTAACACCTCCCCTCTTTTCCTTTTTATTTCAGCATGCCCTTTTACCCCTTTGCCCAGGAATTTTAATTACAATAACTAATTCTCTTTATTAGTGGCCACTTTTCTTACTAAAGATGGCTAAGGTGTCGTTATTGCCATAAACTCAAGTTTCTCTCAATTACGTGCTTAATTTCCCATTTTCAAATTTATAATTATATTAAAAATAAACTATTACTAGTTTTCAATGTTAAGAGGGTGTATTACACTTGAATCATAACACATAGTAATTTAGAATGTCAACATTACAACATATCCCATATTGGGTTGTTTGTGTGAATGACATTGTTTTTCGCGGATAATTAATTTTTTTTGTTTTATTATTAATTTTAATTTTGTGTAGGCCACATGTTGGGTATAAAATTTATTATTATTTTATTAAAACAAACCTCTCGGCTCAATAACAAAATAATCATAAATTAATTAATCAATTATCGACAAAAAAAATGTTGAAACTATGCGCATGGCCTCCTAAACAACCTCATGGAATTATTGTACATGGTTTAGTAGGACCTTGCAAATGGTTTTAAAACCATGTGGATGACATCCTAAACAACCCATGGTTTTATTGTACATGGTTTAGGAGGGCCTTGCAAATGGTTTTAAACCCTTGTGCAAAGCGTCGTGAATAACCCATAGTTTTATTGTATATGGTTTAGGAGGGCCTTGCACATGGTTTTAAGCCATGTATGACGTAGATGTTTTGAATAATAAAATACTTTAATTTATTCATTAAGTGGGAAGTATATTAAAATTATTCAAGATCCTCACTTAGGTGAGAATCATATTAACATTATTCAAGATCCTCACTTAGGTGAGAATCATATTGACATTATTCAAGATCCTCACTTAAATTATATTTAGGACACTATTAAAATATATGTAATCTTGGTTTGAAACAATTTAATGTTTGAATTTAAGATGTTTGCATTTAGGATAGTATTTCAAGGTTGTAAATAAGGGTTTTTAAATTGTGGGACTATGAAATATAGCTATTAAAATATTGTTTTTTAATAGTTAATAATTTATAATAAAAATTATTTAAAGAAATGTATTTAAATAAGTTCTTTTTTCAATTATATTTTAAATAAGGTTCTGTTGAGGCCTGGAAATTCGCAGGCGGCAACAGTAAGGGATTCTCCCCAATCAGCGTTCCCAACTAGCCCGCTGACTGTTTGGTATAGGGAATCCGTCCGGTTTGCGGTCCGGCTACCGTAGGTCAAAGTAACAAACAAAGGCTTTACCGGTTGCGGCCCGGCCCACCGAGTTTTTTGTATTTTGACTTAAAGGAATGATATGCACGTGCCTAATTAAATGCAGGCTGGTTTAAATGCAGGGGGCGGTCACAAAGTGATGCGCAGGTTCTTACCTCTCGTCTTATGCTCACAAGCAAACAAACCAGATACGAACAGAAAAAAAACTAATTATCTAAACTATCCCTAGGGAGCGAGGCTATCATCTTAACTGAGCAATAAAGAATCACATACTATAAGAAAACCACAGATAGCTGATACTTTTCCCACAGCACATGAAAACTACAAATATTCAAATAACCAGTTAACCGATCATTCTATAACAACAATTATTACTCATAGTGCAAATGCATCCCATAAAAGACTGCAGAATAATTAACAAGAACTTAGGTTCGAAACATCAAATATCCTCACAGCGCATGAAATACAGCTGAACACGAAATAGTTCTTCTTCAGCATTATTCATTGAATAGCATTGGTACATTTCACTTCTTTACTCTTTCCAGCAGACAAAATTGCAGTTCACTTCGCAAAACGAAATAGTTCCTCTTACAAGTCAACAATTACAAAATTTTCTAAGGGAAAAAGCCCTCCTTTCATCCAGCTTCCATTATTTAAACTACCACCCCCTTTCTGGGTTCCCTCAATGCGGCTTTTCAATGCTCTTGACGATTCAGTTTCTTTCCTGGTCGTTTCACCTTCTCCATCATTTCCACAGGCGTTTATTTTCTGACAGTAACCGCTAAAAATAAATATCCCATCGGCGCCTCGGTCATTCGTTCACGTTGTCCTTTCCGGCGCGATGCTCTACTTCAGCGATTCATGAGATGATCTCTGCATACAAACTTGGTGCATTATTCATTGAATTCAGACATTAGGCATCCATAGTTTTAAGATTATAATGATATATTCACAACGAGCTAGCCTAGTTCACCCGGGTGAGGAACTGCGGAGGCTCGGAACGGCAACGAAAAGGTAAATCGGCAGTCGGGCAGTTCTTAGATCGGCTGAGATAAGGTTCTTACACCGGATGGGAGAAGGCTCCAGGAGCCGCAACGGCGGAGGAGTGCCAGAAGAGGGGAAGCGGAAACACGTCCGCCGTAGGTGATCGGGCGGTGGAGGATTGGGTGGGTCGGACGACAGACTACTCTGCCACCCGCAACGGCGGAGGAGTGCCAGAAGAGGGGGAGCGGAAACAAGTCCGCCGTAGGTGATCGGGCGGTGGAGGATTAGGTGGGGTTCGGGTGTCGGGTGAAACTCACGTCGGGGTCCGACTTTATCTCCCCAGCTGCAACGTCGGGTGAAACGGAACTCTGGGGCAAGCGATCCACAACCCGAATCGGGCGTCGGAGAGAAGTGGATCGGACGGAGACTTTGGTCTAAGAGCCGCAACGGCGAGTGATATAAGACTCTACTTCTTCCAAAAGAGGCCCGATCCAAAGGAAAAAATAACAGCGCTAAGGCTCAAATGAGGCCAAAAAACCAAAAAACGCTAAGGTAAACCTTCACACTCTTAAAAGTGTTAAAACCGATCTCGCGACTCACATTGAACTGAATGCAACCAGCCAACACCACGGACGCTCAACTTTAAGGCAAAGATACTCAAAGACACCAAAATTTCAACCTTAGATTCAAGTAAATCAAGATAAGGAGGGGTCCCAGAATTTAAGTGAGAAACTGAAGTCGGGGAAAAGGTTGCGGCAGCAACAACTGGCGATTTCCTGGTGAACCTAGATCTCTGGGTGGTTTCTTCCTTGAAAAGCAGACTGTCCTACACAAATATATTCCTTGAATTCTTCCAGCTAGATAGATTTCTCAATAACAGAAGCGTGTACCTTTATCGTTGATATCAGTCCACTTTGGGAGATGAAAGTCAAGATTCTAGAGTCCGGATAACTCTGCTGAGGTAAAAAAAAATAAGTCCATTATTAATTTTCCTTCAGGTAGCTGGTAACATGGGACACCACAGGATTGTAGCAAATGATAAACAGAGATGTTCATTTGTTTCTCATTCTCACGCCATCTTAGCAACTTTTGTGCTTTTCGGATTTTATCCTCTTTTAATGAGAGTCTTCATGCATGCCTTTCTTACTGAATTTTAATTCAGGATCCTCTATCCCATAGTGCCCTTTTGTGTGAGTGATGTGCTTAAGGTTTCAACTCACTGACGAAGAGGATCATTGGCAAATTAGTACTTTATGGTCTGGATTTAGCTTTGGAGCATGATGCTTTTATAGGCATCCTGACTCTTATCTGCCTTTTGGCATTTAGTATCCACATGGGAGCATTTAGATTTAACACCTTGTTCATCTTGCTATTCTCCATGGGTCCTCTGTCATCGTCCTTTAGATTTTAAGTGTAAAAGTGCGCGGAGCCTCAGCATAGTATTCTAGACTTTTGAGTCTGATTGACCTTACAGGAGCTTAAGTAGGACCTCAATGCGCACAAAGATTTCGAGAAGCTAGTTAGTGGAAGGAATTCACATGGAAAGCCACAGTCTAACTATTCAACAAATGTTCACCATTTCCAGAAACGTGAGGTTTTCCACATAACCACTAGTTAACCACCTTTATTTAAAACAAAGACTTTCTTACAACAAAAGAAATCATAACTGAACAATAGTTTATTTATGTACAAGTCAGAAAGCTCAAAAACTGCTTAAGAAAAATAAGGTTTGAGAACCAGCCCATTAACTGGCAAGTTTTCCTCCCATCCCTGTAAATCTTGTAACATATAGGTAGCAGGGCCAATTTTAGCGGTGATTTGAAATGGACCCACCCATAACTATTGGAACTTAGTGTGCTTCCCTTTCTCGTCCTGGGGATGATCCCATTTGAGGACCAGGTCTCCTACTTCTAAGTCTTTCTTCCCGGCTTTGTGCTTGTCAAACCATCTCTTCACTACCTTCTGCTGCTGTTGGAAACGTTCTCTAGCTTTGGATCTGGCCTCCTTCGCTTTCAGAAGATTGTATATTCTGACTTGGAGAACTTCATCATCCGATCCCCTAGACTCCTGAGCTAGTATGGAAGACGGGAGCAGGATGTTGGGGGGAAGAATGGCTTCTTTTCCGTACACTAGGGTGAAAGGCGATACTCCCGAGGCAGACTTAGGGGTAACTCTATCAGCCCACAGGGCATTGGGTAAGGCTGAGTACCAACTTCGCTGGTTCTCTATGACGGTCTTCTTAAGGATTCTGATGAGGTTTTTATTTGAGGATTCAGCCAGGCCATTCCCTTGTGGATAATAGTTAGCAGAATAGTGTAACTTTATACCTTTCTCATGAGCAAAAACAGTAATCTTAATGGATGAAAAGTACTTAGCATTATCAAAAACTAATGAGCTTGGAACCCCAAACCTGGTCATGATGTGGTCTTGTAGAAAATTGATGACTTCGTCCTCATTCACTTTGCGCAAGGGGACCGCTTCAACCCATTGGGTGAAATAATCGGTTGCTGTAAAAATATACTTGTGTAGCAGGGAGGAATTTGGCTTGATTTCTCCAATGACGTCTATTCCCCATTGCTCGAAAGGCTCTGTGATCATTACAGGATTTAGAGGT
>LPNX010845054.1:496-21157 GCA_001517045.1 Pseudotsuga menziesii
GTCAGATAATGAACCTAGCCGTACATCTATTTATATGAAAAATGAACCTAGCCTTTCCATTTTAATGTGTGTGGGATAATGTCTTAAGCGTCGCTTTCCATTTTAAATAATAAACCGATTACGACAAATTATTAAATGATTGAGAAAACATTAGTAAATTATTAAATGATTGAAGCGCTATCGCTTAAGCGACGCTTAGAGGAGGATAGCCGTCGCTTAAGCGACGCTTAGGAGGAGAGACGTCGCTTAAGCGACGCTTGAAAGCCTAGCCGTCGCTTAAGCGACGCTAATCACCATCATTACAAAAAAAAAATTATCTTCCTGATTTTTGGCACTGTTAAAATAAAAAATCCGCGCGCCGTCAGAAAAAACCGTCGCATTTTGGATTGAAATCTAGTAGTGAAAGAATGTGACCCAACAAAATAACAAATGGTGCACAAAATATACATTTCTTCAAGTTTAGAGAAATCTGGTACTGCCTACATTTCTCTAACATCATTCTTAAGTCTCCTATATGCTTGTCGATTAGTCCAAATACAGTCCAATCATCAAAATATACTTCTAAGAATTTATGAATGTATTCTTTAAATACAGCAACTACTACTCTAGAAAATATAGCTGGTGCATTCTTAAGACCAAAGGGCATTACCGTATACTGGAACGAGCCCCATTCTGTTGCAAAGGTGGTCTTGGATCGATATTCTGGATGTATTCTGATCTGATGGTAGCCTGAAAATCCATCAGTGAAGGAGTAGACCTCTTGTCCTCCCACGTTGTCTAATACCTCATCAGTGAACAGTGTCGGAAATGGATCGTGAAGCGATGCATCGTTGAGCTTTCACAGATCGAAACAGGTCCTGATGTCTCCTTTTGTTTTCTTTTCTTGTACGACCATAGGGCTAACCCATTCACTTTCTTTTATCGGCTCAATGATGCCTGCTTCTAGCATCTTATTGATCTCGTCCTTTACTTTTTCTTTGTAGTGCGGATTCAATCTATATGGGCGCTGCTTGACTGGTCTAGCATCCTCCTTCAATGGTATCCTCATAACTCCTAGGTCTCCAACTATTCCCTTCATCTCTGTGAACTTGGTGGGAAATAGGTCCTGATAGTCATGTAACAAATCTGCAATCTATCCGACTGTTTCATCGTTCCAATAGTCTCCAATAGAGGAAAACTTAGGTTCTGCGTCTGTGCCAATATTGATCTTTTTAATCTTGATGGGTTCGGTGATTGCTGGAATCTCTAACTGTGGTCCCCCAACATCACGAGTCCCTTCTGACTCCAAAATGTTGGTGTTTCGAGGATCCTCATCCTTATCTTCATTGTCTGGCTTTGCTGCAAAATTATAGCACTCAAGGGTGGCTTGAAACTGGATGGCCCACTCAGGTTGAGCCTGCACTGAGATGGTACAGTCCTCAAATATCTTGACCTTGATTATGTCTAGGGCTTGAGAAACACTTGGATGTTCTGATTCAAACACAAAGGTGAGTAGGAAACTGTCTGTCATAAGTGACCATGTGGTCGTCCCCTTGCGCAACTCGGTCTCTGTGTACCAGTTCCTTGGAACTGTGTCCAATGTGTGAATGAATCTGTGAACCCATTCATCCTCGGGAATGTTCGACCAGTTCTGTTCACATGTCTGAATGTGTGCCCTGGGATCAGTTTCTCCAGTGTACTTCTACTGAACATACTCTTTGTTGATAGAAAATCTGATCGCGATCAATCTCTTAATATCATCCCATGAAGCGATATTCTCTTTATGCGCATACCACCATCTTGCAGGTGTGGCTCATACTGCAAGGTCCATAGCTACGATCCTCTGCTCATAAGGAATCTGTTGCTCAAACTGCTCAAGGAAATATTGGATATCTTTCAGACCATGATATGATGGAATCTCAGTGATCTCTGCGCCAATCCATCGCAGTGACTTACTCATAAACACACATCTGTGCACTGAGACTTCATAAAGTCTGTTCTGCCAGTTCTCTAGACCAACATTAGAAGCCGATGCGCATGAACTGTCGCATCGCCAACTAATGTTCCCTTCTGCAGTTGGATTAATGTAGTCGTTCTAGTTCGCAGTCATCTGGTAGAGACTATCCATGTTATGTGCCTCCTCCTCTGCTCGGATAGGTTCAATGTATCTAGGACCCTGGTGAGGATCCAACGGTGCGATGACCCGGATCTGCGCATCCTCAAAGGTCATTTGTCTTCTCTTTAGGTCAATGACAGCCTTTCTACCAATTTCCCAATCGATACTTAATAATGCTAGATACGGTCGACTATCGCCAAGGATTTCTATAACCTCGAAGTCCGCAAAACTGCGAACTCTGTCGATCTCAACTGGCACCTGCGGCAGTCGACCCAATGGTGATACTCACTGCTGGTTAGCTAATCTTAGGTGGATAGGTGATCTGACTAACTGAGGGCTACCCATCTATTCCCATGTCTACTTAGTCAAAACATTCACCTCTGATCCTAGATCTAAGATGACTTCATCCATTTCAAACTCTCCAATCTGTGCTGTGAGCTTCATCTCCCTTTCGGTCCTTATATGTCCTGTAATATTATGAACAGCGCGATGTGCACTGACCAAGAGAGAAGGTTGCTGACACTGATATATGATGCGCTGTATCTTGCTGATAGATTTTTCATTTCTCATGAGTTTCAAGCAACTGCACAGGAAGGATTGTACGCTTCCTGTCTATTCATCCTTGTCGCATCTCCCCGATGTGGTACCCTGTGGTATCTGTTCAGGGCTATCGCCACAAGGCGCTTGCTGCGGTACGCCCCTAGACGGTAGTACCTATGATCCTGATTGCGTATGTTCATCAAAGGAAGCCTTGGCTTTGTGAAATGTCTCTTTATTCTTCTGTCGGTCGAGTGCTGTTGCTTTACTAGGAGCTCTGCGCACCCACTCCTAACTTGTGTTCTTTTCAGTCTCCTGCGATGTCCTACTAGTAGAAACAATGCTATGAGTCACAATATTGACTCTTGGTTCTAGTTCTGCCTGCTCAGCAACAATAAGCTGGATGTTCTGGTGTACTACTGGCTTAGGGTATTTGATATTAGCTATCAAGGTAGGACACTCCTCTATGGTATGATCATAATATTTGCTGTAGTTACAAGTGGTAGTGGGGCTCTGACAGTCCCTAGCATAGTGTCCTACAATTCCACAGTTATAACAAGTGATTGGTCCACAACCATGGCCAAAACCTTCTCCTCTGCCGAAGCCTTCTCCTAGTGCAAAGCCTCCTCCACAACCTCATTCTCTGAATCCTCCTCCACGGCCACCATAAGTCGGATGAGGCTGTGGTCCTGCTGCTGGACCCTGTGTTTCTGACTGGACTCTGTATACGTCATGTTTTCTATCTAACATGAGATCATAGGCTCAGAAATCTTGTTCATTATGTCCGACAGAGTTGCAGAAGACACAGTATAGGTTCTTAGGTGTCTGTACATACTTCTGAAGCAAAGGGCATTGCTGAGGCGGATGTCCTTGTGTTTTGCATATTTCACACCATGGCCCTTGCGTTCGTGGTAAGGGGTTAGAAGCCCCTGACGCTAAATATTCTGCAAATACTGGACAACTGTCTTTGGTATGACCCTGTGCTTTACATCGTAAGAACCATATGTCTTGCATAATCTCTTTTCCTTTCTTAAGTTCGTGTATCTATAACGTGAGGTTGGCCAACTGGTTCTGTAGAGTTGTCATGCCTGCACTGGTTTCTGCTAAAGGTGAAGCTTCTAGCTTCATCACCATATCCAACGCGTCATCCTGCATCTAGAGTTTCTGCTGCATTAGTGGCAATCTGATGTGAGGGAGCAGCGCTGCAATAAACCATTCCTTATGCTGCTCCGGCGCAAACTCAAAGCTTACTTGGTCTATAAGAGGTTTGAATTTTTGGTCAAAGTCTGATACTGACTTTGATGGCAGCTGCTTAATATCCTTGATCTCTATTATGCACTGAGACTCAGACTTAGGTTTCTTGAACTCTTTAATCATGGCATTCTTGACCTGGGCAAGTGGCTTGGGTACTGTGGTATACTTTATGTACCATGTTAAAGCTCGATCTCTGAGCGTGGTGACCAATTGTACAAGTTTAAGGTTATCTTCGTTGATTGTTTTAATGGTCCACATGGCTTCACATAGAAACCAATGTTGTTCCGGGTCCTCTGCTCCTGTACCCTTAAAGGTAGGTAGCTTCATATCATCTCCCATTCTATTTCTCTGCGGTAGGTTCTGATTGACTGGATTACTACCACTCGGCGGTGTAGGTGAAGGTGATGTAGCGGTAGTAGGTACTGTCTGTGAGCTACTGGATGGAGTACCTACGGGATTACTCTGAGTCCTGGTCTGTTTTTGTGGGGTATAGGGCTGGTAAGGGAAAGCCCCCTCTAGTTCTTCTGTGGTACTAGGACTCAATTGCCTAATATTTTCTGAACTATCTCCAAATACAGGAGAGTCGAAAGCTACTTTATATTTCTTGCCACTACGTGTTCGTCCAATGTCATCAAAATCACTTTCAAACTCTTGTGACATTACTATCTTTACTTATTCATCTGAAATCATGTCCATTACTCCTTTTTCATGTAGCAGCATCTTAATGGACAAGTTTAGATATTTTAGGTACTTACCACGATATCATTTGAAGAGGTACCGCTCAGCCTCGCTGAAGCTTTTTCTCTGGTCAACTGCAAATTCTGTGACGAAACCTCCTAGCACACTCGCAAGCCAGAAGTCCACTGCTCTTGTAATGGGATTGCCAAGTCTCTGCATGGTCTGAATCAGCTCCGGTGTCTAGACAATGTTTCTCTTCTTTTTGAATATGTTCCTATCTTTCAACTTTGATAATCAGTCATAAAGCTCATTTCCATAGGTTTCAAAAAATATCGCGTGTATATCTGAAGCGATATGCTTTTGTAACCAGTCCTCTGTGCTCAATTTAGGGCTCTGCTTTTCTTTCTTGGCAAACTCCCTTAAGTTTGAATCTAGCCACTGGTGAAACTCTTCTCTAGTAGGATGCCAATAGAACATTAGCGCTCAGTTGTTCAAAACCAACAATGAAACCATTTGTTGGCTATGGTGGGTAGACCCGGGTTTACTATAATCAACCAACAACACCCCTAGCTCACTGGCCCTTTTGGTGACAGACCGAAAAGCGGCCTAAAGTCTCTCTCGAAGTGACTCTAATGGCTTGGCCAAGGACTCAAGTGTCTTGGACCAGATTCTGTGCCGATCCTACTTGCGACTCGTAGCTCTTCTAGCTGCGGGGTCTATTTCTATGCTCATCGCACGACCTTCTGCTTGCGTCGCGCGATCTCCTCATCTCGCAGATATTCTAGCCATGAGATATTCCTTTATACCACCATGGGGTCCTTCTCTATGTCGTGCACTTTCCCTAACTCATGATATCTCCGGCCTTATCGCATCACCGCGCCCTGTGCAACACGCAGCTCCTGCCCAACGCTAAGTCCTCCACTAGGGGTATCGTGCATTGCAGCTCCTCTACCGATGCGGTATCACCTCTCTGTGATATCCTACCTCCGCGGTTTAGCGCACTTAGCGTTTCTCGTGTCGACATGCAAGACTTAACATACAAGGCTATTCGATACTGCAACTAGTGACTGTTTCACGCAAAGCATAAATGAACCATATACAACATACCAAAGACTTTCGACTTATGTTTATCCTTCTATATTGATGTGAATTGATTAACACATTCATTCATTAAACTATAAACAAAGTCCATGAAATGACTGAGAAATGCATAAGTAAACATAACAAATAATCCAATCGCATAACACTTGATTTTAACGTGGTTCACCTCCAGGATGGAAGTTACGTCCACAGAACTGTGTTTTTCTTATAGCTCAGGGGAAGGTAAAACACAGTTCTGCTACACCACATATGCAGCTCAAGATATTCTCTCTTAGATCTCTTTTCTCTCTATATTTCTCTCCTACAATATACTCTTCCCTCTCTGTCGATCCCTGTGGATCGTTACATGCATACTCTATAAGCGAGCTACTGGTTACAGTAAGATTGCTACCGCTAATAACAGAACCAGAGCTAGGATTTTACAACAGTCCAATAGTCTGCAAAACACTACTAACAACTAAATGAACCAACTAACTGACCAACCCTTTTACAATAAAAAATATATCCCTTTATAGGCAGCCCGAAGGTCTCACCATTACAACACTGTGGGCCTGTCCCAACAGTAACCCAAAACCCTAACTAGTGACAGTTGGCCATATCTGTACTTCAGGTAGCCGCTTTCCATCACACCACAGCTCTCTGTAGTCTTCCATGCTTCCCGGCACTGATCATGGGTACTATGCACCGCTTCTCTTTTCTGTCCTTCGTCCTCAATGCTTTAGCCTCGTTGCTCCTTCTCCTTTATGAGGGTCGCTGAGCCCTCCTATCTTCTGCCGCTGCCTTCAATGCAGTGGGTGAGCTCTCTCTTCTCGGCCGCTCAGGTACCGTTGCCTTTCTTGACTTTTCTATCTTAAAATTCATGGTTTCTGGCTCTGCTCTGTAGCTGGAAACGTGCTACGACGTCGTAGCTCTATCTTATCTTCTTTCTGCCAAAACTTATCTCTTTGCTAAACTAGCAGCTTCTTCTGGAGCTGCGGGACCCTGCTCCAACACCACCCTCTTTTCCATAGATATGAACTTTGAAGACTTGTCCATATTGAAAACTAGACAAGCCTTTCAATCCTGGGTGGTGGAGGTGAGTGATTTGTCAAAATTTGACAAATTTCATCTCAGCAGCATAGAGTACAATTTGACACTTTCCCGTTGGCCCTCCTGCAGTATGCTAAGAGCTGGAGACCCCGCTTGGAGGAGTGGAAGCCACAACCATCTTTCAAGCATGCATAACTTGTGAAAGATGGTAGGGACACTGGTTCAGGCCGCACAGAGCTTGTCAAAATGGGCTGGGTCTCTAGTCCCTATAGGAGTCCGCTCGGGTGCCGCCAACAGGGATGCTACTCTATTCATCTACTAATAGTCAAGGATGACTTCCCTGAAGGCTTTTCAATGGGTTGAAGCAAGTAGATGACTATTACCATCTTTATTCTTGCTGTCTCTGGAGACACCCAACATACTGAAAGCTGTAGCAACAACTTTAGCCCTCAAGTCTGCTCAGCAAGATACTCTCCAATTCATTTGTACATGTTGGGGATCCGACCCTAAAGGTCCTTAGTTTGGGTAACTCCGTGGTTTTTGAGGAAGTGTAAGCGGAGTTACAGCCTAAAATATTCTTAGGGGTGTCGCGAGTGGGTCGAACCCCCTTTTTTGCAATTAACCCTTGGGTTAAATCCAGGGTTAGGGTTTTGGGCGCCCATGGTGTAAATCCAGGGTTTTTTAACAGTGCGCTATATAAATAGGCACTTATGTAAAGAAGTTAGGTTAGGTCTTGAATGATTATCTTATGAAGCTATTGTAATGCGAAGATAAGAGATTGTATAAGGGTTTTTGTAAGAAGGTTAAGTCCCAGCTGTGTGCGGGACGACCTCTGCAGCTGTGTGCGCAGAGGCTTGCTACTGTGTGCATGGCTTTGAGGACTGAAGGGATCCGCAGCTGAGTGCACAGATCAGAACTGTCATTTTAGTTGTAAAGAGTTAAATAAAGCGCAGTTCTGTGGACGTAACCACTACACTAGGGGTGAACCACGTGATATCTGGTGTTATGGTTCATTTGTGTGATTTGTTATTATATTTTATGCACTGTTAAGTAAATAACTGCTAAAGTAAGACTGCTGTTAATAACTAGCTTCACTGTGAATTCCCAGATAAGGGTTGTGCAAATAACTGTTTATTTATCTAAATGCGAAGCTGCATAATTGATATTACAAGCATTCTGTTAAGTGATTGTTAATAGTTAAAGACTAAAGGTACAGTAAGATTCTCTCTTCTGCTTGCAGAAACTTGATTCTGCGGCACCCCATAGCTGTTTTGGGTGAGACTGTAGCCTGTTCGCAGGCTGCTGCCGAAAGGGACAACACTGTGGGTCTTTTGTTGGTGCGAAGTTAAAGGTGAAACCTGGGTCTGCCCATTTAGCCCAACAAATTGGTTCCATTGCCGGGTGAACTCAGTATCTGTTGAAGAGAGATCTACGCCGTACCTCGAGGGCTATGTTTTGGCGGCCCTCTATAAAAGAAATTGGTGATTGGATCGAAGCGACCTATTTCAATTTTGCAGAACTGGAAAACAAAGATCCCCGTCAAAGCGCGGAACAATTTTTGCAAAGGTACATCTTTTCTGATGTTCATGAAATTTTCTTTGGTTCTATACACATAGAGTTGCACCAGTGGTTATCCAGGTTAACAGAAAGGAGGACGAACTTCCAAGAAAATCAGTTTCCTCCTTGGACCCCGGCGAGAATCGCTATCTTGAAAAGAGTGAACAACGTGATCTCGTGAGCCATGGATTTTTGGACTGTGTGAACTCTCGAAGCATTTGTGACGGAGTTCGCCATCGACACAAGTACCTCCTTTAGCGAAGCTGAACGATAATTTTTCAAAGGACCAAGGGGTAAGTACTTGAACCTATTTAGTCTGAATATTAAAATACTATTGGCTAAAAAAGGAATCTTGCTTATCGAATCAGATTGTTAGATCTAGTATTTCTAACCTATGATTGGAAGTGATTGGGACTGCGATGAGCAAAGTGGTTTGCTGCGAAGCGGCAAAAGATATAAGAGAGATCTCTATTCCTCCACTGAGTATACCCCTTTAAGCTCTGAAACCTCTGAGTCCACCAAGGTCCCCTCTATCAGAAACCCTCCGATAACCCTGCAATAAAGACCTATTATACCCAAGAACCTGTCGCATTTTGAAAGTAACCCTAGCCCGAATATCCCTGTCGCAAGCCAATCATCCCTAGCTAGTTCAAACCCTTCTTCCCCCCCTAGATCCCAGATGGACCATGCTCATGATGACATCAAACTGCCGGTTTTTAAAGGAACTGGGTCAGAAGATCTAGAACAGTTCTGGTTTCTGTGTGAAGCTGTGTGGACCGCGAAGAACATTACGGACATAGATGTTCGACGAGTGCAGCTGATAACTTATTTCAGAGACCAAGCCCTGACTTGGTTTATGAAGTTTTCTAGCATGCAGAATCCTGTCTTGGCTGACATCAAAGCAGCACTGATCCGAGAATTTAAGAAACCTAAATCAGAGTCGCAGTGCATCACTGAGTTAAAAGAGATTCAGCAGCAGCGAGGCGAATCTGTGTGGGACTTTGATCAGAGATTCAAAGTTCTGCTGGACCAAGTTAGCTTCACGATTGGACCAGCACAACATAAGGAGTGGTTTATTGCAGCATTATTACCCCACGTCAGAGCTCCACTTATGCAATAGAAGGTTGCTGATCAGCAAGAGGCCTTAGAGATTGCCATTAAACTTGAAACTGCACCTGTTGAAGATAATTCTGGCATAGCTCAAATTCAAGCGCAGCTCGCGGAGATGGATTTAGAGCTTCACGACATGAAAAAAGGGAAGTCCACCTGCGAAGAGGCATGGTGTATATTTTGTTGAACAGAAGGCCACGACAAGGATCAGTGCCCGGAACTGAGAAACTATTTGAATACTGGTGCACCAAACCAGCTGAATCCTAGTGTTCTGTACTGTGAGATCCACCTAACTACTATCCCGCATCGACCAGAAGAATGTTATCTATTACAAAGGTATGTTCAAGTCCCGAAGAACCCTTACTGTAAATTTTGTAAGTCCGTGGGCCACAATGAAAATGAATGTCGCAGTTTTGACCTTATGAGGGAGCGGACCTACGACACTTATAGGATATACCCGGAGGCACAAGGCAATGATGGATATGGTTACCGAGGTGGTCGAGGAAGTTTTAGAGGCCGTGGTCGAGGTATGCCTGGCGGAGGCCAAGGTTAAGTTATTTGCTATAACTGCAATCAGGCAGGACATCTAGCTCGAGACTGTCAAAACCCAACCACAACATGCCGATACTGCAGAGCAGTTGATCATGTCATCAAGCAGTGCCCATAGTTACTAGATAAAATCCAAGAAAGAAACAGCAAACCTATTCTGAGTGTCCAGTTGATTGCTGTCGAGCCATGACCGGTCCTAGTTGTTAATGTTGTTACAAGAAGTGGAGCTACGACAGAGGTGCAGTGTCCGGTAAAGTATCCTGACAAAGCTTGGGTTCGCAACGCTGTATAAAAAACCCCAGCATTTGATGTTCGACGAGAAAAAGAATTTTTTTTGGAAGCCAGACAAGACTTTGTTGATTCAGATTTACCAGCACCAAATAAGTAGCCTCAGCAGCTACAATCCCAGGAAAACTCACAAGGCCAAGTAAGTACTTTGTCATCGTTTTTACAGAGTTGCATCAAATTGTTAAGAAATCATAATGCCTTAAATGAATTACAAAAAGTTATACAGTGTTGTGAACCTCATCAAAGTCCTGATAGTGAAAGAGTTGTTAGTAGAATTAGAAGAACTGGAAGAGAGATGAGACTACATGCTCAGGTAGGAGAGTATGACATGAAGGATATTATTTTAGATATGGGTTCTGAAGTCAATATTTTAACTAAGAAAACATGGGAACAGATGGGAAAACCTACCCTTGATTGGTCACCTATACAGTTGAGACTAGCCAATCAGCAGAGGATTGTACCCTTAGGAAGATTTCCTCGGGTACCAGTAGATATAGATGGAGTTAGTACTGTAGCAGATTTTGAAGTTATTGAGATCATTGATGACAGATTCTGTTACAGGATTCTGTAAAACACCGCATCGGCCTGCGACTCTCACATTAAGCATTTCTTTGAGTTGCTCAGTTGGGACCATGTCAAATAATTGTGAAGTCCAGGAGTTAGTACGAGAGTTCAAAGAGAGAGGGTTGCAGAACCTTCTGAGTAATTTTCCAGTACATTCCTATCCGACCAAGGTACAAAGGAAGGCAGAAGTTTGCTCTAATTCGGACGAAGGCAGGCAGAAGTTCACTCTAACATGGAGCGACGAAAGGCACAAGGCCTCATAATAAGACTCTGGAGGATCCCACCATGTCTCTGCTAGGTTTGACAGAGCCAAGGTGGCTGTTTGTCTTATACATCTTGACACACAATTTTTGGGACCCTTAGTTGTTGATGGTCAAGTGCTCGACAGACAGAGTAAAAAGTGGGGTTGCAGATGGATCCGGAAGACTTTCTTCAGCATTAAAAGTACAAAGGATAGAAGTGAGAAGCCGACAGTAGTAGGGGGGGCGCATGTAAGCAGTGCACGAGGTTTCACCAACAGCCAGAATAGCAGCAGCGTGCCCCGGGATGGGTCACAAGTGAGTCTTAGGGGCCTGTTGGGGATCCGACCCTAAAGGTCCTTAGTTTGGGTAACTCCATGGTTTTTGAGGAAGTGTAAGCGGAGTTACAGCCTAAAATAGTCTTAGGGGTGTCGCGGGTGGGTCGAACCCCCTTTTTTGTAATTAACCCTTGGGTTAAATCCAGGGTTAGGGTTTTGGGCGCCCATGGTGTAAATCCATGGTTTTGTAACAGTGCACTATATAAATAGGCACTTATGCAAAGAAGTTAGGTTAGGTCTTGAATTATTATCTTATGAAGCTATTGTAATGCGAAGATAAGAGATTGTATAAGGGTTTTTGTAAGAAGGTTAAGTCCCAGCTGTGTGCGGGATGACCTCTGCAGCTATGTGCGCAGAGGTGTTTTGTGGGTAAAAAGGAAGATCTGCAGCTATGTGCATAGAGGCTTGCTGCTGTGTGCACGGATTTGAGGACTGAAGGGATCTACAGTTGAGTGCATAGATCAGAACTGTCGTTTTAGTTGTAAAGAGTTAAATAAAGCGCAGTTCTGTGGACGTAAGACCTACACTAGGGGTGAACCACATGATATCTGGTGTTGTGGTTCATTTGTGTGATTTATTATTATATTTTATGCACTGTTAAGTAAATAACTGCTAACGTAAGATTGCTGTTAATAACTAGCTTCACTGTGAATTCCTAGATAAGGGTTGTGCAAATAACTGTTTATTTATCTAAATGCGAAGCTGCATAATTGATATTACAAGCATTCTGTTAAGTGATTGTTAATAGATAAAGACTAAAGGTACACTAAGATTTTCTCTTATGCTTGCAGAAACCTGATTCTGTGTCACCCCATAGCTGTTTTGGGTGAGACTGTAGCCTATTCGCAGGCTACTGCCGAAAGGGCCAACACTGTGGGTCTTTTGTTGGTGCGAAGTTAAAGGTGAAACCCGGGTCTGCCAATTTATCCCAATAGTACAGCATCTGGTGGGTGAGTAGCATAACACAGTAATGTCTTCTTAGTGCAAGGAAACCCCAATCTTATAGGAAGAGCATCAGGTTTTCTTTCGTGCAGGATTATCCAGTGGCATTATGAGGACAAGACACTCACCTTGTGTACCAAATTTCCTTCTTAGATATGCTATGATTACTGGCTTTGCCACTTTTGGGTATTGACAGTCGTGAGCACATGCAGATGAGTTGGACAACCATCATTACAGCCCCACACTTAATCCAACTGCAGCACTGTCCTAGTCCAACCACCAAATCTCTGTTGAATCTTGATGCATTTAATGGTTTGTCAGTACTTTCTAGTTGTCTCAGATTTGTCATCACTTGCTTCATAATCGGTTTTGGTGGTGATTGTAATGTGTCTCATCATGTATGCACAAATTTTTCCTTAATTTCTACCTGCCTGTTACACACACACGGTGCTATGGTTTCCTCCAAAATTCAAATTTTTTTTATTTTTATTTTAACCAAGTGCCTTGGTCCTATTTCCATGTATTATTTTGAACTTGTTGGTTCCAGGTCCATTTATGCAATAGCATAGACCTTTCCTTGGAATTACTGCACCATTGCTTCTATCTTAGCAACTTCCGCCATAGCTTCCTCTCCTTGTGCAACCAATTGCCCCACCTGGTTGGACTGTACATCCTCCAACAAGTCTTTCTCTATCAATTGCAATATGCTTTGGAGCTTATTCTGCATCAACTAAATATGTTCTATAAACTTTTCTGCTTATGACTAGAATTCCTCAACCTTGGCTTCCCTAGATTTCTCTTGCTCACGAAGGGTATGGACTTCCTGTCTAAGACTTTTGATCTCTGCATGCTTAATGACCTTTCGCTAGAGGGGAAACTTCCACATGTCTACCTTCATAGTAGTGATGCACTCATCTGTCTCACATATACACTACCTTATTTTCTCAGTTGCATCATCCTCGAGCAATGTTTCCCAAATGATCACAACATTGTTTGCGGCCTTTGTACAGATTGCTTCTCCGCCTTTAGTTTTGTCAGTAGCTTCAGAGACTACTATTCTTCTTTCCGTCAGCACCTCTGGGGGTGTTCTTGGTATCTGTCATGCTTGCATATCTTCTACTTGGAATTGAATATCTTGCGAGATCTTTGCAAGCTAGGAAAATTTAGCCAAGGAGTCTTCATCGAATTTCCCCGCCTCTGGGGGGAATGCTACAATGGCATTCTTTATGGAATCCACCAATGTAAAATATCTTTCCTCTTGGGGTAATATTTCCTTCTCCTTCTCATCCAGGAGGTTGGTGCGCTCATGCAGTTCCCACTCCTTTCCTTGCAAGAGGGCATTGCGCAGTTTGGCCTTCCTTTGGTGCTTTGCTGCCTGAGAAGAAACAACATTTTCCCTTAGCCAAATTTTAGTTGTGGCCACTTCCTGGATATTATAGACCTCCTCCAAGAACACATTTGTGAATTCTATCACAATGTTGTTATCAACAGTAGCTGTGCTTGCTTCTTCAGTCGCTTCAAGTTCTTGCTTCTGAATGAGCACCTTGATCGATGGGACTAATGCTAGTGTGACTAGTGTCACATTAGGATCAACGCCATATGTTTCAGCCTCCACAGTTTCCTTGACATCGTGTACAACCACTATTAACTTATTGAGGTGGTCCTGGACTTGGTTAGCAATGTGCACTTGTTGGGACATCAGATCATGAAAGTTATCTTGTACAAATTTCTTAATAGCATTGGCAATTTCTTGTAATGTCTCAGCTTTGACCCTATTTGCATTAAAAGATACATGATGTATATATTGTAATTAATCGTGGTGTGGAGCTAAAGGAAAAATCCCCACCATCGATTTGGTTGTGTATGTTTTGGCAATAGGGATCGTTGCCGATGGTATATCGTGCTATATGGCACATTATAGTTTTAGGTATCACGTAAATATGCACATCAATTAAAATAAAACTACATCCAGCTATGACGGTGCAACGTTGAATGAAAATGGCATGATTCCTAAGGTTAAGGGGGGTTGTCCAACCCTTAGGGGTCATTAGGATTTTTCCATGTGTCAGCCACCCATTTAAACTTTTACTATCTGTTAGTTGGGATTAGTTATTACTGAGTAGTGGTGGGTGTGGCAGGACTGTCAGTCCTTGCCCACGAGCCCACTCCACCAATGGAATCTTCCTCTTCACATCGTTGGGGGCAGGGTGGGACATTCCATTCTTCCCACTCACTCCACTCTTTCACGATCCCACTTATTCGGAGATTTTGGATCTGGCTCACTCTCACGCAAGCGACTACTAGTTTTCCTCCCACTGTGAGTTGTTCTGGTAATCTGCCCACAGAGAGAGGGATATCCTATTTCCTCATACACTGCTTGGGGGAATCTCCCCATTGTTTTGTTTAATCCACATGCACAGGCTAGAAATCGGATGGTTTTTACCTCACACAGGGGTTGGAGGATTGGGATTTCATGTGGCAAGCTGGAAGAGTGGCCTGAGGGGCATGACTCTTCTATGTGTATGTTTTCCCTATCAATGCTGGGAATCCGTCTTCTTTCCCATTTATAGACTGTGTCATGTTGCCATCGTCTCATTGTGAGATTGGGGCTGTTTTCTTCCCCTGGTTGGGTTGTTGTGTATGCAAGTACTTTTTTGGGTTTTTGCTGAGTTGTTTTGTCCATGCTAGGGCCAAGAATAACTCTGATTCATCTTGTTCACTTGAGATGTGTTCACCTTCTCATTTGGGGTTGTCATCCTATTGTCTTCATATTCTTCACAGAGCTGTGAGCTGTTTTTTTTACTGTGGTATGCAGTGGTTGGTCTTCGAATTGTTGAGAGTAGGATTAGAGGCTAGGTATGCTTGAGAAAACTGGTGTTTGGAGCCACTCAGATAGAGTTAGACTGCTGACTTTCATCTCCACAACCCTTGAAGAGTATTGAAAAGGGAAGTCAGGGCCTGAGGGACTATGAAGCAGAGAAAGGATGGATTCCTATTGATGGGTGTGTGGATGTCTTAGCAGTCATCTTAGCTCTAGTGTAAGTGTCCTTAGCTCTTCGTTGAGACCACTAGCGTAGCATTTAGCTTTTCCCAGCTCCTTGACGACCTGATAAACCCTACTGTGTGGGCTTGGCTAATTTGTGTACCTTGGCTATGTGTAAGCCTTCTTTGACCCTTAATCCTTGAGGAATCATGCCCAGCTCAGGGGTGGTAGTGTTGCTAAGAGATTGATGGGCATGCTCACCTATGGTTGGGTGGAATGTTGCAGTGACGTAGCTAGTTTCTTGATGAGATATTTATAAGATAAGCATTCTTGTCCATTTCGCTTCTTCATTTACATTACTGCCTAATGTTTACTGAACCATAATGATGAACAAGTTGATGCTGGAATGTATATGTTTGCTTTTGCTGTATGTTGAATAACTATGCATCCTTGTATTATTTACGCATCTTAGCATGTTTTGTGTTCTAAGCATTTTATATCAGCATTTATGCATGTTTGTGTTCATGGGGTTAGTTGTCTAGAGGCTTTTGATTGTTTGGTAGTGTCCTCTTCGCTAGTCGGAGGGTCGGGGATGTTACAGTATGGTATCAGAGCAAAGGTTACAGCATGGGATTGAATGGGCCATGAAAGGTTAGCTATCATAGGCAATTTTCCTTCTTCCCAGTAGAAATTAGAAGGAATTTGTGCATGACAAGAGAATTTTAAGAAATTTGAAAATTTTCTCTAAGTATTGGAACCATCGGACCATCATAGAACCTAGTGAGAAGCCCCTCCGATACATTGGAAATTGTCGCCAGAAGGCCATCCGATGAGGGTAGGAAGAAAAGAAATTTTGGAAAAAAAAAATCTAAGTCTCAGGCTATCGGCTCATCAGAAGTCTCAGTGGGAAGCCCTTCCGATGAGGCAGACAGATCAGTCTGATGGTCATCCGATAGAAAAGACCGCGGTGTCAATGAAATTTATTAGAATGAGCAGCTGATGTTACGATGATGGAGAAATAAAATTGTAAGAATTTTCCGAAGTACCCATTGGCCATTGGAAAAGGTTAGTGGAAGGGGGAGCCGATACAGCGGCAGGCCCCTGAAGTAAATTTCACCGCAATGCTTTTAAGTGCTCGATGAGCCGTTGACGAAGTCTAGCATATTGGTCGGTGAAACTTAGAGGATGTGAGTGTCAAAAATTTGGTGGAAGGGACAAGAGTATAATGGTTTGAACCGCCAAAAATGATGGCGGAGTGGAAATTTTGAAAAAATATTTAAGTCATGAAATCATCAGTGATCGACGATGATTAGTTGATCACATCACTGATGCTTAGATGATTAAGTTTCCAATGAACTACGTCAGATAAAATTAGTTGATTGGGCTTCCACCATTGCGGCTGGTGAGTGGACTATCCTTCCGATGGATAGAGTCCCTGACCACCGATGGCGTAGAGTATAGTTGTTCCGATAGCCGATGTAGTGAAAGACAAGGCATAACATTTCTCAAAATTTCTAAGACACGAGATCATCGGCGATAGGAAATGTTCAATTGTTTGGATCACCGATGAATAGTTGTTGGGATCTCCGAAGAATAGAATATGAAGCTACTGAGTCTAGTGAAGTGGATCGGTAAATGTTAGTTGAAGGAAGAGCTAATGCCAAAAGAAAATTCAAAATTTTTTCTAAGTGTTGGTCATCGGTGATCGGCGAAGATCAGTTGACGGGATCGATGACACTTGGTTGATGAGGTCACCAAAATGATGTCAGGGATCAGTCGATTTGATCGATGGAAGTTAGTTGTATTGATCATCAATGGAAGTCGAAAGAATTAGATTATTTTGCATCCGTCATTGCAGATACCTAGAGGACTAACCACCTGATGCCACAGTAGTTAGTGCTTTCGACCACCGATCGGAAGATTACACTTGCTAGTCGTTTCGACCACTGACAGAGTTATGGCTGCAGGAACTCCAGTTAGTTTCCTTCCCACCATTGCGAAAGCTTAGAGAAATAGCTACCCGATGGATAGAGGTTCCAATTACTGACATACTGGCATTGCCGATAAAGATCGGAAGGTTAGATAACCACAGACCCGAAACAACGGAAAACGTTAGCTGTTTGACCATTGATGGATAGCCTTTGGCATAGGCGATAAATTATGGATGCGTATATGAATAGGCCACCGATGAGTGTAGAGAAAACTAGAGCTTTTGACCGCTGAAACATCAAAAACTTAGTTGGAAAAAGGTTCGATTGGGAAAAAGGAATTTTGGTGTTTTCAAGTGGAAATTTCAACAAATTCCAGCTAGTGTTCCAGTGGGTTTTGGAGTGAATTCTCATTGGATTTTTCAGCAGTTTCAAGACTGAAAAGGAAGAAAAACCTAGGTGGCTGAAGCTAGCATTTTGGACCAAATACAGGGGTGTGTTTTTCCATCATTCTAGAAGTGGTGTGGTTTTCACACCCAAGGTCAGAATGAATCATGTGGATAGGCATTGGAAAGCTTATCCAGTCAGGAACAAGGGAGAGTCACCAGAATTTGAGTGTGGAGCAGCAAAGTGCTAGTGATTGCTTGAAAGAGAAATGTGCTACTGTCAATATGGACAAATCCAGGAATTGCATGCCTAGAGGTAGCAATACCGTGAAGTCAAACCAGCTGTTGTGTGGAAAAGGAGTTCCATGCAAGGATGAGGGCATTGAAAAAGGGAAATTTCATTAAACCCTATCTTGCTAATTATGATTACAAGTTTTATACATGAAATGTATGAGGATATGCCTTGCATTCATAGGATATTACATGTTGGTAAGAATAGTGAGGATTATACATTTATAATGAGCCACTAATGATAATTATTGCATTGGTGTTGGCATTAGTGAAAAAAACAATGACAACATGGACATGGCTAAATATGTTGTTGATATTGACAAAGCTGACTAGCAACCCTATGGAGAAAGGGATAAGGAAACAAGTCCAGAATCAAAAGTTGGTGAGCAAATTCTACAATCTCCTGGAAGAGACCAACCAAACTGGTAATGTCAAGGGTGTAAGTAGGACCCATAAAGGTAAGAGTTTAATTATGACAATTGTATGGATTTTTAAAAGCAAGAGGTCTCATACCATGTGGGTATTTGAATTTTATACTGCATTCATAGAGAAATGTATCATGCCTGTATTATGTTGTTACGAGATTAGTAGCCCAAGGAAAGTAAGCACTGATGATCTTGATTATAGTCACGCATCCTATATGAAGTAGTCATGGTTAGGCTATGCATGCTATGTTTGAATGCATAGTATTCCTGAATCAATGCAAGGTAGAATTG
Organism: Pseudotsuga menziesii; assembly: GCA_001517045.1. NCBI lineage: Eukaryota > Viridiplantae > Streptophyta > Pinopsida > Pinales > Pinaceae > Pseudotsuga > Pseudotsuga menziesii. Next base: position 19,082 of record LPNX010845054.1, read on the forward strand.
AGTGAGTAGGCATTAAAATATTTTATAAATCTTGTAGTTATGCATTGAATGGATGCATATGAAAAGTATCAGTAAATGTTGTTGATATGCATACATAAGTATGGGTGCAAATATTGTGATGCAATGCATGAGTGCATAGAGATAGTGCATGAGTTATTATGAATAACTAATGGCTGAAATGTTGAATTGATGACAATTCTAGAACCATTTCAAGAGTTGTTCTGAATGCAGGATATTAAGTGCATGAAGAGGGTAGTCATGATCGATTGGCTTCCAGAAATGCTCTATGGAAGGGAAAGGTGGTACAAATGATACGCTTGTGAAGTAAGAAGTATCTAAAAATTTCATTCAATTGCATAAATGATGTGACTGTACCCTGTAATTTAAAGTATGATAATGATTGCATGAAGTAAATGAGTTTTGGTAGTATTGATGTGATTAGAAGCTGGAAGTATTTGAATTTTATAAATTCTGAAAATGCTTCAGTGATGGTTGCAGCAATGAAAAGGTTATATGCATCCAGATTTACCAAGTGTTTGGTTAATTGAAGTTTAGGTTTCAAGTAGATTGTTTAGAGCATGGAAATGAGAGTAAGACCATGACAAATACTAGAATCTACCATGTGAAAGAGCCAAACCTTATGAGCGGATTCTCATGGTTGTGAAAATAGTTTGTATGCATAATGGGTTGTTAAATTCGAACTTGTGAATTTTGGATTTGAGAAATTGCTGACAACTACTAATAATTATTGGCTTGCATAAGATTGTGTCAGGAGGATGCATTGTAAGTGGGTATTCATGTTATGCTAGTAGTCATAATATCATAATGGGCATAGTGGTGCTACTTATAAGAGACCCACAAATGAGGATCACCTCATTGCTAAGCAAATCAATTTCTGTAGTAGACAAAGTTGCAAATCCCTATTGAATTTAATTACTAATGCCATTGCTTAGTATGGAACAATAAATTTCGATTTTATTATCAGATAATGACTGACTGTTTGGCTATTTGATGAATGTGCCAGGGGTACACACTACAGGAAGATCATGTTTGATGGCCTGCAGGAGCCAAAATTCATGGGAAGGTGTTGATGGGCGTATTTGACTATGCCCGCAACGGGGGAAAACGACCCAGTCCGGGATCCTTAGGACAGGTTCCAAGCTGTTTCAAGTAGTCGTTCCCAACAGGTTTAGAGGCTCTGTTAGCCTGAGATCTAAGAGACTAATTAGTGCTACTGATTAGTGGGTGTTAATCTGATGATCACAAGAATTAAACTCAGATTGAAACTACTGTTATGTGAGATTACTATAAACTACTTGTTGTTATATATATACAGCACAATTCATAAACAAAAGTTATATGTTACAATTACTGTTAATGATATATACAAATACACAGTAATTACATAAAGGAATAAATTAAAGATGTGTTTGACAGAAAGTATGTAATCAGACTAACAATTTAGTATCATGCAAGAAACGAGAATTAAATAAATCCTAAGTTCTAATCTAACACCTATCCCGATCGGGAGCACGATTTAACTAAATCTGAATCTCAACAAATACTGGTAAATGCATTGTATGATAATATTTGCAGAATATTAAAGAAATTTAAATACTGCACATTAATACATGCACCATCAACTATCATGTACCAATAATATAAATTATTGAATGCAGGATATGTTATACCAATATAGCTGAAAAACAAGGCAGTGAATACTTAACAAATTATCTTCGCATAATTGATAAAACGAATTATAACGAAAATATAAACATAAGAAACACAAATACCAGCAACTGAAAGATGTCATAAATGCAAACAAGTTTTAAAACTTAATAAATGTGAATCCAACATCACCAGTCCAAAACATCATGACGACTGGCAGCAAACCGCCAAGCAGCACAACCAGTAAGAACTAGCAGTTCAGTATTTGTGTTCCCAATAGTATCCCCCCCTTCCTATGTTGCCTATCATTCTATTAAATACATTTCCTTTTCCCATAATAGCATGCTTAAGATTCAAAAATAGATCTTCACGATCCCTAGCTAATCGTTAAAAGAAAACGACAAGTGA
>LPNX010845101.1:2446-36543 GCA_001517045.1 Pseudotsuga menziesii
CAACTTCGGAAGAATAAAACGTGAACCTTTTTCGTACTTAGTCAGGGAGGTCCAAAAAAGGTTAAATTACCACCTACCCAATGCTCCTTCCAAAACAGCATAAAATAGCTTGAGTTTTATGAGTGTGAAGGAAAGCAAAATCATTCGAAAAGATCTATTTGATTACGAGAAATGGGGCTTACAACAATAAACTCGTTGCTTTGTTCTTAAGTGTTTAACGAGCATGACAAAGACACAAAGTACACTCGAAATCTTTTTCATGTTTAGGTCCAGAGCATGAAAAAGAGAAAACTAAGCTCAAATCGGGCATTCCTTTTCCAGAAATTTAGTCCCTCGGGTCCGGAAAAGTGATAAACCTATGCTTGAGAATACTCTTCTCAATTCAAAATAGAAAAGAGAGCGATCCTTTATCGTATTATTCTGCATGGTCCGAGAAAGAGATAACCTACCACCAATGCGTATGCCCATTCACATATTCTTAACGAGCTTGAATGGACAAGTTAACTCGGCAGTCAAGTCTGTTTTGAAGGAGTCAAACATGGGCCTAAAGAAACTCCATAAGGGCAGGGAGTCCTATAAAGAGATAGCTTGTAAAAAGAGATTCAAAGGAATCTCTATTTGGCATGAAAAATAGCTAAAAGGATACCCCTGTACCTGAAACAGTTGCGGCATGAGTACCAAAGAACAACATAGGATTAGAAGAGGGATACTCATGAAAAAGGGTCCTATCCATGGAAGAACGATGGTAAAAACAGGGAACTAATGGATTATGATACCATAGTCCATGGCAAAATGTTGACTGCTAAGGTTAATGTGGATTGAATAAAGATGCCAAAAATGTATTGGAAATGACAAAACCACCCTATTAGAGCAACAACACTTTGTAATAGTGAAAAACCTGTTCCAAAGCAAAAAGAAATATGGTATTAGTTGAATGGATTTTCAAACTATAGAAAAAGACCCACTTAGAGAAATATAATTTCTATAAATAGTTGAAAATCAAAACAAAACTCACCATTTGAAATTTTGAGCCATAAAAAGCAAGTTTTTCCTTCTACCTTTGTTTGATCGTTGTGGACACTTGAACCGATGAAATCAAATTCCACAAGTTGCAGGTAAGCCTACACCTCGAGCTCTTCATTTTGATCCTAGCAATTGTTAATTTTGAGTCTTAATTCCATTATTAAAAGCATCCTAAACATGGCACGACGCATATGCGGGTTGACGGTGTGAAGACTCGCGTACAGGCGTTCTGTATGTGAGTTGCCTATATAGACAGTCGCATACAGTACGTGACATGTCTAACTAGACAGTCACGTGTACTGCATGAAGGATAAAAAGCTAAATATAATCAAAAAAATTTGAAATTTTATATGGAATTACTAAATCAAATTACTTGTTTTGCTAGGTGTGAAGATGGTGCTGGAATGGAGGAAACGGGAACATGAAACAATGGACTAAGAAGCACTCCAAAGTGCGCCTACTATACATGCATTGTGAACAAGTGGGCTTTTAAAGTTCTTTTGCACGTCACCCGTGTGGGCCAATGTACGCATACTTGAGTTCATGATAAACTATTGGGATCACGATTTTGGGATGTTTGACCTATAGGGTGAGACCTTGGAGATTACTATTGAGGACATGTATTTCATTACCAGTCTGTCACAACGAGGAGCACCGGTCAACTTAGAGGGAACCGGTAGGGGCGGTGACCCTTTAAGTGTCCAGAACTACATAGATGTGTTTTGCACACCAGTCACCCAAAAGAGAGGGAGTTGTGTCCCTATTGTACATATCCATGACTTTACTCTACAGGTACTTGCGAGCACCATCGTGAGGATTTTAGGATCTTCCTCATTACATTTGGCTACACGAAACCAAATGAGGCTGGAAGTTGATTGTTTTCGTGGTGCTCTCTATGATTGGTGTTCGTGAGTTGTCCCTATCATGAAAATACAACTATCCGATTACAAGAGAGGAAGGCGAAAGAACTTTGGTTATGCAAGCATATTGGTTTCCTTCTTCTTCTTCGAGAGTACCAGGGTTGAGCCCCGCCATACCTCTACCGGTCTGATCTCCACGTCAGCTGAGGCTGAGCAGATGGGGAGACATCTTCCTCCATCAAGGAGGAGGGGACACAGTGAATAGTGTATACGATGATGATTTCTATATCTGGTGGGAACGACAGCTACCGGCACTAGAGAAGTTTCCATATGCTGGCATGGACTTTTGAGGTGACCTAGACCTTGTCCTCCCTCCAGGAGGAGCATGGGGAGAGCTAGGTAAACAATTTTTTAATTTTTATCATTTTAAAATTTTTATGAATTTTTAAAACGATAAATATATACATATGTATAAGTCTTAATCCTATAAATGTGTCAAAATGCAGATATTGGACCAGTCCGCCCTGAAGGGAACCCACGCATGTTTGTTCGTCCTGTCATAGGCGAAGACCCAGGATTGATCAGGGTTCTAGAGGGGAAGCTGGCCAGGCTGACCCAAAGAGTTCCCACATTGCGGATAGAGCATATCCCGATTGCCATGTAGGAGTTTGTTGTTGGAGTTCCACTGCTCTGGTTACATCTTTTCAGGTGAGTGGTCAGAGTGGTGCTTATATGCATAGAGGCTGTGGAGGCTGCCGAAACCCAGGAGGCTGAGGAAGCCAGAGTGCAGAGTGACCATGGGGACCAAGGTGGTCCGACTTAGATCTAGGACATTTTGATGGACAACGATCCACATTTTTGTATATTATACCATTATGACGGGATCAGAGGATCAGACTTGACCTATCTATCGACAAATATTTTACATATATACATATTTATTGTTGTCAGTTTATTTACAAATGTTGTTTATATGTTTGATGTATATATTTATAAAATGTGTGTGAGATGCCAATCTAAAATGTAATTAGCATATGCATCAGTCAATGAATTCTAATTTCGTGGAATGTGATTGAATGTAATAACTTCAAAATGTCTTTCCAATAACCAAATTTGCATGAACTGACGTAATAAAATAGGATTTTGTACCTGATAAGCCCGATTGAACTGGGAAACCACTAGCTGAGAGTCCAGACAGACCTCAAGCTAGGTGATACCATGTGACAAAGCATCCCATATGAGCTCAATTACAGCCCTATACTCAGCAACATTATTAGAAGCAGGACCTAATCAAGCACCTCCTGCGGCAACTAGTTGTCCTGAGGGAGAGTAAATGACCCACACTGCTGAAGCTAGGTTACAAGTGTGACGGTTGGTGCCATTAGTGAACCCTATATACCTTTTAGAAGACATTTGCAACAACCAGCAGATAGTATAAAAAACAAAAGCGACAACCTAATGTACATAAAAATACATACAATAAAAATACAAGAAAAAGTGCTAAGCTTAAGCATAGTACTTTTTCAGGTAGAGCCCATTTCTAGGCTCAGGCAGCTTGTTCCCATCAAAATCAACTAACTCATATGCACCCTTCTTCAAAACTTTTGACATGACATAAGGTCCTAACCACATAGCCTTGAATTTTCCTGCCCCCAGAGGTTCTTTGTCTTGGTCCCAAAGCAAGACAAGTTCCCCCTCAGAGAAAACTCGAGGTTTGATCGATTTATCATATTGAGTTTTGACCCTATTTTTATGAGCTTGATTAGCAGTCAGCACATATCTACACTATTCATCAAGGTGTTCTAAATGTACCAGACGTTCCTCAAGCTCAGTCGTATCAGGTAACACATGAACGACTATTTTTAGAGATGGGATTTCACACTCAATCAGAGTAACTGCTTCCACTCCATGAACAAGTTGGAAGGGGGAGAAACCCATAGCAGTTTTTACATTAGTTCAGTAGGCCCAAAGAGCAGGATATAGCATGATGTGCCAGTTAGAATGGGCTGCACCAATTGTACGTTTAAGGATAGTTTTTAAATTTTTGTTGACAGCCTCAACCTGACCGTTTTCTTGCGGATAGTACGGAGATGAATGTTCTTGTCTGAATCCAAGCATAGTGGTCAGTTCCATCATCATGTTATTTTGAAAATGACTGCCATGGTCAGTGACAATCACTTTGGGTATACCAAACTGTGTGATAATCTGATTGAATACAAAGAAAGCTGTTGTTTCCCCTTCGGATTTAAAAGTAGGAATTACCTCTTCCCATTTTGTAAGATAGTCAACAACGGCAATGATGTATTTATGCCCCCCAGCCGAGGCTGGGTTGCATGTCACGTAATCAATCCCCCATTTCATGAAGGGGCCTACTGAGACAATGGGAAATAACGGAGCAAGATGTGACCGCATTTTCCTAGTGTAAAGCTGACACGGATGACAGCGCTTCACTGCTTCCACACAATCTTTAAAGATCGTGGGCCAGAAATAACCAACATGTAGTATCTTCTGGGCCGTTGCTAACCTAGATAAATGACCCCCACACGCTCCTCTATGGGAATCATTCAGGACAATCTATGCTTCCTCATGAGTAAGGCAACGACGCAAAATGAAATCTACCACTTGTCAATATAATGTATCTCCTATAATGAGGTAGTTCTTGGCATGAAGGTGTAATTTACATCGTTCCTCCCTTGAGGAAGCTGCAGGATACTTCAAAGTATGGAGATATATAAGAATATCCCAATACCAAGGATCAAAGGTGGATATCAAGAAGATGTGCTCATCTGGGAATGAGTCATCTTCAACAGTTACATCTTCTTCGGTAGGAAATTCTGCTATAAGTTCAGCAAAAACTAAGGACTTCTTAGACTTAGTGGACTAAAAATCCAAGTCAAACTCTTGAAGAATGACTATCCATTTGTTGAATTTTCCCCCAACAATCTGTTGAGATAAAATGTATTGAAACATATTCACATCCGCCACTACTGTTGTGGTCCTCAGTAAAATGTAGTGACGTAACCTCTGAACAGCATAAACGGATGCTAAGGCTAATATCTCAACGTGGGAGTATTTAAGTTCAGGTCTGGCCAAAGCATGACTAAGATAATAAATGACATACTCTACAAGCTTATCGTCCTCTTGGACTAGTACTACCCCAATAGTTGACTCCGACGAGGCCAGATATAATATAAAATCCCTAGAGTAGTCTGGTGGGCGTAACCAGGGTGCCGACAACAAAGCTTTTTTCAATGCCTCGAACGCAAGTTGTGTGGTTTCATCCCATACAAATGGGGTGTCCTATTTGAGCAGGAGCATGAAACCCTTAGTAATCTTGGCATAGTTTGCAATAAAACGTCAAAGAAAATTAGACTTTCTTGCAGGCTTTGAAGTTGCCTGATAGAACGAGGAGGAGGTAGATTTACAATAGCCTCAACTGTCAAAGGATCCACCTGGATGCCTCTATTAGAGACAATGAACCCGTGCAATCTTCCTGACTCAAGACAGAATACACACTTGTGGAGATTCAAGCAGATTTTATAATGTCTGCATCTCTCAAATATCAACCGTAAATGATCTAGATGTTGAATCCTCTTACGAGAATGTGCAGGAAGATCATCAAGGTATGGTTCGACAATGGCTTTAATATCATGGAAGGAAAATTTCATAGCCCGTTGAAAGGTTTCCCCAGCATTTTTCAATCCAAAGGGCATTTTCTTGTACGCAAAGGTACCCCAAGGACAAATGAAAGCAGTTTTATGTTGGTATTATGGTTTTATTTGAATTTGATTGTATCCGGAGAAACCATCCATAAACGAGAACACCTCACTTCCTGCACAGGCATCTATAATATGGTCTATAAAGGGTGTGGGATAGTTGTCCTTAGGATAGGCTTTATTTAAGTCTCTAAATTCCGTACAAACGTGGATAGTCCCTTGCTTCTTATCAATAGGAATAGGGTTGGATACCCATTCTGTCAAAGCTATGGGATAGATAAAACTAGCCTTGAACAGCTTTTCAACTTCAGCCTTCACAGCCACCACTTTGCGCGGGTTAATAGGTCTTAAATTTTGTCGAACCAGCTTCGCATCAGCATATGTTCAAATTTCATGTTCAACAATCGATGGATCTATTCCTGGCATCTCCTCATATGAATAGGCAAAGACATCACAGAATTACTTAAACATGGCAGTATAGATGGAAATCTGTTCAGGAGAGCAATTTGCACCTATGTATATGTTTTCCACGACATCAGGGTTTACAGAGATGTTAATAGGTATAGTGGCGGAGATATTTTCCATATTCCCCTCGGCAAAATTTCCTTCCCTAGGCAAGGGATTAATAGGTTTATCAACATCTTCTGACAGTCTCAAACGAAACTCTTGATTTTCTATTCTGCTTAGTTCTGGAAGAAAATAGGATCGATGATGAAGATACTCACAAATATTACCATGTACACTCATGGCTTCCAGAATGGCTTCATGAGAAGGTAAAACCATGTCTAAACAATCGATAGAGTGCAAAGAGTTTTCTGCCCATGCAGGCAAATAGACTTCTTCCAGATCTTCCGAGATTGTTAGAGGATCTGGAATGGAATCAATAGTGGCTTGAGTGATAGCTTGATAAGCTACCTCCATTGCTAATAAGGGCACTTCTGGTTCGTGGGGGGATGGGAGAACCCAAGGATCAGTCCTATCAACAACCGTAGCTATGGACCTCCCCACACTAGTAGAACCAATATAATTTACCGGGGCTAGAAGATCAAATGTTCCCATCAGTGATGTTTACATTCCAGCCCCCAAGCTCTGTGCAACAGGTTTGACCTGATCAACCAATGGCACTGCAGACTCATTAGACTCTAAATGACCTTTTTAGGTAAAATCAAGTTGGTCAATAGTAACCAACTTTCCCTCATGTGGAAAAACCACTACACGAAGGACGGCCGATGCAATAGCGGACATCGCATAAGTCCAGTTTCTTCCCAGAAGTAGATTATAGTACAAAGGAGCATCAATCACTTCTACCTCAACGGACACTGGTTTTCCTGCCAACTTAATTTCAAAAGCTGGCAAGATACCATGTGGCCAGAAGGACCTTCCATCAAAAGCAGTAAGCAGAGTGTTTGACGGGACTAGCTCTGGGGATCGAAGAGCTTTCCAACAGGCCAAGGACATAACACATGTAGAAGCACCCTCATCAACAACTTCCCTTCCAATGGTCTTACCACCATGGATGACATCTATTGATAAGGCTACATGGTAAGGTAGGAGAATTTTAACATCAGATAAATGAAATTTTGCCATGAGACTCGATGAGTCCATGCTGCCTAAAGCTACTAAGAGAGCATCCCGCTGAGCGGGACAACTTTGTAACACCTCTAAAGCTGACATTGCACACAGGGTTTGAGCTAAATCTTCAACCATAGAGTAGTTTGAAGCAGCCCTAGCATTAGGGTTATGCAAGGTCTTCTTGAAGACACCTTTCACTATCTTCGGCATAGTTTCAACAAGTTTCTCTATCATGAGAGGGTTAGAAGTTTCACCTACAGCGTTACCCTTCTCAGCAGTCTCTTTCTCATAACTTTTATTCCTCATCTGCAACAAAGTCGAAGATCGAACCATGTTTATATAGTTTGGGTCAGGGGAATTTTGAGTGCCCCTTGCTACATTAGAAGTTGAAGCAAAGTTCTATCATTGGGGAAAAGGATCCTTCAGGACAGCCGGTTGTTGAGCTTTAAGCATCTTCTGGGCTTGATCCATAAGGGGACAAAGGTGAGTAAGGTGGTCCAATGGCACAACTTACACAGGAACTTAACCTTCTTCTTTTCTTTCTTGCCCCCATCAGCATTGTTTGCGGGCTTTTTCTTGTTTTGGTTTCCCTCTCCTTTCTTTCCTCTCTTTTTCTTCCCACCGGGCTACTGATTTCCCTTCTGAGAGGTTTGCGCAAAAATGTTTTCATTCTGGGGGGAGGGGGCAGCCTTTGCTACCTCCGTCATAGACTACTTGATAGATAACTGATGAAGTTGCTTAGCCAAAGATTCTACAGTGGGAGAATTAATGGACCCAACCACACCATCGGCATGGGGTCCAGGCTTAGGATTCTCTGCATCGTGCATAGGCCTCAGTGCCTCAGGAATAATCTCATACAAGATCCCATATTGTGAATAAATCAAATCCAGTTGCTGGGCCCTGAGGATGGCTTCTTCTTCATTCGTCACTCCTGAGGTGGATACGTCCTTAGATATGTAGGGCAACAGGGGTTTAAGGAACCACTCTAAAAGGAACTCAGGAGGAATAGTGGATTTTATAAGGCTCTTTCGCCTCCTCCACTCTTGGATGTGATCCAAGATGTGGGTAGCCTTGTTCTACCTAAAGGTAGACAACAAATCTGTTCCGAAATCATATCGGACTAGAAGCTGAAAGTGGCTAAGAAATGCACTAGCCAAGTCCCAGAAACTACTGAAAGCAGCAGAAGGCAATTCAATATACCATTTTGCCGTGGTACCTATCAAGGTTCTCTAGAATAGCCTCAACCTAACTGAATCTTCATTCAGTGAATTCGAAGAACACCATAAATGGAATGTGGTGGCATGAGCCCGAGGATCTTCACCAACTTTGCCCTCGAATTTAGGGATGTCTGATGGTAATTTGGTGGGAACAGGTGGCCACGAGGGGTCATGCCTCACTGGTTCATTCATCAATTTCGAAAAATCTGGAAAGTTTAAAGTTGCCAGGAATGGAAGTTTGGGTCGAACTGGGGTACTAAATATGCCAGCCTAGGGATTAGAGGGACCTGCCCCCGAATGCCCATGGGTAAAAGTGGGGTTGCCCCCTGCCACCGGTTGCAAAGTGGGTAGATTACTCTGAAACGGATTCCATCTGTAATCCATGGGATTGTGTGTGGGAAGTGTAGTATAAGAATTTCGGGCTATCCCAATCGAAACTGGGGTCTGAAAGACAGGAGCTGGGATCCCTCCACTAAATAACGAAAAGGGAGAGCTCGTAAATGGATCCGAAATCAGAGTTTGGAAACTTTTCCCATCGGAGGTATTATTCCCAAACTGCACTCCTACATAGGAAGGTGATGGGCCTATGTATGGAGTGGATGGGGGAATGTGCCCCCCATTCCAAGGAAATCCTTTGACAAACGCCAAGGATCCTACCGGACCGCTCTGGGTAGTATATGGAAAGGAAGAAGGAATAGTAGGTATATTGGGGATCCTAGTAACCATATCACTAGAAGTACTTGCTAGGTTTGAGTGAACCGACGGTTGAACCACCCGGATCGCTGGAGTCAAAGGTGTAGAAGGTATACTAGATCTAGGGGCACTTACCGAGGGAGGTAGCACCCCTTCAACCGAAACGGCTGAGGTGAACACAAAAGAGCTTTCTTCCGCAGAAGACATAATCCTACCCATAGGGACACCTAAAATAGGTGAATCAAAAGGTCTAACCTGAACGATCACAGTATCGTTATATCAGTCAAGGGGGTGTTAAAATTCCTTGCAAACTCATCAATCTACAAGTCTTCTATCTCAACTGTATCAAGATCAAAACGGTTAGCTATTAATTCTAGTTCACCAAGAACTTCACTTATTCCTATCGGTTCAAATTAACCGTCCATGTCCAATCTCCACCTTTGGGGTGGAGGTGGAGGCTCCAATGTGACAAGAGGAGGAAGGTTTCACAGCCATCTTGGCCTTCTAAGGCCAACTAAACACATGCCAACTAAACACAGGTTGGTCCTCCACGATTGAAAATTTGACAAATCACACCCTAAGGCCAGCTAAACACAGGAAAAACCATAGAGCACACACTATAAAAATCCTAAAGTCTCAAACAATCAATAAAGGGTGAAATATATACTTTCCTGAAGAAAGCCGATGAACGATTACTTGGCGTCCTTGAAGTGGTTTTTAGGCACAAGCGGAGGAATCACCCACCGCCCTCCTACACTTACAACAAGGGTTACCTTCCAAGCCCATCCAAGGTGAACCAGAAAAAGCCTTCCGGTTTACCTAGGTATGAACCCTAAATGTAAAGAGACTAAAGGATAACTTAGCTATACCAACAGTTTGGGGGGATAGTCGCAAGCCTGACTCGTACCCATGGGCAAGGTAGCTGAGCCTGAAACTCTATCTAAGATAGAATCCCCAGATGCGTAAAAGTCCTTATTTACATTTTGACAAGGAATCAGAGGGTTCTCTCCTTAGTCCAATGCCTCCACGTGGCCTCGTACTTGACTCCCTTTCGAGAGGAGCTTCCCAGATACAATCGATAAAGTCAATGATTTACCTAAAGAAAGGTCCACTACGTCTGAATTTTAAAACTTATGGGAAGTTTACACTTCCTATCCCACAAGTCTAGCCCAAGCTAGTAGGTGAAAGGCCCCTAAAAATAAAAATTACTAGTAAATTTTAATTATTGCGTTCATTTTAAAGGGCTTTTTCTTACTCAGAAGGAAATGGAGTGATGAACTATGGTGTTTTTGACTCGATAAGAAATAAAAAAGTAAAGGTGTATTTTTTTCAAAGAAAATTACCACTACTAAAGCAAACTTATTTTTTTGTAAATAAATATTGATGAACAAATGCAAACGATAAATAGAAACTAAGACTATGTTTTTTGTAGTTTTTGAGATTATATTTTTTAAAACTGAAATGAAAACTACTTATGCAAAAATAAATGCAAAAGCTTGAAAATGTTTTTCTTTTCACTTTTTTAAAAAATGCTCAAACTCTACCATGCACCTAAAATGCACTAAACTTGAGTATACTTGGATGCAATCAAATGTATAAAATAAACAAACTAAAGTAAACAGGTCAAAAGAACCAAGAATCAACCAACAAAGGGAGACCGGGAACCCTAGCTTGGGTATACACAATGACGAAAAATCACTGTAAACTCATAAAGGTAAGTGACAAACCCAACATTATCAAAAGCTAAGCTGGAAAAAACAATGCCCAAAACCCTGATCACTGATTCGGACAGAGCCACTTCAACCTATAACCCAAACAGGCCAAGCTACTTCAAAATGTAAACAGAAGACAATCCAAACAAAAGAAACCCAAGGGATTTACAAAAAATCACAAATTGTGGTCACGATGGTCTTCAGACTAACAACACAGTATCCATAAAGAAAGACAACTAACAAACAAGAATTATACAAAGACAGGGACAAGCAAACCCTAGCCTAAAAAATCCCTATTTCCAGGCTTGTACATGACTGTGTAGAAGGGAAGCTCGCATACTGTACGCAACTGTCCAAGAGAGAAACCCACATATGCAGGCCTTTGTACGCGACTATGTAGAAGAGAAACCCGCATATAGGTACAAAATTTTTCTCAAAAAATAAGAAAAATCCACAAGACTTTCAAACACTGTGATAAGCATGAACTAGGATAAAATACCACACACAAACTTCAAGGCAAAGACTGGTTAGGGGTGACAGAAACAACCTACAGTAGTCTGGGCTCCCCAGCGAAGTCGATAGTTCTATTGTACAGGAATAAACACCTTATAACCGAAGGTATGGGGTTACCAACATACTCATGAAACTTGTAGGAAATCGACTCTAGAGTACAGTAATGGAAATAGGAGGATAGGAAAGACTCACCTGATACACGACGGTTGATCCTAGCTTGTCCTCTTCCGCTCTGCTTCTCCTCCAAAGCCTTCAAGGATGATTCTCCTTCACCTGTCAAGAGCAAATCCTCCAAATACAAGATGATACATATATATAAATAGGTTAGATAAATCATATATAGAGTGCTTAATCATAAGTATTTATCAAACCATGATATATGAAAGACATTCAAGACACATATGGAAGAAGGATTCTCTTTATTAACAATAATGAATGAGTTCAGATTACAACCCAATGCCTAAAACAAGGGCTCCACTGCAACCAAAGGATTCTGAGTTCCACTGCTCCAAAGACTTTTGAATGGACTCCACCAGCATAACTTTGCTCTCCAAGAGTATGTCCTTAATACCCTCCCCAAGGCATTTATTTATACTTGGTGAAATAAGGCAGTTTCGAGGGTTGAGGAGGTTGAGACAGTTAAGGTGATTAAGGTTAAGGGCTTAACAAATCTCAAATAATCGCGATTTATTATTTTAAATGTCAAGGGAAGGTGTACGCGGGTATTAGTACTGGAAACTCGCGTATGACACGCGAGTTGCTCTAAGGGGAACCCGTGTACAAATCTGTACACGAGTTGCAATTACCGATACTCGCGTACAACACACGAGTTGCATATATAAAGAGTCATTTACAGGACTTGACATATTTAAAGGTAAAAATAACCAACTGGATGGATGATAAATGTAGTTCATAAAATGCTCATCTATAGTGTTTTAGGCAACCTTCAATCCATAAATGTCCTTTGTGTGCCAACATGAGGAATGTCGGCACTCAGACGGAGAAGTGCCATTTAGGTGGATAACAACAGGCAATTTGCAAAATATCCAAAATGTGATCAACAGTAGAAACAAGAATAAACTATGGAATTTAATACAAACAATAGAAAATCTACTAGATATCCGGAAGATAGTTCTAACAAATCATTTCCATATTGAATACATACAAATTTCCATAGAGGTTCCCTCAGCTTCCTCGAAAAACTTACAGAAAACTTAAACATGGAAAATGAATTGAAATCATACAGCCTCGTCAGGCATAGATATTATAAATATCTTCATCCAGTAAACCCGACCAAATTCAAATACAATTACCCAATGCCTACCTTCCTATTCAACCATGCCTTCGGTCCTCCTGCCTAAGAATCCAACGTTAATTTCCATCACAGAATCTAATTTGAACTCAGGGAAATAATAAATCAGTCCTTTCTTGCAAATTGCAAATATTTTCTGATGGGCCCAAAGATTCAATAAAACTGATCAATCCCATGCCTCTCCAAAATGGAGGTCATTCGTTCGTGTTAATAAATTATCTGTCATTGTCATTATTATTATGAAATTGAATTTTGTTTGATCGAAATTAGGTGAGAACAATGAAATAGGACGTCCATATCTTTGAACCAGGTGTCAAAAGATGGAGCCAACGTCTACAACATCAGTTCGTCAGTGTTTCAGGTTTTATTATTATTATTATTATTATTATATTATTATTATTTAGTGTTTCGGGTTATATTATTAATATTAATATTATTACTATTATTATTCTTATTATTATTATAATTTATGGTCTCCTTCGATATTTGATACATGAGAAATCGATGTTAAGCATGGTGTCATTATTATAATTTATGGTCATTGTCCAACTCTGTCACCCTCTAACCATCCCTTTATCCATCATTCTCTCTCTCTCTCTCTCTCTCTCTCTCTCTCTCTCTCTCTCTTCATCAACCACCCCATTTATCTCTCTCACTCACTTACTCTATACCTCTCTCCATACAACCACTCCATTCATCTACTACAACAATTTTGACATTTAGGGGCAGTTGTCTTCCGCCTCCAAAAGTCACTTTTAGAGGTCGTTTTGGATTTGGCGGTGATCTTTACAAAGCTGCCCCTAATAGCAATGATGGTAAAACTTTTGAATTTTAGGGGCGGTTCTAGAAGAAATAAAAACCGCCTCAAAAAGTGACTTTTAGGGGCGGTTCTAACCCCCCCCCCCAAAAAAAAAAATAAGGGACTTTTGGGGGTAGCTCTAAACCTGCTCCAAGCAACTTTTGGCAGCAGTTCTAAACCCCCCCAAAAGAATCTTTTTGGGGGCGGTTTTGGCTTTAGAGGCAATCTCTACAAAAATGCCCCTAATAGCACCAACGCCAAATTTTTTTCCTTTTAGGGGTGGTTTTGGAAGAGATAAGAACCACCCCTAAAATTGAATTTTAGGGGCGGTTTTGGCTTCAGAGGAGGTCTTTACAAAACTACCTCTAGTAGCACTGACGCCAAATTTTTTTCCTTTTAGGGGCAATTTTGAAAGAAGTTAAAATTGCCCCTAAAAGTGACTTTTAGGGGCAGTTCTAAACCCCCCCCCCCCCCCCCCCAAAAAAAAAAAGTGATTTGGGGTGGTTTTAGCTTTGGAGGCAGTTGTTACAAAACTGCCTCGAATAGCACTGACACTGAAAGTTTTGAATTTTATGGGAGGTCCTGGAAGAGATCAAAACCGCCCCTAAAATTGACTTTTGGGGGTGAGTCTAACCTCACCCACACAAAAAGGTCACTTTTAAGGGCGGATATAAACCCCCATCGTAGGTACCTATGGGGGTAGTTCCAAACCGCCCTTAAAAGTCTCTATTATAAAACTAGGTACCTACGAAGGCATTTCAACCCCCCCCCCCCTGCTAGGTACGTACAGAGGTGGTTCAAAACCCCCTTTGTAGGTACCAACAGAGGTGGTTCAAAACCTCGCTTGTAGGTACCTACGGAGGCGGTTCAAACCCCCCCTTAAAACTCTTTACAAACCTTTTGGGGCAGTTATAAACCCCCCTTGTAGGTACCTACAGAGGTGGTTCGAAACTCCCCCTAAAACTCTTTACAAACCTTTGGGGGTGGTTATGAACTCCCCTCCTAGTGACATATGAAGTCAGTTTAGAACCCCCCTCATAGCCATAATTTAAAACATCAATATTGGAATATCATTAGGGCACAAAGGAATCGGACCTTCAACCTCCTACTTGTAAAGCAGGCACTCTACCATTGAGATAGAACCCTATAAGAATTGGGGAAAGGGGAAATATTAACACCAAGATTGGATCATTTGTAATTCTAAGAAATGACTAATAATTTCAACATTGTTTCTAAATCAAGAGACCTAACAAAGTAGTTTGAATGGCTCAGACCTTATAATTTGGCTGAAATTTAAAGGTTTCATATGCAGCATTGATTCAATGAAGAGAACAGTAATATAGAAACATTTTGTAGGACAAAGTTGGCATTCAAGTTCATACGCATACTCTAGAAGTGAACATCTAACTAGATTTCCAAGTATTCATGGATAAGAATGAGCATATTTTCTAATGGTTGCTTGATGGATCCATGTAAGAGTAGTTTTTTCTTAAAATATATGTTAGTAGATCAATGGGTTCTACAATTATAACATATTTAGACCCAACTCAATCCAGCCTAGTGATATAAAAAGCATTCAACTACATTATGGATAAATACAAAGATTAAAAATTGCATAGCATGAATAAATATATAATCTTTTCTAAGATAAACAACTCATAATAATGCATTTATAGATATAGAATACATGCAACCGATATAATCGTGAATAAATGCTACCATCACTCAAAAGGCCAGTGAGATGACATGTGCCACTTTCATATAACTTCTTAATGTATTTAAGCCCTTCTCCCTCTTATATTTTTCAAGAGGCATGAGCATAATCCACTAATTTTGTTCTACAACCAAAGTAAAAATCAAAGTTAATATGTTTCCCATTCTAAAAGATGTAGCACAAATAAATAATATAAATATCCTTTCAATTACAATTTATACAATCATAAAGTACATCTTATATAAATATCATATGATATCACCCCAATTTGTAAGGTGGTCAATAAATTAACTATTACACAACCATGATTTCAACAAAATGTTAATGCTTACATAATATTAATGCAGAGAAAAATACCCAATGTATAGGATTCTCATAAGTCACTCTGAATGCAGAAATGATCCACATGCAAGATATTCCTTCTTCACTCTAATCCTTGACAGTTTTCATCAATAATTTTTCAAAAGTAAAAAAAAACAATAGAAAGCAAAAATAAAGTGAGTTGCTTGTTTACCTTAGTGGAAAATAACATATATCAAGCATAGTAAGTCATAAAGGATAGTAGAGTTGAATAAGGACTTTGTTCCTTCTTTGAAGGATCTGGAAAACAAAGTAAGAGTTTTGTTTAATCCGATTGAGTCATTTAGATGGATAACTTAGCTTTATCTTATAGAGCTTGTTAGCTCGCACAAGCTTCTAGGTAGCTTATTGGAGCTTAGTTATCTCGAGGAAGGATCCATCAAGAGGAAACAAGATTAGAGTTTAGACTCTTGGAGCTTATAGAGAAAGAGAGAGAGAGGTCTCTGTTTGTAATGATCGATCCATTGTATTTAGGTTCGAATAAAGGACCATTATGAAATAAGATCGTATGCCTGTAATTTTGAGTTAATTGAGTTTGGAAACAGTTTCCCATTTGAATCACATCTTGTGACCACGTTGACTATATGGTTAGTTGAATGAAAGAATCTCTTGAGTATTGATATTTACACACAGCAAGTCATTTTTAGTTGTGCATTTTGTTAGCACTATTTTTGTGCTAAATAGTTGGAGGAGTAAGATCTGCTAAATTTTGCATCATACGACCTCAGAAAATACCGAGATTTTTCTGTAAACTTCCTTAAGTGACGTCTCTAATCCTAGGCTGGAGGATGATCTAAAATACTTGAGCTTTTATGCCTCAATAGTGTAGGCATAGTTGTAGCCAGTTCTGTTCATCCTGGATGCAAAAAGAGCCCCTATCAAAACCAAAACCAAAATGAATAGCCATATTTGTAGGCATTTATACTCATTCTGGATGGAAACAAGCGACGTTTTGGGGGTGAATACATAAAGGATAGATGTGATAGGAAATTGAAGGTCCATACGCCATTTAAACATATCTATGACCAAAAATCAAATCCATGACATAGATCACTTCCGAGAATCCAAAGGTTTAATGTTTCATGCGTATGATAATTGGAGGCACCCTAATGATCAAATGACGGAAGGTGAGTATGGCCCTCACACAGAGTGGGGCACAAAAAGCAAGGAATTTCTGATACCATCACAAGGAGAGGTTGATGAACACCAAATATCTCATCCACATGCCATGATATAACTAAGGGTTGCTGAAGATTGGATCTATAGGTCACTTCCGTAGTTGGTAGCATGACGTCGTAACAAAAAGCGGCGGCATGAATGATATCTACACATAGGGGTCAAATCCTGAACCCACGTGACTGCGCATGTTTTCATCATGCTACTCAATGATGGCATGTGTGAGGGTTTTATGGGGCCGTTGTTGAGTTTGACCACCTACCTATTTACAAGCACCACAGTCAGAGCCATTCGAAGATACAAATTGGGTAAATTTTGAAGAGAGGAAAAGTTGGATGAATGTTATTTGGACAAGAATCCTGAGAGTCTTGAAAGGAGGTCTGTGATGGATTTCCTATTTGAGAAAACTATTTGCTGAGGAATTCTAGTGGCTGATGGGCGCCAGTCCAAAATTATTCCATTCTTAAGATTTTATGCTAAGAAGGATCCAACCATTAGGGTAAATATGTTCACTAAATTAGAGAAATGTTCTAACACTAGTAAGGTCGACGTAAGGATGTTCATCACATTAGAAAGACATTTTTAGGTTGATGAGGGCATTTTTGTCCTAATAAAATGCAACATCCCTGCAGAAGTGGTGCATGGATTCCTGTCTAATGGGTATCTCACTGAAGATGGACGTGGTTGCTGTCTCCATAATCCCATCACGTAGTATCCATTTCTAGGGGCAACTAGTTGGAGCAGATTCTCATACGGGGGGATAGAGGATCATAGTCCTTCATTTTCATTGTCACCAACTCCAATTGCTAACTTTATTTGGGTTGATGATGAGTCCTAGAAGGTTAACACAACATATGACCTATAGGAGGAGCCTACTCTTGGGAGAAGAGAAGCACAAGAATGAAAATCCCATCAAGGACTTGTTACTATCAAAAAATAGGGCATTCTTTCCCCAGGTCTCCGCAAACACCAGTGTTATCAGGAGACAAAAGTGTCAAGCGGGAAGTCGAACATAGAAGGCACATAAACCTTCGTGCCGGCTGTGAACATAGAAAGAATATGCCATCAAACACAGAATGAACATAAAATTTCCAGAAGCACAAGGACGTGTGCATGCCCAACAGGAGGAGAAACAATTCAAGCCGAGTCAACAAAAAATCACTAAAGGTGTCTTGAGTCATCGTTTTCATGACCGGCAAGCCTAAAAACTGCAGATGTTGCATTACTGTTTAAGTCGAGCATGCACATCTCTCCATATTCTTTGTTTTTGTATGTATTAATCATGGTGAATATGCCATGTCTAAGTTTGTTAATAGTTTGAGTATGGTTGTAATTGATTTCTGGCCCTGTTTTGAGGTTAGTATCAGGGGCTTGAAACACTATTAGTATACACTCTACAGAAGAGGAAAGGGTTGAAACCTTGTAAATATTTTGGGATGGGTGGTTCTATTTTGGGATGAATGTAAATCTTTTCTGAACTGGGTAGGTGGTTTCTGGATCTTTTATTTGGAATCTAATTAAGTGACTATGCATTAATACAATACTTTTATTTACAAAAAAAATATTGGAGAATTATTCTACAAGTGCTTCAATTTATCGCCTTTCAGCGAAAAGTATGGATACAGTTCATATATAGTTTTATATTAATTTCTTAAAATAAAAGGCATTTACCACCAATGGCCACAAACAACTAAAAAGTAGTCAATGGGATTGCTTACTACATCATGTAAAATCCTTTAATAGTGGCAAGTGAAACTTCAAGAGACCTATAGGTGATACTCCCAATGGCTAAAAGGAAACCTATAGATGATACTCCCAAATAATATTGAAATTTTATTGATAATAAGGATCTATACCACAAATTTCAGCTTTGATGCCAATAGCGTCAGATGATCTTGGTGTCCTCTATGCTTTACACAAATATTTCACACAAATTAGTTGTTACACCCTCAATTAGGTATACTTATGGTTGTAATAAATATGTTGTAATTAAATATGTTGTGATCAAATACTTTCATTATTGTTCATTACATTACCTTCCCGTGGTCAATAGCTATCCCGCAATCAACTTATCTCCTTCAACAAATGTGCAATAAAATCATTTCATAAAATAGTGAAGTAAAATTGTACTTAAAATGAAGAAATAAACACGTTATAATCAATGAAACAACAATAAGATATCTAATTGACAAATTCGTTATGGTAAAAACTTACAAATATGCATTAGAGAACGATACAATTTTTCATTATATTCCTTTCCATTGTGAAGACCTACACATATCATGACAAATTGGTATGCTCATATAAATCATTGATAGAAATGTAAAAAAAATCATAACATATTTGAAATTGTAAAAAAATGAAATGAAAATACCTGAAAGAGGCTTCTCTTGGTTTCAAGAATATCATTATTCTCTACTAAACAAGGCCAACCACGTGAAGGTTGAAGCTCATATTCCCCCTCCCCCCCTCACATCACTCTCAATTCCCCACACCCAATCTATCTACTGTAAAAATAAATGAAAGTTGCATAACAGAATAAAACAGATAAGATGCGTGCATAAACCGTAGCAGAAAAAAATATATGCATGAAAGGTAAATCGAAGTAATAGTCTAAGATATGTATTTTCACAGATACAACTTAAATGATAACTAATAAATAAATCATGCATGCTACTTACTGAACAACATCCAACCATGTTCCTTCATAATCTTGTCGAACATAATTCATGCCACCATCACCTATAGCTTCATCCTCTTTGCATTTCATCCCTTCAAAATATGCAACACTTGATAAATCTACATACTCCAATTCATATCTATTACAATTTATTGGTCCCTTCAGAGGGCATGTCAAAGCTACACACTGGTCATTCTTTACCGGATCTTGTACATAAAATACATGTTTCACTTGTGATTCTAGAATAAATCGATCATCTTGCACTCTATCCTTATTTAAGCATCTCTTCATATTCACCATGGTGAAATGGATTTCATCAACTTTCATTCCATTCTTCTTATGTGCATCTATTCAATCACATTTGAACAATGGATACTACACCAAATAGTATTCCAATAACATTATTTCTTGAATCACTCCATAATATGTTTTCGTTTGATGTATAGGTTTTTTATCCTTTGAACTTTATCTCATTAATGTTTGTGCATCTATGCACACACCACTATTCTGGGTGTCCCTGAAATTTTATATGCTTTTAACATGAAATCTACACCCATTGATTAAGTAGGCATCATACTTAGTTGCATATGTCCTTGGGCCACATGCCAACCATTTAAGGGTATCAGAAATATTTTCTTTTTCTTCCACTTGTAAATTTCTAAATGTCGTTAGAAAACCATTGAATTTAAAAATATATTAAAAGAATCTCACCTTCATACATCATAATATTCATGATCAATGAAGTTCAATTAAATCTAATATGAAGAACATATCATTACCTGTTTTTTTAACCAAACACTAAATTGTTGGTTGTGGAGCTTTTCTAGTAAGATTTCTTCTTTTTGGGCTTGGATGTTACTTTGGCAATTTCTGTCAAGTGAATCCTATTTTCAGGTAATGTCAATAAACAATTTATGAAAATATTGTGATATATTATAATAAAAAATGATTTCATAAGGATGTGCTTATTACTTACTCTATCCAATGTTAAATTTCATCTATGTTGTGCAAGACCCATCTGTTGGCTTGTAACAAGCTAGTTTTATCTAATTCAATAGAAGTTCCACTAGATAAGGCTTTCCTGTATTGTCCAACCTCTCCTTCTTCATCGTCCCAAGCTTCATTTATACTAGGCATGATTTGAATATATTCCATATATTCAACATATCCAGCACAAAATTTTATGGATTCCTCCACAGTGTAGTTCTCAGCTATGCAACCTTTGGGCCTATTCTTATTTTTCACATAACTTTTGAAATATTTCATGTTCCTAGAAAAAAACATAGAATTTGTAGTGAAATCAAAAGTATGAATAAAGATTTTCTAGTAATGTATTATTATTATATGCACATAAAATGTTGGAATTTATGTGTATTTGCACTTAAAAAAATCACTGACCTTTCAAAAGGGTGCATCCATCGATATTCAACTGGTCCACAATAGCGTACCTCTCGCACCAAGTATACAGTCAAATGTATCATTATATCAAATAATGAAGGGGGGGAATATTTTCTGAGTAAGCATAAAGTTCCCACAACATCATCTTATAAGTTCTCAAGATCTGTTGGATCTATCATTTTTGCACAAATTCGCCTATAAACGAAGCAAAGCCTGCAAATAGTGTTTCAAACTACTTTTGGTAACACATGGCACAATGCTGCTGGAAGGATTTGTTGCATGAGAACATGGAAATCATGTGTTTTCATACTATGAAGCTTGATATTTTTCATAGATACATTATTTATAGGGTTTGAACTCTATCCATCTGGAACTTTTAACGTGAACAAAACATGACAAAGAATCTCTTTCTCCTTTTTTGAAAGAATGTGTGGTGCGGGTGGAAGAATTTTTTTTTTCCTTTTCGTTGTGGCCAGAATGACTTCCTTATATCCAAATGTTGTATGTCATCATGATATTTTTTCCCATCCTTTGATTTATTTTTTATATCGAGAAGGATTCCAAAAATACTTTCGCATACATTTTTTTCTATGTGCATTAAATCTAAAATATGACGCACCAGGAATTTGTGCATCCAACCGTATAAAAAATCAATGAATTATAACATCAAAGAAAAAATAAAGAATATATTCCAATTAAACACAATGAAATCCTTCAAGCATTGTACATTTTAGGCCTTAAGTTAATGTGTGCACATACCTCTCAATATGGTAAATTGAATAGAATTGACCTTTTATTCCACATGCGAGTCTTCGAATTTTCACCTTTTTTTAAATTTATCTTTATTTTTGTACTTTTAGAATTTCCCCATTTTTGTTCCCTTCCTTCTGTTTCTGTAAAAATATCTGACACTTGTACAATTGTAGGTGCAATGAGATGCTCAGACTTCCAATTAAATGGTCCTTTTTTAGAATGATACGTATGATTTATTGGAATATATCTCCTATGTCCCATGTACACACACTTCCTACTACATTTGAGATACATTGAATATGTGTTCTTTCCACATATAGGGCATGTACAAAACCCTTTAGTCATGCAACCAGGAGTATTTCCATAAGCAGTAAAGTCATGGATTACCCACATCAATATATCCTTCATATTAAAGAATGACCTTGAATGAGCATTGTATGTCCTTTCCCCTTCATCCCATGTTAATTTTAGTTCATTTACCAATGGTTCCAAATAAACATCTATGTCGTTTCATGGTTGCTTGGGACCAGGTATTAACAATGAAAACAAACAAAATCTCCTTTTCATGCCTAACCATGGCAAAAGGTTATATGTGACTAGTACTACTCGCCATACACTGTGAGTACTACTCAAGATTCCAAAAAAATTAAGTCCATCCACTGCCATTGCAATTCATACATTGGAAGGATCGTTGGAAAAATCAAGGCATTTAGAATATATAGTTTTCCATGCTGGGCTATCAACTTGGTGGCGCATTATTCCATCCTTACTTGCATTCTCATGATGCCACCTCATTTTCTATTAAATATATGTAGAGCTGTAACAAAAACATAAAGAATCATATATACATTGCAATACTTAGTATATTAAAGAAGATGAGTTTTTAGTAGGTTGGTAGTACATGAAGGTGTGTGATATAATGGAATTATAAGAGTTAAAAATCATACATGTACATTCTCTTCAACCTCGACACTATAGGGAAATACCTCAGCACTTTGGTTGGCACACTTATATGCACCTTTTCAGAATGAGCATCAATCTTTCATCTTGATTCGCCACATGTTGGGAATTCATTTATTTTTTCATATTTTCCCCAATATAAAATGCAATCATTGTGGCATGCGTGTATCATTTCATAGTGAATCCCAATGATTTAATCAAAATATTTTCAGCATATGTAGATTCCAGAAGTGTATTTCCTGTTTGAATCATTTCTCTTTGCAACTTCAACAACTGGGTGAAACTTGCATTAAACCATCCATTTCTCACTTTAAGGTTGTACAATTTCACAGTGTTCGATAGCTTAGTGAAACTAGTGCAACCTGGGTACAATGGGGACTTGGAATCTTCAATTAACTTTAGATATTGATTGATATCATTTTTTCTTCCATTGATTCTACTTGGTCATTTTCACAATTCACATCTAGATTTTCATTATAATATTGATAATAATCATTCACCATTTCAACCATATGATCATCAACCATGCTTGCCTCATTATGCTCGTCATTATCAAGAACTTCAATATTAATCGTAAGCAATGTTGCAAACTCATAATTATGATTATCATATTGATGTCTGAATATGTGTTCATCCCCATGTGTAATTTCTCGAGGAAAATCATGCATCTCTATTGTGTGTCATTTCTTGCTCTTGTCAAATATAAAGTCATGAGTAGGAACTTTCTCTCCATGGAAAAACGAAGTTTTATATGAACTTATTATACCATGAATCATCAAGTGGTCTTGTACTTCCTCAAAGGTCAATACTGCAACATTGCAACATTTTTTACAAGGGTATACTGTGGTGTTAATATCCTTTGAATTCCTTTTTGAAAACTCTATGAATTCTTCAACCACGAATTGATATTCCTTTGACATCCTACATAGAACCAATTTGCACATAACGTAAGAAAAAACCACTACAAATTACAATGAATAAATATGTTATAAAATATCATATAGAATAATCAAATATAAAAAGTATACCTCATTTTCAAATCTGTCCAATCCCTTTTTTGGCCATTTGAAAATAAAACCAACCCAATTTCTCAAATTGGCTCCTCTAGAGTTGGCCTCTCAAATTTTTTCCAATATACGGTTAGGAATATTCATGTAGGACGCCCATATGCTTTCCAAAATAGCCTTTACCAACACATGGCAACCATATATTACACCATTCAAGCTTTCACCTTATAATAACCAAATCCAAACATCAATTACATAATATTTTGATTTTATATTAAAGCTAAGATATTTAATATTTTAACCCATTAATATAAGTATGGAGATAAAAACAAATTTGTGAAATTTTGTGGGCCCCTCCCCTTTGGATATTGCGCTCGGATATTGGAGGTAAAAAGCTCACTTTTGGGGAGCGCGATGGTTCATATGGTCACTTTCGTGACTGGATGAAATTGCCTTGAGGTCTGTTAAGGGTCCCAAGCATGTGTGTGAAGGTACCATGACCTACTGTGGGTTACTAACTATGTCGTGAGGGTGTGTAAATTTGTTAGCAACCTAATTATGTACTTCTTGACTAGGGTGTGATCTGTTAGTATGGATGGAAGTCTATCTGAGGTCTAGTATGTGGGTCGCTACTCTTTATTGGACTAGTTATGCAACTAATGAAACCCTTGAGTTGATTCCTCTCACCCATGTGCTAGATACCAAGAAGGGAGCAAAGCTCACAGAGGTCATAAAAAATGGAGCCTACTCCTGGTTAAGGCATGATGGAAAAACACAAGTAACCATTGAGTACAAAAATGAGAGTGGTGCATGGTTCTTCTACGCGTTCACACAGTTCTCATCTCCACTCAACATGATGAGACAGTGACCAATGAAGAAGATTTATCTAAAGGAACTGAGAGGGTTCGATTTTTATACAAGGGAGATATGCTTTGCATAGTAAACTGTAATGAACCCCAACACATCCTGTTGGTTGTTTTGGCTTATTTGGTTATGTAATTTGGTTAAGGGATTTCATAAAAACATTTGTCAAAAATACCATTGAGCTATGCTAAATAGTCTTAGTTGCTTTTGTATTCAATGTAATGCTGATATGTTGATGCAGTAGAATAGGCTCAAGATGGCGAAGTCATTCATGGCCTCACAAGGTCAATGGAATGCTTAAGAGACCTTGGGTCTCGTACATTTGCAATTTTATTTATTTTGTAAAAGCTAAATAAAATGGATAAGGAATCTAGATCATTTTCCACATGTATTAGTTAGGATTGAGTTAGTTTTGAGTCATAGGGTTAGAAGAGATCAATAAGGACTATACTCCTTTGTTATAGGACCTAGAAACAAAACCCTCTTGTATTTAAATCAGTTAGAGTTATTTTCTTAGCATCTTAGTTAGCTTATAGAGCTTGTTGGCTCGCAGAATCTTAGGTTAGCTCATAGAGCTTAGGGTAGGCCATAGAGGTTTGAGGATAGCTCAAAGAATATTTGATTATCTCATAGATCTTGAGAGGGAGAGAAATTACACATAGCATGAATGGAAGAATGAGAGGTGCACATAAGAGTGAGCGAGTGAACAAGTATAATTAATTATGTGTATTTTAATTTTCGGTGAATTGTATAAAGAACAGAGGATTAGAATCTATGTGTGATTTTGATGAATTTCATGTCTTCATATAGTTCTATAGAAGTATGAATTCATCCTGCATTCACTCCATATAACCCTGTATATAAATTCTGTGGATTTGGATTGCCATAGTTCTTGAAATGCAGAGAAGAATTGATCCTGCCAGTGATCAATTAAATGAATCTTTGTATAGAGTTAAACCTTCACCAGTCGCTCAAATAAAAAAAGATCGTATAGTGGGGATGGATCATGGGGAAGATCGACCATTTACAGTGATATCGGCAGGATAATTTTCAATCTTTGAAAAAAATTTCATGTGCACGATATTATATGGAACGCACTTAATAAATTTTGGAATCCATCATTGATTTGGTGGGGCACTGATTGAACGATTAGAAAGCCATTTCGCTGTGTGTAAAAGTAAGTTGTATGAACACTCAGGATGGCTTTGAAATTGATAGATCAATTATTGATATTGACAACGAGGAAGAAGCATTGTGTGAAAACTCTTCTTTTGGAAGTGTCGAAAGTCAAAAAGATGACTTTTGATTCTCTCCTTCGGGAAAGAATCTGCTGTCGAAGGGAACATGCAAAAACCTAGAATTACACTATGGAAGAAAGTTAGATAGTGCAGAAATATGTTTGACACCAAAGAGTTTGTTTTGGATCTCAAGGGTTCTGAAGTCTGTATGAAAATCAGTGCCATCATATGTGTAATGTTTGGCTTGTATATTGACTATACTTTTCATATCTTGATTTTCGTAGCTCTAACAGTGAACAGTAAATGCAATAGATATTGATTTTCATAAATAACAAGGAAAATAAACCCTAAATATCATATTCATATAACTTTGAGTTTGCAATGACTGTAATAGAAGTTCTAAGGTGGACAAGAAAATCTGAAATTACTTTAACTCTAACCTGCACCTTCTTGGGTGTGCACAATGATTTATGGAAGTGAGCTTTGGTGTCATGTTTTTCTTTGGTTTCTACCCTACCTTTCCAGCTCCTCAAAACAACCCAAATCATCTTCTTCTCACACTTCATTATTATGCTACAGTTCCCTACTTCACTACCCAGAAACATTATGCATAGTCCTAGTAGGTTCCTATAGGTGTCAATATGGATTGCAACTCCCTTTTTGGATGTAACAAAGCTTTATATTGTCCCATATGAAGAGTGGGGATCACTATAGATGTGGAACTATAAGGATATGTGGCCAATAGAAAGTAAATCATCCTCACAAACAAGACTGTTTCCTCTCCAGATGATGTCACATCCTACACAGTCCAAACTCATCCAACAAATGAAGAATACAGCCTCCACAGGATGAAATCGACCCCTTTTTACTCCTTTTTTTTCAAAAACATAAAAAACCAAAAAGAGAATATGCATGAATCTATAGCATCTTATATATAGATGGGCCTAAAAAATATTTGTGTGTATAACCACAGCATGAGCCTATAATCCTAGGTATAATATAATATTGTTACTTGCTAGACTCATAGGAAGATCCCCTTGGGATAAACCCTATTATAGAATATGGTATGGGGATGGCGCTAGGGAGTCCTAGTTTTCTATGTTATTAATTTAATGATTGCATAAGCATTTATATATTCTATTCTATTGCTTGTCAAGGATATTTATAACTTACATCATAGAGAGGATCTATGGGTTAAACA
The DNA here is from genome assembly GCA_001517045.1 of Pseudotsuga menziesii. Taxonomy (NCBI): domain Eukaryota; kingdom Viridiplantae; phylum Streptophyta; class Pinopsida; order Pinales; family Pinaceae; genus Pseudotsuga; species Pseudotsuga menziesii. The sequence goes on from LPNX010845101.1 coordinate 29,215, forward strand.
TAAATATCTTCCTAATGTGGAGATGTCCCAACATGTCTACTAACTAAAATATGTTGTTAGTATGATAGGAGATCAAGATGTTAAAGTTGTCACCACCATTTTAACATATCAATGTATTTTTAGGAGAAGTTAGAACTGGCTTCGATTACCTCATTTAATGGCTTGGAAGGTATGGGAAACTTCATTTCCTTTAGAGCTCAAGAAATCTCACTTGGGAGTGAGTAAATTAGTCAAAGGTGCAGTGTAATGGCCATAACATTATTAGAGATCACTTGGTTCAATAATTTCATATGCCACCTGTCGTTGTCAATAAAAAATACTACACTTCCACCACTAAAATGTTTCATTGAACAATGCAAATACATAAATGAGGTGGAGGCTATAGATTGGCATCAAATGATTAAATGTAACATAGTATATATCTTCTCATTATTCTAATATACATGGTTACCTAATTGATATGTCAATTAAGAAAGTAGATTGGTAAGGCATACAACCATAGAGATTTTATCTCATATGATTTCCATAAGAAGAGAGATCATAAATCCAACCAAGAAAAAAACAAGAAATAATTATTGGAATGCATATGATAGATCTCTTAGTAAGGAAAGAAAAATTAATGAGTCATACCATGCCAGTAGTTACAAATAGTAGATAGAAGAGAAAATATCTTCTGTAGAATCATATGAGAGTCTATCTAAATATACTAATTTAGTACAATTATTTTATCCTTATGGTATCCTCACTTATTGGCATAGGCGGGGCTAATGGTTAAGAGCATGTGTTTCCTCTTAGGAGGTCACAGGTTCAAATCCAGAGCGGGGTAGTGTATGTACACCTCTGTAGAGTTTAGCAGTTAAATCGCCGCACAGAGGGGGATCCCTTGTTCCACAAACAAGGGGTCTCATACAGAAATTTGGTGTCTCTCTTGGTGGTGGCCTTAAAAGTAGATTATTATTATTATTATTATTATTTTGATCAAGTAACCGATAAATCCACTTAGGTATAAATGCAGTAGATACCAACTAGAAATAATACTATGTTTGGATATTGTAACCTCAACATCTAACCTAAGATGAAATTAATGGAATCCCACAGGTGGTAAGCTAAAATTGATTACTAGTGCAATTGAACTCATTGAAACAAACTCACTCCCCCCATCCTTCTACAAACCTCACAATCAATGCATTATAAGCTATTTTTATTACATTATTTAACTAATTGATGTCATCCACCACAATAGGCTAATATGCATTGTCGATTTCATGGTATACCCTCTCAACCTCCTTATAATTTGTATCATGTCATTTTCCTTGTGAAATCCATTCATAAAATGATTGTAAGTGTGAATATTTGGTTGATCACAACCATTTTCCTTCATATGCTTCACTAGTGCAAGATAACTGACAACTTTGCTGAATATCTGGTTGATCACAACCATTTTCCTTCATATGATTCACTAGTGCAAGATAAATCACAAACTTTGCCCCCTTTGCAATGTCCATTATTCAAGGTAGTATATGTTACTTCATTTGGTTTCAATATTTTTTAGTTAGGGATGATGGTTAATTAATAGAATACTTAAGTATAGATTAGATGAAATTTTGGATCTATATAACCATATTTTTCTCTGATCTAGCTACAAGATTGTCATGGTTCACTAATTCATATAACAAGTGTTGTAGGAATTAGAAAGGTGTCCTTTCCATCATTAACACCTAAAATACTATATGGTATTTTTGGCCGGGTAAAGGAGAAAGGGAAGAATCCTGTGCGTACAATCAAGGAAAATGTGCCGCATGCGCAATATAAGCAAAGGAATATTGTGAAGGACGTAAAGGGCACGCGAAGGTAGAGTAGAGAGGTGCGCAGTGAAGGAAAGGAAAGTGCATAAGCATGCAAGGGATAACAACCAGAAAGTGATGGATGCAGAATCCAGATCATGGCCATTTACGACGGCGTAAGCCTGCAACTACACACGTATGAAAAGATATTTGTAAATCAGGCCGATAGTGTCTCGTGTCAAGTCATGATCACCATAGCTGTAGCCAGAGGGATGGCTGAGGGTGATGGCTAAAAGATTTCCAGTATGCAATTGGCCCTACGTGGTCATGTAAAATAGTATAAATAGAAAGGATGCAATAGTTAGAAGGTTGGTCTATGTAGTTTTTGTCAATCCCTGTGTTGCAGCTGCAACTATTTCCCAAATTTTTTAAAATTTTGGACCCTCCTTTTAAATTTTGTCTTGCTTGGTTTTGTTTTGAGTTACTGAACTCTGTTGTCTTCTGCTAATTTGAATCTTGTGAGGTTGAATTAAGGAAGCTGAATGACTACTTTTTGTTTGACTTGAACTTGGGGTTTTGGCTTTCGCTGTCGGAAGTCATTTGAATAATGAATCGGGGCCATAGTTCTCTATGCAGCCGCCATTGCGGAAGCTAAATAATGAATGACTCGATCCAAAGCCATTTTTTTTGCCGATACGCTTTTTGTTTTATTTTGTTTCGACGTTTTTTGTTTCATCACCATCAGAACAATAGTCCTTTGTGTTGCTGCCATTGCGGCTGGAAGACTAAGCACTCCAATGGAAGCCCTTATCTTTACCGATTCCACGAGTTTTTTAAAATGTTTTGCTCTTTTCGTTATCGGAACCGTATTGGACATTTGATTAGGGAACTAGTCTTTTGTTTCGTCGATGCATGACCTTTGGTTGTTCCAATCGCTAATGGTTTCATGTTCTGCAGGGTCCATAGTCTAATCATGTTCCTTTGTTGTGGCCCTTTAGTGGATTAACCATCTGACATGTAATTTTTCTTTTTGCCAATTTGTTGTATTTTCCGTAGATCCCTTAGCCTGATTGCATCCCTCCATTGCAGCTCCAAAGCGAGCAAATCATCCGACATGGTTTGGTTTGTTTTTCTCCATTGTTTTCTATTATTGTGGAACCCTTAGTCCATGCGTTTTTCGCTGTTTTGCCATTTTAGTGAACTAACCACCTGACGTTTATGTCGTTTCGTTTGCCGACGAGGAGTTTTTAAGCCCGATGCTATAGTATTTAGTCTTTCTGACGCCAATAGACTTAATGGTCTCGTGGAACTCATTGTCTGTCTGAAGCCCACCATTGCGGCTGTGAATAGGACTATCTTGTCGATGATTTATTGGTTCATACCGCCAATAAGGGTCTTTCTTGTCATTTTGTGAGTTTTTTACCCTATTTTTTGGGCAGTGGTGGTTTCTGATTCTTGTTTGGGTTTTTGTGATGAGAGCATAGTGCAGGGTCGCATGTTCGATCCTTAGTCTCATTAATAGTGTGGTTTATGTTTTCTTGAATGATGTCCATATTAAGGTTGAGTTTTTCATTTAACTGTAGACAGACTTAGAATATTTTTCAGATCCAATTTAATGATTGTTGCTATGAAGAATATGTCTCTAAAAGAAAAGTTAGAAGCAGATATGTTGCTCATAGAGGAAGATAGTGAAAGGTTGAGATCAACAGGTTATTGAGAAAAATCAATAGCAATAGAGGCCTAGGCTTGAAAAGGGTTCATTAGTTACCGATATGGTCCCTTTTTTACGGAGTACTCATAAATATTTATCTAGAATGTAAGGTATTGTATGAATCATGAGCACTCGCAAAGGACAAAATTGCGAGTTTTTAAACGATGGAGGAGCCCAAAGGTCACGGGAGGGGGGAAAGCCCAAAATTTGTTGCTTGTAGTATAAGTATAGGAGAGTTAGATAGTAGAGAGGACTTTTTCCCAGAAATATTTGTGAGAATCTGATGTAAGAAGAACTATTTCCTTTTGCATAAAGAAATTACAAGTTTCCTATTGGAGAAAGCTTTGTGGAAATTTTCAAATGCTATGCCATGGATTTGCTGAATGTGAACTATTTCATTTTCAATTTTTTGTTCATGAACTGTGATATCATTCTAACTCTTTGAACCTATGTTCTTGTATGAATGCTCTCTATTTTATTCTATGAATTTTCCACTATGATTAATGAATGTTGTTCATAAACAATTGGCTATCTGGTTGTTCAGATATCTTTAAATGTTCATGTGTTTTGAAAGAAGTATCAGCTATCTGTGATTTTTCATAATACATGTACAAAATACATTACTCATTAATGAATGATGATCTTGCTCCGTAGGAATAGGTTAGGTAGTTATTTTTAATTTCTTGATGTGTGTGATTTAGATGCGAGAGAGTTTAAGATGGGAGGTAAGAACCTGCGCATCACATTGTGACCACTCCTAATATTCTCTATCAATATGCATTATTAGATAGACACTTGCATCTCATACTTAAATATAAAAAACTAAAACATACACAGTGGACCAGGCCTCAACCAGTAAAACCTTTTATTTTTGTTACTTGACCTACGGTATCCAGACCGCAAACCGAACGGATTCCCCATACCAAATAGTAACAGGCTAGTTGGGAATGTTTATTGGGGACAATCCCTTGCTGTTGTTGACTGCAATTTTCCAGGCCTCAATAGTTTTTGGTGCTAGAAGGAGGGCCGCCAGTGCATGGCTGGCCGAGGAAACTTATTTTCTCGAGATTATTCCACCGGTGACAGCAGTTTGTTTCCCAATCTGATTCTTGAAGAAAAGGGTAAAAAGCATTTGTATTCTATCAATAACAAAGTAGTGAATGATTTGAGAAGACATATAAGGGCATATGTGAAGAATATTTGAGGATTACTAATTATCCCTGACTTACCCAAAAGAGAGTATAAAAAGAAAGACCGCCCTATATTGGAAGACTTAGTGTTGGTTGGAGATTTGGAAGAACTCGTACAAACAACCTTACAGGAAGTTGTACAGCCTTTGAATAAAGTAGACCTAGATACACCTTATGGTTCACCTATTAATACTCCTGTTCATTCACCACCTCACTCTCCACCGAGACTCATGGCAGGCATAAATGAAAACCAGCAACCCAACCCACCAAATCCACCACCTGCTTGGAAGGCTAGGTCACCTCCAAACCTGGCACCTCCTTTGCATGACTTACCTCAGTCTTTTGAGAAAATGTTGCCTAAGTTTGATCCCAGTGAAAATATTTTAGTAGATGATCATTTGCAAAGCTTCTACTTGGGTATAGAAGGGCTAAAGCTTGGAGAACATGAAGATGTAGTTTATAGATTTTTTCCACATACCCTGAATGGAGCAGCAGCCTCATGGTATTTTTATCTACCTGCAAACTCAATCCCAGAGTGGGACACTTTTGAAAGGATATTCAGAAATAAATATGCACCCCAGAAAAATCACGCAGCTCTAAGGAAAGGGTTGTGCACTTTAAAGAAAGAAAGAAAAGAGAAAGTGCATAGTTTCACCCAAAGGTTTTCTGCTTATCTTAAGATATTTTCTGCAACTGATAAACCATTTGATAAAGTTCTGATCGAATAATATACTTCAGCTTTAGGGCTTGACTTGGCCATTACATTTTTAGAAACATATGAAGAGGTGGAGAGAGTAGAAGCTGAAAAAGAGAGCATAGAAGATTATCCTGAATAGTCGGGAGAAATTTTTTTTGGTAAGAAAGCCTAAGGAGGAGCAGTCACATGACTTTGAAGGAATGTTGAAAATGATGTAGAAACTATCTAATAGAATAATAGATTTGGAAAAGGAAAAAGAGGCTCAGAAATCTTATAATCCTTACTATAAAAGGAGAGAGGACAACTCTCAATCTAAACCTCCTCCACACAGTCCTGCATCAATGAACTTAATAGAGGTAGGTATGGATGACTTTTGCACTTTTCATCAACAACCCCATTCTGAAAAAAATTGTCCTCAATGGATAAATTCAATGACATTAGTTATGAATTAGCTATTGGACTCTAAATTAACAGAATCTGATAATGAAGAAGAAAAGAATAGTAAACCCACAGAAAAACAAGAGGATGATGCTCTAGTTTTATGGTACTGTGTCTCACTTTTCGATATAGAAGAGGAAGAAATAGCAGAAACAAATGTGTCAACAAGAAGTCAAGGCTTGTTAAGTAAAGACAGATCAGTAATCCTGAAAATTAAGAGACTTCAAGACAACATAAAGAAAATTCAGAAAAGCACCACAGCTCATAAAATACCTGAATTCACCATTACGAGTCAGGATCCAAAGCAAATCAACATGCATGTCAAGCCCATTGAAGAGAAGAATGATGATGTAAAAAAGAATCTCAAAGAGCATAAGTATAGTATGACATTGTGGAGGATATTAAGAGGGTTGAGGAAAATATTTCGTTGTTTGAAATGTGTAATATGCCTCAGCAAAAAGAAAAATTGTTAAATGCACTTGAGATACCTAAAGAAAAGCTTCCCACTAACAATCAACCGGAAGAAGAGGAAATTGGTGAAGCAAGTTTGGGAGGTAAGCCTAAATGCAAAACTCCACCATTTCCCCTGACTTTTGAAATTTTCAACCATAACGTACACAACTGTTTAGTGGACTTAGGGGCTGTTATAGCAGATTTCACCACTCCAGGTGAATCACACTTTGTATGGCCTTCCCATGTCCCGTTGCAGACTCCTTAGACCCCATGGACCACTTTTTGTCCTTTGATGTTTCCTTGATCATCCCTAAAAACATATGAAAAATGATACACACGACTTTTAAAGCTATAATCGCGTATATACGTGGGTTTGACCACTAAAACCGTGTACATCGGGATGTGTACAAAATCCAAATCCTTTTGAAGTTTTCCTTGACATGGATCTGACTCATTTGACTCCTGGCCTTCCATATGCCTTGAGATCGCTCGGATTCGACCTTTCATTACCCATTTGAAAAGCTATATAAGGAACCCCTTGGTACATTGAAGGCATGAGAGAGAATTGAGAGCATCGAAATTATAGTCCATTGTTGACGGAACTTATGCTTGAGTCTGCATCCCTTTGTCCCTTGGAGCACTTTTGTGTTCTTCCCAAGATTGCCTTTTGCTTGTGAGCTTGCTATCTAAGTGATGGAGGATTGAAGTGGTGGAGGCTCAAGTGGGGGATTCAGTTTCTCTGGTTCACAGACGTGCCGACAGAGGTTGTATCTTGTAATCTCTAATTTATATTAATAGAAATATCTTTTCCTATCCAATAATGTGTGTTTGAATGAATATTGTATCCATTGGATTATGTCAAATGCTTTTACATTATTGATTATATATTCTATAATAGATATAACACCATGATATATAGTATGCTTGTATTGTTTACTTGTTGTTGAGAAAGTAATCTATCAATTCAAGCTGAAGTTGGAAAGCTCAACGGGGATCTACTTCAACCATCCGGAATAAGGTACAAGGTCTGATCCTTTAGTGTTAGACATTTAATTT
>LPNX010845101.1:36587-52950 GCA_001517045.1 Pseudotsuga menziesii
TATCTATTGTGGTACCCCAAGCCATAAGAATTTCTCTTCGTAATAGAATTGGCGACTTCGCTGGAAAGTTCCTAGTAGTTGTCCTTTGGGGGTTGTTTTCTCGGCATTCAATGAATTTGAATTGCTCTTTCTCTCTTGTTTCTGTGTCGGGTCTAGGGGAATGTATGCCTGGTAGAGTCTGATTGGTGTGAAGTTTGTCTCAGCATGTCTGTTTGCCTTGATTTTATGCAATTTTCTTCCTGTACGCGAGTTTTTGATTTACAGTCACGTATATACGCGGTTTCCTCTGCGATTTCCGCGTATACACGTGGGTTTACTGCGAACAGTCACGTATACCCTTGTATTTTCCTTTTTGTGGAAGTTAAATGCCTGCTGGGTGAATTATGATATTTGTTGAGTCTCCTTTGGCACTGCCTGAGTCTGTTTAGACCTCTGTTTCTGACCAGAAATGTTTTTTTAGGCTAATTTTTTCTTTTTTAAGAAGGTTCTTGTCATGGCATCTTTCATTTTTTGTTTGAGATTAGTGCATTAGAGTTCTTTTACCTTGGTGCTTTGCTTGAATGTTGTTTATGTGTGCTTGCAGAGTCTAGGGGTTGTAGAATCATTCTTTTGCCTTTTGCATCTCATTTTATTTTCAAAAAATCCAAAAACATTTGCTTATCATCATGCATTGCATTTTGCATTTTGCATTGTACTTGCATTAGATTTGCTTTGGAGTACTAGTTAGGACTTTATATAGGAAATTTTTCATTCATCATTTGAAGAGAAATTGTGCATTTCACGTAGTAGCATACCCTGTTTTCACGGACACAATGCATTTGCATTGATTGTTAGGTGTGTATTTTACTTCTTGTTGCGTCATAACACCATTATTTGCATGACCATATCCTGTTTTTGAGTAATAAAGCCAACTAAAATCAATGCTAAATTAAAATGAACTACACTCTTTTCTTTTCTAGGGTGCACCAACAAGCGTAGGTTTTAGGATCTTGGAATGGTTCATTGTAAGTCAATTCTCCAAGATCACTAAACAACAAGATGTATGTGTCTGTCCACGTGAGTGTGTGAAATCCTTGGTATAACTAGTGTTTCTCAGGATCCTCCTCTCAAAAGGGAGTTAAGCACGAGGCAATATGAGCGGTTATTGATTGGGATGACCCCTAGTCATAATTGAGTAGCACCAGAGATATTTCTAGGATTGTATTCATATCTGGGGGCTCTTTCGAGAGTTTCGGGATTTGCTACCCTGCCCATACGGTCAATCCCACCTGCGGCTATCCGTCTGAGCATTGATTATATTGAGGTGACCTTAGTGGCCTTACCTAGGATATCGAGGGGCTACTTTGCAGGGGTTATTCTGCAGGTGTCCCGGCCAGGTTGGAGTCGGATAGCACAGTCGCTTTACGCATTGAAGCTGAGGGCCACAATAATTGGTTACGTACCTCTGCTTGTTGTGTATGGGAGTCTCAAGCCTCTCCTAGGCGAGACATACCTGCTTCATTAGGGATCTCACTTATCCAGCCCTTGTTTGCTTGCATTTGGCTTTAGATTTTATTAGTGATTGCTCTGTGCACAATAGTTGGCCTAGGGTTTGCATAAATAGAGAGTCTTTTTCATTTTTTTGAGTCATTGTGGATTCGGGTGCGGTTCCTCACTGTTCTCGTTGCTTAGCAGGGCTTCCATCTTCTACTTCTCCTCCTCCTTTGGGAGAGAGACCTAGACAATCCAGGTGGACTACGTCACACATTGATTCACACACAATGGCAGATTCTTCAGAAGGTATTCCTGAACCACCTCCTCCCATTCGTGTAGACGATGGGGAATTTACTCCTACTTACGATCCTTCACCCGAATTAGCTGAGTTAGGTACTATTATTTCTAATATAGGAGCCATGCATGTTAGGCCTACTCACTCTAGGGCTGATTCCCCTTTGATGTGTTACTGGTATGGCATCCTGGAGGACGCCAAGACTCATTTTGAACCCGCCACCACTAGCTATGGTAGTTATGGTATGACTGGTTTTCAAATGCATGATTTGGCATTTCATGTCGAGTCTGACTTTGAGCATAACACTATGCCTGGGGGCACTCTCATTCCTTAACATGCGGAGAGGTTTGGGAGCACTAGTCACATTGCACCTTCTGTCCCAGCGGTGGAATTTACATCTTATGTTCCTCCTAGGTGTAGGGTTAGTGATCCTATTAGGATACCAGATCTGAGATGAGTCATGATAGGGAATAGTACATATTTGATTACTCAAATCCCTTCGTCCTTGATCTCTAGTTCTTCAAATGTCCACCCTCCACCTTATTCACGTGTCCTTCGAGTTGGCACATGGCTACGAGTCAGGTCCGTATTTCGGTTACTAGACCAATTGTGTCTCAAGTTTACATACCACCCGTTGCTTCGGGAGGTTATGTTCATGCTTCTAGAGGTCAGATTACTACTTCCGCGGCATATATCCCTACTCCTGGTATGTATATTCCTACTTCCGGAATGTATCTTCCTACCTACAGAGTGTCTCATGGGACATCGCATGCGATGACCTATGGACCATATTATGGGACGCATTATGGACAGGGTTCTTCACCTTATGGAAGCGGGTATCAACAACCTGCTTACTCTCCTAATTATGGATTTGTAGCTCCTACTAGTCAAGGTCTATCTCATTATGGTGCTTCCATGCCACCCTACACGGGTCAGACAGGAGGAGGGCACTATGGCCAAGGCCATGGTGGTAATCAACACTATATGAACCAGGGAGTGGTCCATCGACCTCATCATCCTAGGCTCCCTTTCCTCACAATGCTCAATCTTCCTATCTTGTCGAGATTGACAAACGATCCTGTGGCTCATGACCCGGCTTGGCCGACTGTCCCTACCAAGCTTCCTTCGGACATACCTAAGTTCGAAGGAAAACCGGGATAGGATCCGAGCGAACACGTTACTACGTTTCACCTATGGTGCTCTTCGAATTCGTTACATTAGGATTCATTCCATTTGAGACTATTTCAACGCACCCTCATAGGGCCTGCTACGAATGGTATATAGAGTTACCTAGGGGAGATTTCACCTTGTTCGACGACCTTGTGATGACTTTTCTTAATCAATTCCAGCTACCAGTGCATTATGACGTTGGTACTGAACTCTTGTCGACATTTCGGCAAGATAAAGACACAAATATATCTAATCATATTCAAGAATGGCATAGATGAAAGAGATTAATTAAAGCTTTTATACCGCTGGAGTTCCTCCTTGAGTGGTTCCTCAAGTCGTTGTTTCCGTATATAGCGAAGGATGTTTCTACATCCGGAGTGTAGAATAAGGAACAAGCGATATTTAGGGTGCATGAATAGGACTTTATCTATGCTTAGTCCATTTTGTTGTATGAGATTATTCCCAATGCTCCGTGTTCCAGTTTCGACCCCAAAGTCAAACCTGGACCACATGCCGATGGCATTGTGGGTTGTGCAAGTGCGAAACCTACCGATTCGGTTGCAAAACAAGTTGGTCAGTTGTTAATCAACAAATATGCTTCAGGACAAGCTACGGCTTCATCTCAACCCACCCAAACAATGAATTTACTTTCTGTGCAATCGTCGGACCAGAAGGGTAACCAGCAGCCTGGACGGAATAGAAAAAAGGGTAAAAATAATCGTAAGGGTGGGTATAAGAACGAGAATGCTAGAAATAATGACAAGGACGATCGAAATGCTGGGGGGTACAAGCAAGATAAACATAAGGTTAAGTTCCCTTGCAAGTTATGTAAAGACGATCACCTCACTTACTTGTGCCCTCATATTAATGAAGCTTCGAGATTCTTGGCACAGGGCCTAACTGTGCTAACTAACCCTTTACCACATAATCAAAATATGAACTCGAAGTCCCATGACCAGTTTGGTGATGATCATGATCCACCAGAGTCTAGTGCTCATGGGTGAATTAATATGGTCCATGCTGCGAAAGTTGTGATGCGTGCGAAAGATTATAGTTCATCACAACCCCGCCTAGGAAAAGAACCTGATCCGCCAGGGTCCCCTTTGTGTATTGAGAAACCTATGGATAAACCTGAGGTTGCACCTCACGTTCCTAAGGGAGTTCTTAAGCGTTCAGGGCATAATCCAAATGCCCGAACCACCCAGAATTATTCAGTTGTCGAGGATTTGGGTCATACTCCTTATGTGATGTCTGCATTGGAAGTGCTTCAGAGTTGTCCTTCGCAAAGGAAGGCATTGCTTTCTGCCCTTGGTGTGAACAATGATGATTCTTCCTCCATGATTAAATTTGAAATTGTAGGAAATCAGCCTTGCTTGCCCTACTATGTGTCCCTTTTGGTGCACATAGAATGTCTTAATATGATTGTCAAGCGTACTATGATTGACGAGGGCGCTGCTACTTCTATGATGTCTTTAGCCTGTTGGAAGGGTCTTGGTTCCCCTGAGCTGTCTAAATCAGCGACCATGTGAACTATGTTTGATGGGAGATATTTTAGGCCACACGGTATCATTCCCTCCCTTAAAGTCCATTTGGGAGGAAATACCATTGCGATAGAGGTTGAGGTGGTTGATGTGCCCCTTGACTACAATCTCTTGCTAGGTAGGAACTGGATGTACAGTATGCAAGCCGTTGCTTCTTCCTTGTTTCACGTTGTATTCTTTCCACATAACAGGAAGATTGTAATGATTGATCAAATGACATTCAAGAGTCTCTCTGTAACCACATCTTCAGGAGCTTCGATCCCGATCATTGAACATTCTCAGCCAGCAACTGGGAGTGTGGGTGTAGGCATATATCCATCCCTCATGGGAAGCTTTAGTTTTCCTGCACGAATCCTCATGATAGGATCTAGTTTTGATTAGGATTTAACATCTATGAGATAGGTGTCCTTTCGCATGAGTCATATGGAATATCCTTGGATTCTTCCTACACCGAGTTCTCCGAGTGAGCCCGTCGTGACGGATGTGTCGTTACCTGCAGTTATGATAGCTTATCAAGCTAATCTCAAGTCTACTACAGAGCCTAGTCCTTCCTCTTCGTGGATGGAGGAGGAGGACCCTTATGTGCTGCCGGCATGGGCAGTACAGTCTTCTCACACGCATGATTGCCTTGATACGATTTTCCCTTTAGATGAAACAATTATCGAGGCTATGTCAAGAGTTGAGCCACCATGGGAGGAACTCCATCATAGATCGTACTTTCTTCCAGATCTTGACTATTTAGAGTGTGAGGAGTTTAGGGCGATTCTTAATCAGAGAGTTGGTATTCCTATGGTTCCATTAAGATCTCCTGGTCAGATGGTTGATGGAAACATGGTGAACATATCTTCAACAATTCCTATCAACATCTCTCGCAATCCTGGCACAATAGAGAATGTCTATATTGGGGTGGAATGTTCCCATGCTGAGATTCCTGAGTACACTAATCTATTCAAGGAATTCCATGATATTTTTGCTTGGTCTTACGTCGAGATGCCAGGTATTGACCCTCGGATTGTCAAACATGAGATTAATACTTACCCCAATGCTAAGCCTGTTCGACAGCGTTTACGTGCGATGAATCCTAGGAAAGCACGCGCCATTAAGGTAGAGATAGAGAAGCTGTTGAAAGCCGGTTCCATCTATCCCATTCCCTTGACGGAGTGGGTTTCAAACCCTGTTCTGGTGGATAAGAAGCAGGGAGCAATCCGCATATGTACTGATTTCTGCAATTTGAATCGTGCCTGTCCTAAGGACAACTTCCCCACACCATTTATTGATCAGATTTTGGATGAGTGTGTAGGTAGCGAGGTGTTCTCCTTCATGGATGGCTTTTCCGGGTATAATCAGATATATATTAAACCTGAGGACCAACATAATACCGTATTTATCTATCCTTGGGGAATGTTTGCATATCAAAAAATGCCTTTCGGCCTTAAAAACTCTGGAGCTACATTTCAGCGGGTGATGACCTTGATCTTCCACGATCTCAAGTCAATTATTGAAGTATTTTTGGATGACCTCGCTGCTCATTCTCATATGAGAACGTGTCATTCCTATCACTTGAGATTGGTATTCGAAAGATGACAGCACTATTCAGTTCGATTAAACCCTCATAAGTGCATCTTTTGTGTGAATTCAGGTCATTTGTTAGGATTCATCATTTTGAAAGAGGGTATAAGCGTCGACCCTTTGAAGGTTGAGGCAATACTTCAGTTGTCTCCCCCGATAAATATTCATCATCTTCAGTGTTTGCAAGGCATGGAAAACTTATTACGAATATTTGTTGTCAACTTTTCCAATTTGACTAGAGGCTTCATGCGTCTCTTGAAGAAGGACACTCCCTTTGAGTGGGATGAGCAAGCCCAGGAGTCCTTCGATTCACTTAAGCAAGCCCTAGCATCGGCCCCAGTGATTAGTCCTCCGGATTATAGCTGTGATTTCCTATTATATGTGGCCGCGTCTTTAGAGACGATTGGTATGGTTTTGGTTTAGGAGGATGAGGAGCTCCAAGAGCATGTCATATATTATCTGATCCGGAACCTTATTGACGCAGAGATTCGTTATTCTCATGTCGAGAAGCTTGCTTTAGCTACCGTACATGCAGTTCAGCGGTTGAGACATTATATTCTCCTTCGCCAGACCTTGGTTGTGGCCCATGTCAATATATTTCAGTTCATCCTCACCAGTAGGATGATTTCGGGAAAGTATAATAAATGGATTGTCATTCTACAAGAGTTTGATCTCGAGTTTGTCTTGGAAAAATCGAAGAAATCTTTAATCTTTGCAGAGCTTCTATTGGATTTTATGAGCGAGGCCGAGGAGTTGGTTTGTGAAGATACGTTTGTCAATGAACACATATTATTAATCTCAATGTTAGACCCATGGTATGGGAATATCATAGTACATTTGCAAATGCAGAAGACCCCTACTCACCTCTCCCGAGATGAAGGAAGACGATTACGTCACGTCTCTAAGAACTACCTTATAGTGTACAATACTTTGTACCGCCATGGGGTAGATTCCATTTTACGATGTTGTTTAACTCATGATGAGGCTGACGTAGTGCCGAATGATTACCATGGAGGGGCGTGTGGTGGTCATTTATCTAGGATTTTTATAGCTCAAAATATTTTGAAAGCGGGTTATTTCTGGCCTTCGATCTTCAAGAATTGTATTGATGCGGTCAAGAGGTGCCACCATTTCTAGGTGTTCGCATGTAATATGTGCTCAAAACCTTCCCCGTTACATCCCATTATCACCACCGGTCCCTTCACTAAGTGGGGGCTCAATTTTATGGATTGCAAACCAGCTTCGGTTGGGGGGCACCATCATATTATAGTGGTTGTTGATTACTTCACGAAATGGGATGAGGCTATGCCTACAGTAAAATCTGATGTTGAGACAGCCACCCACTTTGTATTCAACCAAATTATTACTCGGTTCGGGATTTCGAAAGAGCTTGTCACTAACCATGGCTCGCACTTTCAGAACCATATGATGGAAGAGTTGGCATCGAAGTTAGGGTATAAGCAAGAGAACTCCTCTTCTTACTACCCTCAAGTGAATGGACAGGTAGAGGCAGTGAATAAATCACTCAAATCCATTCTCCAACGAACCATCGCACAAAATAAGATGAATTGGCACATCATGTTATATCCTGCTTTGTGGGCATATCGAACCACTGTTAAGACTACCACTGGTTTTTATCCATATCAATTAGTAAATGGAGTGGAGTCGATATTGCCGATTGAATGCGAGATTCCTTCATTGAAGCTGGCTGTGGAACTCTTTCCAGACACTTCACCTTTGGAGGAGCATTTGGTTCACCTTGAGAAACTTGATGAGCAGCATCGGGATTCCTTGGTGGCTCTAGAGGTTAATAAGCGTCGTGTAAAGGCCCAATATGATAAGTGTGTCCATCCAAGAGTGTTTAGTGAAGGAGACTTGGTCCTTTTGTGGGATCAATCAAAATAACCCTTGGGGGAAGGGAAATTTAAACCTATGTGGCGTGGTCCTTACATGATCAAGCGTGTATTAGAGAAGGGGGCCTATGAGTTAGTGGATTACGAAGGGATGGCCTTGGCAAAGCCTAGAAATGGGATCTATCTTAAAAAATACTATGCATGATTTTCATCCAAGGCTGCTTATTGTATATTATTGTACAGTTTTGCATAGTTAGGTCTTTTTATTGTGATCAGGTTTGTGATTAGTTTCTGTTTCTTTTGGTAGATGTCAATGGAATCTTCCACCTACCTAGGATTCGTGGATGGTGCAAGCCGTCACACTCAACACTTAGCCTCTGTTGCTTGGGTGATTTATACTCCTATGGGTCAGGCACTGTCTTCAGGAGGTGTATGTCTATGGCCATCTTACAACAATGTTACTGAATATAGTGCTATTATCGAGCTTCTACAGGATGCCATTTCACATGGTGTCCTCTCTCTTGAGGTACGTCTTGATTTAGAGTTAGTAGTGTCACAGCTCAATGGTTTGTACCATGTTAGAGATTCGACGTTATTGAGGAGATTCTTACGCATGAGATTGTTAGAATGACAATTTGACAATATAACATATATACACATTCCAAGAAATAATAATCAAGTTGCTGACTCATATGCTAACTACATGTTAGATTGGAATTTTTTTCATTCATAGTAAATTAATCACAAACACAATGTTTACACATGTAAATAAATAAACCGATCACCATAAAAAAAAATTATATACATAAAAAATGTGGTAATACATAATTGGGGCTTTCAAGCCACCATCATTTAATACACGGTAGTACAAAATGTATACACTCCCAGGTGTCTAATCCTGTGGAGGTGGAGGAGGGTTGTGATCATGGAAGGTCACTACGGCTCTAGCTAGCCTTCGAAATAATCGCACCCATGCGCGTGGCACACCCACCACCTGCCATTGCATAGCCTCAGGCAAGTCCTCGACTTGCACCATGGGAACTCTATGAGTCAGTCTCACAAAGTTGGTATGAATGCTCTGGAGCATTCACTCCGCATCCACACCCATGATGTCATCTCCTCTTCCCCTCCTTCTATGACGAGGGAAGCCTTCTGGCTGCCATGGTCCCACATCTGCACACAAATGGTAGATGTCACTATGTATTATCGTGCAAAAACATGTCTTTTTGATTCCATATAATCAAGAAAACACAAAAAAAATTAAATAACTCAAAAAATTTAAAAAGAGAAGGTCAAGATTCATTACCTATGTCACCATATGCCGATCCTGGTGGTAGTGGCATGTCCGAGTCCCCCCGGAAATCTATCCCTGCATATGGGTAGTCATCGATGGAAACTATCTATCGTCACCACCATGGAAAGAAGTCAGCTGGCTATGAGTTGGCCACCCTACCACCCCCCATTTTGTGCATAGCATCTGTCCAACGTCGTTGGGACGGATCTCGAACCCCATGGAGAGGAATGTCCACTCTAGGGCTTAATCCTAGAACACGCTCGAAGGAAAACATGCTCAGAATACTGCTGAACCCGAAGTTCTGCACCCTGTTTGCCTTACACTCACTAAGCTGATGTTTCATGTTGCTCAGTAGTGTAGTACTCCAGTCATAGATTGTGGGTCTCATACACTCCACAGCATAGAACATCAGACGCCATGAGGCCTGATGGAGTGAAACTAAGCCATCTATCTTGCCTAGTGTCAAAAGTATGGCCTTTAGGCCAAGCACCTGTATAGCATTGGTAGGGACTTGGATCCCCACCTTCTCGGTGTCTGGATAATAGTACACTATGACGTACTCGTCGATATTTAGACCACCACCTGGCCCACCTAGGGAATGAAGGTTCACCACCTCCCCTCGTCTAGAAAGCCCTGTGATAAAGTATATGTCCTCCACCTCTATGGTGAGGGAAATCCCATCAATATGGAAAGACTCTGATTTTAGATCCCAATAGTCTGCCAGCATCTGTAGTAGTCTTGGTTTGACCCTCAAACCACCAAGACACCAAAACTTGTAGAGTCCGCATGCACGTAAAGCTTGTTGAGCCATTAAGTCGGCCCTTAATGCTTCCTCTACGTCACCGTGCTCACACTCTCTCCACTCCAGCACCATCCTACACAAAAAATCACCAATTTGCTCATTAGTTTATTGAAAAAACCATATGCATAGCCTCATACACGACTGTTTTCAAAACAACCGCATATGTACGCGGATTTGAGGGCGTTTTTCACGTATATCCAGCCCTATACGTGGAAAAAACCTTGATTTTTGCATGGGCCACAGCGCTCATTTTGGGATGGCCTAAAAACCTTATTTGACCATGAAAATTCATAAAAATTGTATCAAAATGCAAGAGGAGAGCATGAGTAAATACCTGGAAGAAATGGTTGTGAATTCCGCCGGCTGGATCTCCTGGAATTTGCAGTTGAAAATCAGAGCTCAAATGGGTAAAAGTTTCAAATGATTTATATTTTTTACTATTTTTAGAAAATTTTCAAATATTTAAAAAATTTTACCCCCTTTCCTATAGTTTCGACATTTTCTAATCATTTTGGACCGTTTCTGACATAATTTGTGTTGTAGAGGACCTTTTTTAGTGTTGTTTCAACCGTTGGATTGACCTATCTATGCCTATCTTAGGTATCATGTCTACACTGGCATATAGGTTAGGTTCACCACCGTTTGCATTTTACATGACCTTATGACCATATCATCATGAACTTAGGTACAAACCCACTCTGTTATGTCACAGAACCTTCTTGCTATTTTAGAAGTGGCATGATATGAGTGGTAGAGCTTCACCTTACATGGGTACCCTAGTTAGTGCCTTATTTGTATTTGGTGCCCATGCTGACGTTTTCTCCTTTAGGGTGTGGGAGTTTGTTGTATAGTACTACCATGGCATTTTGCGAGAGCCTCATACTCCTCTTGATCTTATGCTGGCCTTTTCCCTCAGGACTCCCTCGTATCAAGTTGTGAATGCATTATCATGAGATTTTCCTGCCTTATTGAGCTTTACGCTGGCTCCCCTGACATTGTGTTTCAGCCATATAGCCCAAGCTTGTCTCATGTCTAGCCATGCAGAGCCATCTTTTATATCCTTCGCAGATTGTTTCCCTTTTTACTGGGAGGGGATTTTCCCCCGAGTGTCGATATCCTACACATGTATCCTTGCATTGAGCATAGGTATGTTCCACTGCTTGGACCTAGTTTGTTTTCCTTTATGACACTCGTCTCCTCCTAGTCTGTAACTATAAATCTATTTTATTCTTTTTTCAAGATTTTTAAATAACTGAAAAAGTCCAAAAAAATAAAAAAACCGAAAATCCGGACAAGGAAAGATGTTATCTTTGGCAGCTGTTGAGTCATGTCGCCTTCGAACAGAGCACTGTATATCAAATCCATTGGTTGGGTTATAGTTTGACTTAGGAGTTGTACTCGTTTATCTGATTTTGTCTCCATCGACTGGTTAAGCTTCTAGTCCTTATGGAGCCTCTGTCGATGCCTCCTATGTCGTAGAGATGTCCCAGTTTGTATATCGAGTCTATGCTACCTTCATTCAATCACCATACACCGTTATGGTCTTGTTTGAAGGAAGTTGAAACCTGAGTCGGCCATTCCTCAGTTATCTTGACTTTGCATGTCAGTCATTCCCGGTATAGTTATTGGTTCATGCACCTTATGATCGAGTCCTTCCACATTAAACAACTTTGCTGAGTACCTCGTGTTGGATGATGGGGGATGCCTTAATGCCGTCCTTCCAGCAGATTTCATCCCATCGACTTCAGATCATTTATTCTGGGATTGGAATCTAGAGTCATTTTGAGTGCCTTGAGACTTGCAGTCATCAGTGGCAGGTTCTCTCGCCATCGACAGTTTTGGGAATACATCAATGTCCCCTGATCGATGGATTCTCTCAAGTGTTCGACCTCAACACATTTATTCACACTTGTTAGTTTGCACTCTAGTACCTTGATTCCCATTTTCATTATCGGTGGGTGATCTCGCGTTTGTTAACAGTATACATCAATGACCGGTAATCAGATGATGGACTACTATGTTCGACCTCGACACCTCTATTTGTATAGTAGGACATGTACTCGTAGCGGTTTGTGTAGAAGACTTTCCAGATTGGTGGAATCTCTTATATTCTACCTCCTTGATCGTGCTAGTGTTCATGAGATTTCAGCTCTCATGACTTGATTCTAGTATATATCAGATAATTCCAGCCACTATGGAGATCTTGATCTATTATGTATCTTCATCCATTTTGGAGATCATGGTCCTTTGTATATCTTCATCATGGAGATTCTGATCTATGTATATTGTATGTGGCGATGACCACATATGTGATATCATGTTTCATGCCTATTCATGGCCATTGTACTCTTATGTATCTGGGACTGCTATATGTAGTTGCAGTTGTATGCAGAGTTGTATTATTGTACTATGTTGATTGGGTGGTTGGTCTTCCATTTGGGATCCTTCATCACTCCACTTCTAGGATGGACTTATAATGTATTTCGGCCATTGTATAACCCTTCTAATCTCATAGATTAGGGGGCATTTGTTATAGAGGATTTCAGCACTCCAGGTGAATCACACTTTGTATGGCCTTCCCCTGTCCCGCTGCAGACTCCTTAGACCCCATGGACCACTTTTTGTCCTTTGATGTTTTCTTGATCATCCCTAAAAAAATATGAAAAATGATACACGTGACTTTTAAAGCTATAATCGCGTATATACGCGGGTTTGACCACTAAAATCGTGTACATCGGGATGTGTACAAAATCCAAATCCTTTTGGAGTTTTCCTTGACATGGATCCGACTCATTTGACTCATGGCCTTCCATATGCCTTGAGATCGCTCAGATTCGACCTTTCATTACCCATTTGAAAAGATATATAAAGAACCCCTTGGTACATTGAAGGCATGAGAGAGAATTGAGAGCATCAAAATTATAGTCCATTGTTAACGGAACTTATGCTTGAGTCTGCATCCCTTTGTCCTTTGGAGCACTTTTGTGTTCTTCCCAAGCTTGCCTTTTGCTTGTGAGCTTGCTATCTAAGTGACGGAGGATTGAAGTGGTGGAGGCCCAAGTGGGGGATTCAATTTCTCTGGTTCACAGACGTGCCGATAGAGGTTGTATCTTGTAATCTCTGATTTATATTAATAGAAATATCTTTTCCTATCCAATAATGTGTGTTTGAATGAATATTGTAGCCATTGGATTATGTCAAATGCTTTTACATTATTGATTATAAGTGCTAGAATAGATCTAACACCATGATATATAGTATGCTTGTATTGTTTACTTGTTGTTGAGAAAGTAATCTATCAATTCAAGCTGAAGTTGGAAAGCTCAACGGGGATCTACTTCAACTGTTTGGAATAAGGTACGAGGTCTGATCCTTTAGTGTTAGACATTTAATTTCTATTGCATATTGGAAAGGATTGATTTCTGGAGTCAATCTGTCTATTGTGGTACCCCAAGCCATAGGAATTTCTCTCTATAACAGGGCCATTAGTAAATGTTATGCCTCTTTCAGTCTGCAAAAAGATAAATGGATAGCCTAAACCATCTGGCTGGAAGGTTATTCAGTTAGACAGAACAAATGTGAAGGTAAATAGGGAAATGAAGGATGTTTTGATTCGACTATCTTCAAATGAAAGGGTATGTCACTTCATAGATATTGTAGTAGCATACGTACCTGAAGCTTATGGACTTGTTTGAGTCGGGATTGGTCAGCAAAGCTAAATGGGGATTTTGCTTCAGATTGGTCACATCTGTGGTTTCCTTATAAGGGAAGTCCCAATCAAATTAAAGTATTAAGAGAGCCCCACATGAAGCACAATGTTTCTCAGTTGGAGGGTAAGAATGAACCAGTGAATTCTGTTTTGGGGAATTACTTCATTGCACTAGAACTGGGAAACTACCAAGCAGTAGAAGTCAGCTGTACACCAGACACACAACCCGATCCCCTTCGGTTTTCACGGGCTAATGAATTTGACTGTAAAATAGTAGAATTAGTTTCAGATGTAGTTGTTGATTCAAGTACAATAGAAGTAGATAGTTTTTGGATGCTTTTTATTTACGGATCTAAAACTTTGGAAGGATCAGGAGCTGGCTGTGTCCTGATTGATCCAAAGAAGAATAAACATTTTCTTTCATGTAGATTAGAGTTTGAATGTACCAATAACACAACCGAATATGAAGCATTATTTCAAGTACTAAGAAAAGCAATTGAATTAAAAGTAGAAAATCTGAAAGTATATGGGGATTCTGAAATAATTGTAAAACAGATTCAAAAACAAATACATTGCATCTCACCTCATTTAAAAGCTTATCAGAATGAAGTATGGGATTTTCTGACAAATTTTTATGCATTTAATATTTTATCCATTTCTAGACTTAAGAATGCAGCAGTTGACTTGTTAGCTACCTCGACTGCAAGGCTTGTTCCTACAAATAACAAGTGTTCTATTGAATTACTTTTTAGGCCTTTAGTTCCAAACATGATTACTAATCTACAAGTTTTTGATGATGATAAACAAATGTTGGAATGTTTAATGAATCATGAAACTTTCAAAGGATCAATTATTGATGACGAAGAACACCAAGCTAAGTTAAAATTTGACAACTTCATTCCTAAAGGGGTTGGGACTTTAGAGTGGATGTTTGATTTAGACAGCAAGTTCATAATACCAGCAAATGTCAAGACTCAAAGCTCATCTTTTCAATTCGAGCTGATAAATTTGGGAATTGAAGTTAAACCCAGATATGTAAATTTGGGAAAGTGTTGCTCCTCGGGTGAAAGAAATAAGTTCATTAGTTTGTTTAAATAGTACAAAGATGTATTTTCCTGGACATATGAAGAACTTAAAACATATGATACCAAGATTATACAACACATCATTCCTATTAGATCTAGAGTCAATCCTTATCAGCAACCTTTGAGGAAGATGCATCCAAAACTGGAGACATTAATTCAGAGTGAAGTGAAGAAATTATTGGATGCCAAAATTATATTCAAAGTCAGACACTCAGAACGGGTTTCAAATTTGGTACTATTAAGGAAGAAATCTGGAGAAATAAGACTATGTGTGGATTTCAGAAACCTAAATCGTGCTTCAGACAAAGACAACTATCCAGTCCTACACATGGAACAGATATTTCAGATGGTCTCAGGTTCTGAGTTATTTTTGTTATTAGATGGATTCTATGGATACAATCAAGTGTTAGTAGATGAAGAAGACAGACTTAAGACTACATTTAGAACAAAATGGGGAACTTTTTCTTACAGAAGGATGCCCTTCGGACTCATTAACGCTGGAGCTACTTTCCATAGGGCTATGGATATAGCTTTCTGCGGTCTAATTGGCTATATTATTGTAGTGTATCTCAACGATGTAACGATATTTTCAAAGAAGAGAGAAGAACACACATTCCATTTAAAACAAATTTCGAGCGTTGTCGAAAATAGGGCATCTCACTGAATCCAAGGAAATGTGTGTTTGTTGTTATAGAAGGAAAGTTGTTGTGTCATGTGGTTTCTAAAAATGGGATCTCCATAGACCCAGAAAGGATCAAATCTATTGAACATATCCCCTTACCCCCATAATAAAAAAGGGATGCAATCATTCATGGGGACAATAAACTTTGTGTGAAGGTTTGTGTCGAATTTCACTCAAATTGTTAAACCTTTGCAGCAAATGTAGAAACAAAGTGTACAATTCAAGTGGACTGATGTAGAGAAGAATGCATTCAGTAAAATAAAGGCATCTATTGCTCATGTGCCCTGTTTGTGCCAGAAATTGTTTCTAAGGCCAGAGAAACAAGCCAACACAATCTCAAATAAAACTTGATAAAACAAAGTAGGTTTTAGGTTTTTTGGAATGTTTTAGTGGTTGTAAAATTTTGGGGAAAGATAGGGAATACACTCATGAGAAAAGTAATAACTAAATCATAAACAGAAGAAGAAAAAGATGCATAATACATTCAACAAGACCCAACAGAAATAGCACTGAAGTTCATTCATAAAAGACAAGCATCACTAGCATATAAACATAAACTAGAAATGAATATATCATTTAAGCAACTAAACAAGCTGAACAATGAAGCCTACATAGAAACTGAAGGGTAAAAGTGTCATATATCTCATATTTTCATCATCAAATGCATACAAGAGTTTTGATACTTAACTCATGAACAAGTCTGAACTCATGAACAAGTCTGCAGACCTCCTGAAGCTATCCCAAAAATCGAACCCCTCTTCTGTCCCTTTGTCCCTATTTTATAATTACAGAGAATTAGTTCTATCTCCCCTTCATTAGGTCGAAATTGAAACTACCCAGCAGTTACATTAACTAACTAATTCAACTAATTGACTAAAAATAGCAAATCG